>WBMW01005429.1:0-66155 GCA_013396635.1 Penelope pileata
GTGTGACTGCAGGTGGTGTGTCTGACAGAATGGCTTCGTTAAGGTTTCCAGGAGTTACCAGGACAGAACTGTAGTGAGCAGCTGCACTACTCGCCTGTGAGGAGTGTGGCTGATGGCTTTGTGCTCTGGTTACCAGAGTGTAAAGTAAAAAAATAAAAATAAAAATAAAAATATATATATTAATTTTTTTTTCCCCCTGTCATTTTGATTATATTTTCTGTTTGGAGTCTTTGTTGTCTGTTAAGATTGATCTCACAGGAAAGCTGCTTATTGACAGAGGGTTGATAGGATGGCTGCTCTTGTTGGTCTCCTGTCATAGTGGTCCTTTAAGAATGTATCATTTCGTAGTGATGCCCTTTTACAGATTCAGCTGGAAGCAGTGAATAGATTCAAAAGTTACTGGGGATTGTGTGCTGCTGGAATGGGATGTGCAGAGGTAGGATTGTTTTCGAATTGCGTAAACTTTGTTTCTCTAAGAAAGTGTTCTGAAATACCTTGTTTGCTTAGGGGAGAAACACCTGGAACAGTTTGCAGATTTTTAAATGAAGATGTGCTTTGCAATAACACTGCTGGAAAACAAGCAGAGTATGAACTTTGAGTCTAGAATCGATGTGTAAAAAAATAATAAATAAACCAGCAGCATTCACGTCTGTATTCATAAACCAAGCTTACTAGTGCACAGAAAGTCGCTATTATATATATCAGCAAGTTGAAGAGCACAGTTTAATTCTTGTGTTGGTTATTTATGTTTAATAAGTGCATCAGGATTAAAGCTGATTCAGTTTATTGCTGATCTTGCTCCATCCCAGATCTAAGATCTGAGTGCTGAAATGCTGTAGGAGGTCTGAGTACATGCTAACAAAATAAATGTAGCTTGCATTAGACATGGAAACATTTAATCAGGCATACTTGATGGTAATAGAAGTGAGGTTCCATTGAAATAAGCAGTCTCCTGGAGGTAATGGTTTGCTGAATTGTATCATAATTAGCTGGCTTCAGGATTATTTATCGAAGTCCCTTAAAAACAAAGGGAAAGTTTCTATTTATGGAATACTTTGTTTAGTAGGTTTCTGTAGTTTGTTTTGTCTGTGGAGTAGAGTGTTTTTTTGATTGATCTTCAGTGACCTGCAGCAGAGCAAGGCACTGTAACTTAATTTCAGATTCTAAGAGCTATGGGGAAACAGAAAGGCAGGCAATATCATTGTGAAGCTGCAACCTACTTGTATACTCTATTAAGTAACATAGTATAAGGCAAAGTGTGTCTTCAGAGCCTGGTTTAAATAGTGACAGAAGGATAAAGACCTCATTTCATTGTTGGCAAAAACCTTTTAGATGGTGGTACAATGTTTTACGTGTTTTGCATAACGAGATACAAAGTAATCTAGCTCTCTCAGTGACTGTAACTCTTGTCTGAGCAGGAGTTTCTCTCACTCAAAACAGAAGTTGGGGATGGCCAGAAACATTACTGGAAGTCTTCTGGAAAGGAAGTCATAGATAAAATGAAAGAACTCTATTTAAATGTAGTTGCTCCAGCAAGCTGCAGATTGAAGACTTTCACTGCTTTCATTGGTTCAGCTCTAATTATGAAACATTAGGACGAGACAAGTTTGTAGCCCTGCCCAGTCCCTCTGTATTGGGCTTCCTCAGCCTCCCTCTGGTTTCCATGCCAGTTTCTTCTCTGCTGTCTCAAATAAGCAATGGGGGCATTGTAGGTACGCCCATGGCTTCCTAATGCTTGCACTTATCTTACTGTTGCTAAGCTGTGGCTGGGTTTTCAGCGTTGCCCAATGCTGACTTATTTGTGGTCAGCAGGATCTCCATGGGCTTGGAGTACTGAGGATTCCCAGTTCTTTCAGCAACGTTAAGATGACTGTATCTATGAAAGCACTCGAGTCTGCAGATTTCTATTTAAATCTCTGCCACCTCGTTTGCGAGTTGATATCAGTGTCTAGCCATAGACGCTTCAGAAGATGCTACTAGATGTCTGCATTTCCTCCATGATTTGATGGGTTTCTTTAGTATCTCCCAAGTCTCAATCGTTTATACTTTTAGAGACTGAAGCTTGCAGAAGGCAAGCTCTCAGATCTGGCTGGAAACCACATTCCTTCGTAAGCTTCTTGACTTTCCTCAGTCTCTTAATCTTGTCCTTCTTGGTAGAAGAAAGTGAAAATAGATTTAATTGTGAAAAGGGATTTGAAGCCTTCAAAACTATCTTAGGAGAGAAAAGAGAATGGCATATTTTCTGTTGTTCGGAACTGCCATATATGAAAAAATACTTTTAAACTGTGCTTCTTAGATGTATTTATTCTTTGTCAGTGGTTAGAAGTAGTAGTGAAGGCTTTGCCCTTCTCAGTACTGATTATACTTCAGTGAACCATTCTTAAGGGGCAGATGTTTTTTCAAGCTTTCTGTCACTTTAGGCAGTTGTGAAAATAACTTGTGTGTATCAGTCTGAATGTTCAATTAATTTTCTTCTTACTCAGCAGACGGTATTGAAGCCATATGAAGTTTTGGGATGAGCCACCACCGGGAGATGCGGTGACATCTAAACTGCTGCATTACTGGCTTTAGCTTCAAGATCTGTACTTTGTCATCTGTACTAGGGTGGACTGGAACTGTGGGTTAAGTCCAGGTAGAAATTCTGAGGCAGATGAATGTTCAGGCTCTTACTGTGTGTCTAGCAAACGCGAGGTGCAGTATTCTGCCAGCACTGTAAATCGCTGCTGTGGTTGGCATGTCTGGTTCTTCAAGTTTAGTTGCCATAGGCCTTGGCAGCCAAAGTTAATAATCCTGTGTTAGAGGTTGGTGTACCATTTGTCTCAAAATTGTCATGATTTCAGTGCTGCCAGTTGATCTGTATGTGATTGCTGAAGCTTCTGTGTGGTGTGCTTTTCCCCCCTGAATCAATCAACTGGTGACTTTTCAGAAGATACCTGACTCCCTCACAGTGTGTTGTTGCTGCCTCTTAGAGGTGAAGTTGTCATTTAAACACAGCAGGCAGCTCAGCACCACGCAGCTGGTCTGGTCGCTCACTCTCCCCAGGTGGCATGGGGGAGAGAATCAGGAAAATAAGTGTGAGAACTCATGGGTTGTGAAATAAAGACAGTTTACTAGTAAAACAAGAGCTCTGCGTGCAAGCAAAGTAAAACAAGAAATCTATTCTCCACTTCTCACCAGCAAGCAGATGTTAAGCCACTTCCAGGAAAGCACAGCTCATCACAGATAATGGTGAAGACAAAAGACATCACTCTGGATGTCCCCCCTTCTTCCTGCTTTCCCCCAGCTTCCATTGCTGAGCATGATGCTGTATGGTATGGGATATCCCTTTGGGTCACGTGGAGTCAGCGGTCCTGGCTGTGTCCCCTCACAACTTTTTGTGCATCCCCAGCCTCCTCGCTGGCAGAGCAGCACAAGAAATACAAAAGTCTTTGTGTAAGCACTTCTTTGCAACAAGTAAGGCATCAGTGTGCAATCCCCTCTGTTTACGTTAAATAAACATAACATGATGTTATGCAAGCCTCTATGAAGAAAATCAGCTCTATTCCAGCCAAAACCATGACGGGACAGCTCTTAAGGCACATATGTTTAGTAATTTAAGGTACTCTTTTTGGGTACCTGTGTTAAGGTACTCTTGAGAACTATGCTTTGTATGTGGTCCAGCTTACTAGATATAAGTTAGTACGGCAGCTGCACATCATCCACTTGAACCATACATCCAGCCAGTCAGGCTTTTATTCAGCCTGCTACGGTACTTTCTGAATGATCACAGAAGGATCGAGGTGGGAAGAGACCTCTGGAGGCCATCTGGTCCAACTCCTCTGCTTATGCGGGGCCATTCGTTGCTGCTTGCCCAGGACCATGTCCAGGCGGCTTTTGACTACCTCCCAGGAGGAGACTCAGCAACCTCTCTGGGCAAATTGTGCCAGTACTCTGTCAGCCACACAGTGAAACAGTGCTTCCTGATGTTCAGACAGCACCTCCTTTGTTCCTGTGTGCCCATTGTCTCTTGTCTCTGGGTGCTACTGAGAAAGAACAGCCTGGCTCCATCCTCTTTGCGCCCTCCCTTCAGGTCTTTTATGCACGTTGATGAGATCCCCCTTGGGCCTTCTCCAGTCTAAACGATCCCAGGTCTCTCGGCCTTTCCCTCATGGGAGAGACTTTTCATCATCTTTGTGACTCTTTACCTGATCTCTTTCCAGTGTGTCCATGTCTCTCTTGATCTGGGGAACCCAGAGTTGGACACAGCAATCCAGATGTGGCCTGACCAGCACTGAGCAGAGAAGAATCATAGAATGATAGAATCATGGAATGGTTTGGGTTGGAAGGGATCTTAAATACCATCTAGTTCCAACCCTCTGCCATGGGCCAGTACACCTCCCACTAGATCAGGTTGCACAGTTAGTGCAGCTGTGTAGTTGAAAGCTTGCAAACTGAAGTGTAACTTAGCAGCAGCGTCAGTTGGGCAGTTGCCCTCAGTCTTTATCTTGCATTCAGTTTGCAGCTTGTTCAAGACAGTAGAGGACTTTTTGCATGGGAGACAATGTGTTGCATCAACAGTTGTCACCATTAAATGGATTTTCAAGGACTGGGTCTGCTGCTGCCCTGTGTTTTTTCATTCTTGAGTATGAGCTGCATGTGCTGCATTTCCATTTAAGTACAAGGCAGCATAAATGTTCTTTCCCTATATCCAAACAACAGCAAGAATTAAGTGATGGAGAGCAGATACTGTTGCACGCAGTCTTGAGTAAGGCTTCATCTTATTCTGATGTTATTCAAATTTCTCTAAGGTACAGATGCTGCATTTAAGAAAGCGTGGTTGTGAGTTGATTCTTCCAAGATGCTTTCTTTGATGTTTGTTTGTTGGCGTCTGGTTTTGTTTGCCAGTTCCCACTTGTACATGAATGAATGAGCTGTACCTGTTTACATCTGCACAGCCTGCAAGGCTACGTAGTGCTGTCGCTAGCAGCACGTTGACTGAAGTCTTGCAGAAAAATAAGCTTTCGTATTTCAGCACGTAGAACTAATCAAGCTATCCAACTGCTGTAAGCAGGTTTCCCTTGTTAGTGTTCATCAGAGCTGATGCATGAACAGCTCTTTTGTGAAAGTGCAATGCAAACATCAGAAGACTTCTGTCCATCAATCATGATGATTAGTATGTTAGCCAGTAACAGATTTCATTACATGTTGCCAAACCAATACCAGCATGACATTTTCTCATCAGCAATCTACGCTAATGGAAGGCAGAGCACGGACATTTGTTGTGTGTAGACTAGCTCACATGTGTTAGTTTTACAGAGCAACGTCCTTTTGAGCAGTGACTCTCCTTTTTGAGCATTTGATGCTTGTTTCCTGTGACTAAAAAGACATCTCAAGCGATAGGTGTTTTCTTTAATACAGCACTTGTTTCAGCCATACGAGGAATGATGTTCCAGCTGCAAAACTCTGGCCTAGATTGTGAGAGCAGACAACTTTTACAGCACTGTTTTGCTTTATTTCACTTTCAGAAAGAAATGTAGCTAGTGCTCTAGCCTTGTCGCAAAGGTCTGTGAGATTATCAGATCAGTTATCTGGCAACTCATTTGTGGCCACCCACGTTTCTTGCTTCACTGTATTTTAGTCATTATGAGCAGCACTATGAACCACAGTGAATCCTTTCGCATGGAGACCTTCCAGTGATAAAGGCCCTTGCAAAAATTAAATCTGAGGCTTGCATGTATTGTGTGAATTCATTTTATTCATCGAAGGTGCGATGGGTCAACCTTGCAGGTCACCAGGGGCCCGCCAAGCTGCTCTCACTCACCCTCCTCAGCGAGACTGTGTGTGGAGAAAATAGGATGCAAAAACCTGATAAGGACTGGGGGAGATGGCTGACATGTTGCAGTCATGGGCAAAACAGAGTCAGCTTGGGGAAGGTTAATTGAGTTTATTGCCAATTGATGACGGAGTGAGGCATGGAGAACGAAAACCAAACTAAGAACACTATTGCCCCACCAACTCCTTCGTCCCAGGCTCAACTTCAGTCTTGATGGTTTGGCCCTTTTCCCACAGAGCGATGTAGGGAAATGGGGAATGAGCACTGCGGTTGGTTCTTAGTGCTTTGTCTCTGCCACTCCTTTCTCTTCACACTCTACCCCTGCTCCGGCACAGAACTCCACAGGCAGCAGCTCCCCCAGGCCTCCTGGCCCACCGTGGATTCCTCTCTATGGCTGCAGCTCAGCCCTGGGGCTGCTCCTGTGGGGGCTCTATGGGCTGCAGCCTCCTTCAGGCCTCAGCCACTGCTGCACCGTGGGTTCCTCCATGGCTGCACGTGGGGATCTGCTCCCCATGGTGCCCATGGGCTGCAGGGGAACAGCCTGCTCCACCATGGGCTTCTCCTGTGCTGCGGGGAGCTTCTGCTCTGCACCTGGAGCACCTCCTGCCCTCCTTCTGCACTGACCTTGGGGGCTGCAGGGCTGCTTCACTTGTGTTTTTCTCACAGCTGCTCCACAGCATTTTTTATCTTGCTTAAATATTACAGAGGCACAGGCAGCGTTAGGCACTGACCAGCAGCAGGTCCCTTTTGGAGGCAACTGGAGCTGGCTCCTATCTAGCTGTATTCCTCTATACCTCCTGTATTCCATCATGCCTTATGAAAGCTGTTGTTCAGGGAATACACCTACATATTACTGGCTTAACTTGCTAGGTGAAGAATTTTTCAAGTGAATTGGTTATGATTTTTTTCTACAGTTACAATTATTTATTAAATTATCAGTGTCAAGACTTGTTTAAAGACAGGTTTGAAGCACATAATATTTTGCAATTCAGAGGGAGCCTTCAAATTTGGATGTAGTTCACCTCATACAGAGAATAGACAGAAAAGCAACCATTCTAGAAGAATTCTCTGCAGAAATGTTTGAAAGCTGTTACAAAGACGGTGCATATTGTAGGTGAGGAGCGGTTTTCTAGTATTAGGAGATGCAGCAACTACGTTTACTGCTTCTCTCCTATCAGCTGAGCAAAATATATATTTGAAATAAATTTTATTTCTATACCCCTCTTCTGACAACTGCTGATGACAGCTTCTTTGACTTGTTAGCTGTTAGTTATTTCTTAGAATGGAGTGCAGTTTAGCTTTCCATTGATCAAAACAAATATCCTGACTTAAAAAGCTAAACAAAATCCGACTTTAAATTCAATTGTTTTTAAATCTAATTGTGAGTTTAAAAAGAAAAAGAAATTGATGATTAGATGGAAATCTCAGCTGACTCCTTAAAACAAGTGGAGCACTGCTTTCAGCTCTTACAATCATGATTTCAAATGCAGAAAAAGGCATGGTGAAGTAAAGCAAATGTAATAGTTGGAGAGCTACTGTCAGAATGAATCCAGGTGTCTGTTGGCTCCTGCATGCTGTGTGGATGATATCAAAGCTGCTTTTAGCAAAACGTGTGGATGTAGTTTAAGGAATACTTTACTTCTCCCAGACAATAAACATTGACCATCTCTAAAAGAATTGTTCTGTTCCCTGATTTCATATCAGGAAGACTCGTACCAAAATGTGCACTGAACTTGGTGACTTATGTAGTTCGGTCACAGCCAATCCATCGTATGTATGGACAGTCTCAAACAAATCAGTGTTTTAACAGGTAAATTTGATGCCCAAATGCCAACAGTTCTGCAAATAACGCATGACCAGGAGTTAACACTTAAAAACTGAAACTGCTTTTGGTTATGTCCTTGGGTGCTAGGGATAATCAGACAAAACAGTATCAGTGGGAGTCTAAAAGAGATCTTAAAGTGGCTCTCTCCAGGGCATACTTATCATTTTTGTTTTCTTAAAAGAAGTTTGCAAATTTGCTAGAGCTGCTGAAAGGCAGTCCCATTGACAGACAGCTATTTTCCTTTCTTGTTCCAGGTCTGACATTATGGTCATAATTTATTATTACTACATCTGAAGCATGAAGTGATGTTTTGGTCAGTGAGGAAGTTTGCTGAGATTGTCTACTGAGCAACTAGGGATTGGTGTGAGTTTTGACTTGAGGAAACAAGTGCTCTGTATCTTGAGTCAGATTGCTCCGACCATTTGCAGTGTAAACTAAAGGCACATAGGTGTTCAGTTGCTGATTTTATTCTGCTGTGAATGTAACTGCTGGAAGTTTGATTAGCAGTATACCCAGGGCAGGATTTACCCGAGTCCTAAATGAGTTGTTTGTATTGTTAGGAGTTACCTCAGTTTGTACCCAAGCAACAGATGATGTAAAGCTGATTGAGTAAAATAAAGCAAGCTATACTTGGAAAAAAACCCTGACACATGAAGTCTGTATTCTCGTAGTACCATTGTTGTAAGTTATCATGGTCAGCCTCATTTGTTCTTCTCTGACTCTGGGAGGTCCATCTGTGTTGTCTGACATATGAATGTCTGTTCTATCCCTTTCTATGCATTAAAGAGTAGAAATTCTTGGCGTATGATTTTGAAGTCTGCACGCAAGTGTTGGGGGAGATGAGCTCTTAGTCGTTTTCTCTGTGAAAGAGGAGGTGTTGATGGCAACTGGTTGTGTTCTGAGTGTCTGGTTAGTTAGAGGGGCATGGCTGTTAGCATCATGTGTTCTGATGGACTGTGCCAAGAGTTACTCATAATTTCCTGTGTAGAAGAGGTGGCAGGCTGAAGATACAGTGCATGAATATCATTGGGGAGAATATGTTTAGAACGTCATGAGTAGATTACTTCACAGGTTAGTAGTTGAAAGAGTTCATACTAGCAGTAAATTAGCACTGAAGTTCTGAGCTAGTGGTCTTGAATTGTCCACCTTGAGATCTGCAAAAGGCACATGATCTGTCCCCCACACCATTCTGCTTTAAAAATAGGGTCAGTGAAACAGTGGAGGCGATAGTTGAAATGAAAAATAAGAACCAAAATTGGTAGTGTTCATTTCTTTGACACTTGTCAAGAACTTCATTTTTTTCTCCTGTAGAATACCAAACAAATAACTATTTGGGGATATTTTCTGCTGTTAAGAGCGTGCTTTGATTATGTATATTCTATTAATACACTTATTTCTTTCCTTCTCAATTTAGAATGACTTTTCCCATAGTGATTGCATGTCAAGCAATGAGACCAGTTTGCTAGAACGGACCACAGCACCTCATGATGGACTACCGATGGCTTCCCATAGACCTCAGCGAGAAGGTATGGAGTGTAAAGCTTCTTTTGAGGAGTGTTTGGAGGTTTTTTCCGAATGCTAAACTCACCTTGGAGTTGTGAAATTCTTGGTTAGTTAGAGGTGTGTCTAACTAACCAACTCTTGTTTCTGTCTTGCTACTCATCTGAATGAGAAACTGCAGTGGTTGGGTAAGTGTAATAGCTTCTCTGCTCGTTGCTTGGTCTTTTCTTTATTATGACATATTGTCATCCTTGTTGGTTGCTAAATACTAGTGACTGCCTACATGGAAATTGACTGCAAATGATCTTCCTTCTGAAAAAAGAGGTGTGGCATTTGGGAGAAGGCAAGAAAATTTAGCGCTGCTGTATTAGCATTGCTTGACTTCTTGAAACAAAACTACATACAGTGTGAAACTGTGAATGGCTTTTGCTGCTTGATTCAGTTGTATTTGGTTGGTCTTAAAAAACAAAGGCAGAAAGAAAGGGAAAAAACACATTAGGAGGTTTTATAGAAGTGTTAGTTTGGAAAAGTGGTAGGCTTTCCTTAGAGAAGTAAGTTGCCTTTTGGTTCTGCTGAGGAGAATGAGGACGAGGCTTCAGAGTAGGAGCAGAACATTTGTACAATTGCCAGAGTACTTTGAAGAAATGAGCATTATTCGGTGATCCCTGTGGGTCCCTTCCAGCTGGGGATATTCTGTGATTCTGTGATTACTGAACACAGATTTATTCTTACCCTTTATTCTCCAACAAGATTAGCAGATCACTTGTCTACTCCAAAGCAGCTTACACTATCTTCCAGTTAGTGAAGAGCTAGCAATCTTGGAAAAGCTTTG
The DNA here is from genome assembly GCA_013396635.1 of Penelope pileata. Lineage (NCBI taxonomy): Eukaryota > Metazoa > Chordata > Aves > Galliformes > Cracidae > Penelope > Penelope pileata. The sequence goes on from WBMW01005429.1 coordinate 9,970, forward strand.
GTATTCTTTTGTCCTGATAAATTTGCTTTTGTCTCTATTGTGGAGATTTAATTGCACTTTTCAAGTTTTAATTCCTTGCAAAAAAACAGAAAGATTATGTCAGATTACAGACAACAGTCGTATTTGAAAACCTTTTACAGAGCTTTAAGTACAAAGTGCTCATATTCACAAATTGGAAACAGAAACGGGAAACTCATTTATTAAGACTGAGCATTAACAACAGCAAAAGAAGTTAAGGAAGTTAAAGGTGCTACGATGTGTAGTAGCATGTCTTTCTGCTAGAGGACAAATATATTCAGCATTGATAACATTCAGTAGCTCGAAATAAACATAATCTCATTAGAAAAAGAGCATGTCTGCATGTGAATGCTAATGGTGCTGATTAGTACCCATAATTAATGTATGTTAAACATATGCGTGTGGTGAAATAATGGAACTTAAAACATTTTTCTCAGTTCCGGTCATGGCAATCAACTTTTTAATTAACTTAAATATCAGCCCAGCTGATGGTATTGATTTTAGCATTGGCTGTTAAGAAGCTTCAATGAGCCAAAACTAGCATTAGGCCATAGGCTGTAATCTAACAGTGTTTTTATTTATACCAGACAGGTAAAAGTTCAGGAAAGCATTCAGCTTTCCATGGTATATAGACGTGTAATTGTCTAGCGTCCTTAGCTCTCTCATATTTCTTTGATTTTTGCAGTAATTAATACTCATTAATTGATAAAAATGAACCACTTGTCCAGTTATTTTACTTTCAGGTAAAGGGTTGTAGCCAATGTACACTATTCCAACCCAGTATTTGGCACTTTTCCCAGGAAAAGAGTTGGGAGTTGTAACGCCATCACTAGGGTAATATGTTTGTTACTGTTCTATTAAGGAGACTGCTGAATAGCAATAGTTCTCGTGGGTCTGGCATATTCAGATAGGGATGGTACTTTAAGATGTTTAAAGTGGGTCAAATGATAATTCATTAACTTCATTCATTAACTTCCACGTGTTTTCTTCCACCTAAGTGGCTTTCAGAAATGCAGTTCTTAGTTTGCTCTCTCTACTGCTTGATATTTTGGAAACAGATGTGGAAGGCACGGGGTTGTTGTTTTTTTTTTTTCCAGCACTTGTTACTTCTTGGAATAAGGATGCAACTTGACTTCTTTTCATTGTCTTCTCACTTAGGTTACGTTGTTGTATTTATGTGACTTTAGGTCCAAGTAAGCTCTTGGTTGATGCACAGATTCCTGTGATCTGCTGTGAGAAAGGGTTGTGGTCAGGCCTAAGAAATACTTTGTAGAGAGCAAGGTTCTGCCTGCCCTCTACAGTTTGTTATAGTAAAAGAGCATCTGAGGGGTGGGGTTGTCTGAGTCAGTAAACATATGTCAATTCTCAAGAGTAGCTAGATGAGTAGATATGTTTTTAAACTGTGCTTTTAGTATGTACAATAAACTGTTTTTCTTTCAGCTGTACACATTGAGAAGATAACCCTGAAAGGAGTACCAAGAAAAAGGGCTGACAAACATTTGGAGTACACATTCAAAGTAAGCTAATAACACCTGGAACACTAGTGTCTTCATGATGTCTATGCATTGTGGAGACAGCCAGGATGTTCCACATACCTGCTCAGTAGGCCGTTTTTAATTACATGAGGCTCTTCAGAGATTCTTGGAATTATCCTGTAATTCTCTTGGGTTCTGTGGTTAGAGCAGATTTTTTGTGTAATTTTGGGCGTAAGATGGGAAAGTGTAAAACACTAGCAACAGTCAGGTGGGTGACGTTACTTCAGGAAACCTGGCTTTTGCTAATTGGGGGCAAGCATCGCAAAGAACTCTAAAACTGGTTGATTGTTTGGTCAAGTGGCATAGGAGTGCAGTTCTTGTGTCTGCAGCTCTACGTTACTTGGAGTCATGTGTTCATCTCAGACATCTTTTGTGAATGTTTGCCAGAAGAGCACAGCTCCTGATAAAACTGGTTTTTGTGGTTTGATTTGGATTTGTTTCATTACTGAAAAAACAAGCTAAAAAGATGGCAATAAATTTTAAGGCCTTCACAGTATAATCATCATGTATAATAATAGCCGGAGGCATCATATAAAACAATGAAATGAGGGAATTTTAAACAAAACTGAAACATTGCTTCTTACCGCTTTGGAAAAGAGGCTTTCAGTATTGAAATCTGATGTTAAAAGCTGTAGGTGTTAAATAATAGCTGCTAAGGCTGTTGGTGGTGATGTTCTAATGGAGGCAAAGGCGTAATTTTCTCAGCAAGGGTTGACTAAAATTATGAGTCACGGCCAATAGACACGTGTCTGGTAGTGTACAAGATTTGGACACAAAAGAATGCTGTACATCAAGCATTATAACTCGTATAACTGGTCATTTGGTGTGGGTTGTGGGAGCTCTTTGAAGAGGCAAACAGATAGCTGTGTGTTGGGCATGTCTGAAGCTGAAATTTGATGGAAAAAAATATCATCACCGAAGGGTTTTTTTGCAGAGGACGTGAATGTAGAATTTAGCTTTCAAGGTCTTAACAATTATCTTGCTGATATTTTGTAGATATTTTGTCCAAACAGTCTGGGAATTGGGTACTAAGTAAAATACAGTAGTAGACAGAGATTTGCACAGAATGCCCACATGAATTATTAATATTTAAAATCACAAAGCTATTTTGAAAATTCATCATGGAGATGGATTTGACGGTGGATTTGAATTTCTTTGTTGAAGGGGGAATGTTTGGAGATATTCTGGGAAGTGTTTGAGTAAGCTTGAAACACCTCCACCTCAGTTCTTTTAGAAAAGAGTTTCCTCTCCTCATCTGTGCAGGTATATGCTGTGTTCCTGACTGCGGATCATGTTGTGCTTGCCCAGACACTGCTTTTTTAAGGTTATAGCAGCAATTACAGTCATGGCATCCCAGCTGAGGTCAGCAAGAGTAGCTGGTGTTGCTGGGGACTAAGCTGAAGGCAGCTGGTGGTTAACATTATCCTATCTGCTCTTTGGAGCACAGTAATGTCTATGATTGCCATGTCCACTCCCGTTACACAGAATCTTGCCAGGCGTGTAATGGGAATATTAAGCCCGGAGGTGGGCTTAAAGCCAGGCAGCACTCATCTAACCAAGCTTCTTTTTTTTCTCGAAATATGCATGTGAAGATGCTGTTTTAATACTTGCATGTTGTGTCAGAACAGTAAGCTATTGAAGATTTGACAGAAGCACATACCAAAATGCTGTCCTATTCTTAAGAGACTTCTTCAGTAATCTGCAGTACTTTTTATGCATTGTGCCCTACAACAAGTTCTGTATGACCATATACAAGATTCAAGCCTGAGGCAGATAAAATTATGTTATACACAAGATGAGCAGAAAGATTTATTTATTTTTTTTGACTAATGATAATGGCAGCAAGAGTTAAGTCCAGTATATTGAATCTACAGTCCTTTGTTTTGGTTTTTGAAGTTAATGACAACTGTTTGATACAAGTCCTGTAATACACAGCCTTCTTCTGCCTGGCTTCTTTCGAAGTCAGAAAGTAATTTTCTGGGACTTTATTGTATCCACCTGAATTTGCTCATACCACTTTTAGCCACAAATAATATTAAAGTAATTGTAAAATGTACATCTGTCAAAATTAGTGTACATCTGTGAAAAGGTACACTATTATCCTCAGTTTGCCTGGTATTTAATTAGCTACTGGTGTTAACTCTTCTACTGAGCTCGTCAGACTTGTGAAAATGTTCAAGTCAGCTAACTGATACGATCTTTGGAAAAAAGAAACTTTACTTATTCTCTTCTCTTTCATTATTCAGGTAACGTGGTCCGATCTTTCAGTAACGTGTGTAACAAAAACGCACCAGGAGCTTCAGGAATTCCTGCTAAAAGTATGTATTGAAATACAAAAGTAGTGTTTGCACGTCGGATTTGTAACTTCAGATGTTGTTTAGGAGAGCTGTAATTTCTGGGATGTGATTGCAGAGACAAAAGCAGCCTACCAGGTTTGGTACTTCACAATTGTATTGACCATTTACATCGAGTGTATTGTGGAGATACTCAATAAAATGTTTGGGGAGTTTCAGATGACACAAATTATCTCCTGCTGGGAAACTGCTTTTATAGCTTTAACTATGCACCACCATAAAATGACAATACAAGTTTTTAATATTCAGAATTAATGCCTTGGTGCAAGCGCTGCTTATTTGCTTATTTGTGTCTCTATTAGAATAACTTTGGGAGGATAATTTTTTGTTTTTAATCAATGAGCCAGAGTCACTAGCCTAACAGTTTTTAATTTTACCATTGTATTCGTCAGCGAGACAAAGGCAGGCATATTCACTGACACAAGGAGTTAAATTTGGGAAAGTCTAGAAACTACTTGTGTGCTTATACATGTGTTTAGAAAAAATAAATATTCTGTAAGTCCATCTCCACCTTCCCAAAGCCAGGGAATGCATTAGTGTGCACAGACCCCGGGTAGACCCTGTGAGTGTGATGACCTGTGATGACCTTGACCTGCGTGTTTCATTGCCGTGTCTAATATTTTGGGTTCTGCCTATTGTGGGAAGTTCTGTGTTTAAAATCCTCGCTGTTCAGGGTACTAACGAGAAATCTTTTACAGACACGTTTTGATAGCACCTGGGGCTCTTACTGCAGTGTTAGCTGCAAGAGGGAAGCCAGTTTCCTTACAACAGCCATAGTCTTGTTTGCTGTTTCAGTTATCAGTATGATCTTTTCTAGTGCTGTAAAAATGAGGGAGAGTAAGTGTTCTCTGCTGCGTTACTCTAGTTGGAGTGTCTAGTTCTGAGAGTTCCCAGGGCTTGACCGGTGAGGATTTGAATTAATATGGAATATCTGGTTGTGGATGTGGTGTCTCACAAAATACCTCTGCTCCTGAAGGGAACCTTAAAGCAGGACTGTCATATGTGATCCCCTGCGGTTCTTGGAATGAGTGTTAAATTGCATGCCTCCTGTTCTCATGCCTGTGAAGTAAAGATGCACACCAGCTTATGAAATGGACCCTCGAGTACTTACTTGCTGCCAGGAGTAGGAGGAGGAGTAAGGCAAACAGGATCCAAACTGTACGGTCTGAGCTGTCGTGTCTGACTGATGGGCACTTCTTCAGATGTGGAGTGTTCCATGTGCTGGCTGACTGCTCCAGCTCCGAGAGTGTCTGGGTAGATGGACGGTGGCAGAACAGGAAGAAGACAGCCACAAGCTGCTACGAGCTTGCTGAGGTGGTTCTGTGCAGAATGTGCACAGCTGAACAATCTTTGGCTTGTAGTGGTTTGATAGCCGATAGAGGAAAGAGGGAATTGTTAAATACAGCAGGATAAAAATTGTCTTGCTTTAAAAAGCACTGTGCAAGTGCGAATGCTGTCAATACAAGGTGTACTTGCCTTCTGGCTTTCTGTTATTCCCAGTCTACATGTCAGTGTTAAGCAGCACACTCTATTTCCTAGGACAGAAAGGAGTGGTCAAACTACTTGATGGGAAATTCCAAGCTTGTGGGTAGGTAGAAGTAAGATAACTGTGTAAGAAATGTTTCAGGATAGAACAAGGCTATCTCATTGCCTGAAGGTAAGATATTAAACAACTAAGCTTGGGTTTGTCTAAATCTGAATGAACTGAATCCCTTTTAATGAAAGTTTTAAAGGAAAAATAGTTGTGACTGTTTCTTTAAATACAGAACGTCAGGACAGGAAGTAAGCTCTTCCCCACACTTCTGCAGTAGCTTCTTGTTACCTTTTGGTTAATACTGACAAATCCTTTAGTCAAAGATGCTCCATAGCACATATTTAAGCCAAAGTGGCCAGAAACACTAATTTCTGTTCAGAAGCTGCTCCTGGGTTTGTAGTTAATGCACTGCAGGCGCAGTGTTGTTGAACTACAACTCACAGTATGTCTGTCTGGATTCCAGAAGTTCCTTTTACTGTTTTACCAAGCAGTTGTCTGCATTAGACATAGTGCCTGTTTATTAGTAGCAGTTCATTCAGTTAAAGAACTACTTGGTGCTTTGCTGTTACACCACTAGCAGCGTGTAATATCCAGCCAGCACTCTGGATTGGATGTATTCCAGACACACGAGGGGAGGATGCTGCTCTAGTGTCAATTGCGTAGTGCTTCTGATCGTACCTGATGGCAGATGTTAACCCGATCAGCAATAGCTTGTGAGTTTAGGGAAAGCATTTCTGCTGTGTCTGTTTTAACTCCACTCAAAAGAAATTAATACTTTTATTAATTTTGCTAAATAAATAAACCAATTTCAGCAGCTGTCGCATCCTTCAGTACATAATATTGAAAATCGTAAGTGTGAGAAATCTTTGTTCTAGCGAGAATTTTTCATTTAAAATTGACATGCTCCTTCGTAGCAATAATTCTGCATTCTAAACTAGAATATCAGAAGGCCTCACTTTGTGATTGGAAACAGTCGTAATGAATTTCTATGGAAAGCTTTGATGTTACGAGCTACAGGAGAAGGGCTCGCTGTTGAGTCGTCTCAATACTGCTCACTGAAACCTACTGCATTATATAACTGGGAACATTTTTTTCTGCTCCTCTTTCTTTGAAATAATTTCATCTAGCAAAATGATGATAGTGAGTACAGTGCATGCCATCCTCCCTGGTATTTTTCTTTTCCTGTTATTTTCAGACCTACCTTCTTTGTGTGAAAAGATTAAAGAAAGGAAACGAAAAAGGCTGAAATTACTCTGACAAAGAACATAGTATGGGCAAATTTTTGTATCTACATCTTCCTTCAAAGAGAGCTTTAAAGCTTCATACACGTGGATTTCATGTGACAATTTACAGCAAAGTGTTTAGCAAAATTAAATTGTCATAATTTGTTGTACTTAGTCTGCAAATTACTTTACTCATAAACAGAAACAATAGAGTTTCTTATTGATAACCGAAGGTATAAAGGCTGATGGTGAACAAAGATAAGACAAGAAATGAGTAACTGATTTTTTTAACCTTTTCCTCAGCTTCCAAAGGAACTGTCTTCTGAAGCATTTGACAAGACCATTTTAAGAGCACTAAATCAGGGTTTTCAGAAGAGGGAAGAACGAAGGCACGCTGATCTTGAGCCCATAATCAGGTGAGTATTCTGGCAAATAATGTGAAATGCATTATTTGAAAAGGGATTGGAATCAAACTAGATGACTGCTAGGAACAGTGGAAATTGCGCTGCGTAAATGCAATTTTTGAAGAAAATGGGAAGGCAGTGGTGAAATAGGTACTCTAAACTCCTATTCTTTAAATCGAGACTCTGCTGTCAAACTTCAGTGGTGTGGTCTTCTTGAGTAATCATACAATTAGGAAAATATTTGTCCTGGACAGTGCTATGTAGCAATGGTTGGTACTTCAGGGAGGAGGGTCTTACCTCCATCATACAAAAATATGTTTAGAAGTATTAAAAACAGTAACTCAGAGGTCTATTTTCTGATTCTAAGTCAAGGCAGAATGACACAGAACAGAACTTGGAAAATAACAAACAGTATTATGAAGCATATACATAAAATACAGTTCACACATTTGTAAGAAAAAGGTCAATATCTGCAACCTGCCATCTGGTGATGAGGGGTATGTTGGTCAAATCCTATAGCTCAGAAAAGCAATCTGAATTTGCATGCACCTCCCTTTTTCTTTTTGTGTTTGTTACAATTCTTGTTAGATTTGTTCTTTTCTGTTAGAGTTATTCAACCTTATTCAAAATAACTTAAATTATGCATTAGGTTAGGCAAAGTGCCTCTTGAGTTAGGGTGCTTGTTGAAGTAATCAGGCACTGCCCTAAACACTGCAGATACTTGGGAACAAGTGTCTCACATCACTGGGTTTTGTCTCAAGAGCTTAACTTTAGAAGATACAGAGCTGCTATGTGCCTCAGCTCCCCCCTTCCCAATTTCCTTTATCTTGATCTGTTCTGTTATTTGTCATTCACTGGCTCAACTGTCAAGGTAAAAAAACAGATCAATTTTGACCAGTAAACATTCAGTTTTTAAATCAGCAAACTGCTTTTGAGTAGAGGTTGGTTGTGAAGGATCTATCTACAATACAGAAAGGTTCTAAGACCTGACAGCAGAATAATTACAAACCAGATAGACTGTCTGAGGATACCCTGTGAACATACCCAGCTATGTTGGAGTGTGGGGCTGGAATTCCTGTTTGCAAACTAAGATGTGACTATGATAGAATATGATGTGAATAATCTGTTGACAATAGCATTACTGTGTAAAGTTTTTGTTTTCTTAAAATGTCAGTGGAGCATAAATGTGCATTTGAGGGTCTTAAGTATGCACTTGATTGGCCAAACATATATACATGTAGGTCGCTCCAAAAGTAATGCCTCCGGTGTATTTCCATGGAAACTACAACAGATACAAAGAATACAAGGACGTTATTTGATAGAGCAAATTCTCGGCTACAAAACATGGAGGAATTCAATTCCACCACTTTGCTTCATCTGCACTCCCATGTCAGACGCCATTGGGTCAGAGTGCCCCTCTGCTGCCATCTGTCACACGGCAACAACATGGAACGGGATATTGGTGGGAAGGTTCAACCTCTGCTGCCATCCCACCAACATCTGCCTCTGCTGCTGTGGGCCAGCGTAATAACATAGGAGGCATTACTGTCAGAGCCACCCTTGTATTGTGCTTTGTCCCCCCCTCCAAAAAAACAGAACTGGCTAGTGCTAGCAAACAAAAGCTGGAAACTTGGTGTGGGATTTAAAGTGTTCATTCTTGGCCTATTTTCTTATCCAATGCTAATAGAAGTCACTGACCTCTTGGGAACAGATTCAGGCCACTGCTGAGCAATTTTGAGAATCCCACCCTTTGCTCTTAGAGATAATTATGAAATTCGAACACTGACTTTATAGGTGAATTCAACTTTTAATTTAAGCAAATGAGCGTATTTAATAAACAGGTACATTGTTTTTGAAAAATGAATGTGTTCTCAGTTGAAAAGAAAAACAAAACAGGTTAAGGTTCAATGCTTTCTTGAATCTGTCCAGACTCCTTTTTGATAATGTTACAGGTGGCTGAAATATTTGAATTGGGGTGGCTCAAAAGCACATACCCTTTTAATTTAAAAAATCCACCATACCAATCTCTTGTACTGGCTGTGCTCCAACATTACACTAGCACTGAACAACAGACCTCTCAAGTAGCCCTTAGGCTTCTGCACACTTGATGTGCAAGTTTGCAAGTCCAAGTGTTTAGCCTTTTTACAAACTATCTAATTTGCTCTTAGATGGTACTGTGGTATTTCTGTGTTCTTTCAATGGAATATTACTTACAGTTTAACAAACTCTCACTTAAATTTCAGGCAGCTATTTTCAAATACATCACAAGCTTTTCTGCAGAGTCAGAGAGTATACAACTTCTTCCAATCAATTTCATCAGAATCTTTGCACACTCACAGTAAGAAATATCTTAATACTGTTTTATATAACAAAAAGTCTCTTAAAAGTGATTCTTCCTGTCATGCCTAATTATATTTTTAATTGCTTATTTGTGTTATATTGTATACTGCTGATCATTCTTGAACTTGCTGCCGATGAGTAGTTGTTTTTGGGACATACATATGCTTTAGACAGTGGGAATACGCTGTGAACCATCAGCTTGTGTTCTTTTCTTTCTTTCTTCTACTCTGTACCACTATGCTGTTGAAATAGGTAATAATGTGCAACCATTTGGGACTTTATCCTTAAAGGGAATCTTAAAAGGGGCCAGGTTGCCCTGATCTGACTACCATTTCAAAAGTAGGGCCAGTGGTATTGAAGGGAAATGCAGCCAAATATTTTTGACCAATCAAAAACAGCTAAAACTTCAAGATGTCAGAGGAAAAGCAGGCTTCCCTACATGCTTTTTTGTGAAAGCTACCACTACCTTTTTTATGAATCCTTTGAAAATGAACAATGTTCCAAATAAACTTTGGAACAAAAATCTTGAACTGACATCAAAAAATCACATCCGTAATTTATTTTCTTTCTTTTGTAGATGAAGGGTTTGTCTTGGCATTTAAAGTAATGTTTGGTTTGGTTACGTAATATGTACACAATGGGATGGCCCTGACTTCAGAACAGGCAGAATGTTGTTCGGAGCATTTGTGTTGCAGATACTTCCTTGGTGGACCTGTCATTTGTGTGTTTTAGGTTGTGCAACCTAAGCTTAGCTTCTCTTTAATGCTGCCTTAGGATGTGGTCTTTGTTTCTGTTGAATCTTTTCTTCTTCCAATGGGTGTCGACTTAATTGTGACAGTTAATGCTCACACTGGGAGACCATTGCCTCAGAAGTTGCAGATCTTAGTAAGGAATTGTGTAACTCTGAGTTTTCGAACAGACTGCTTGTAAGTACTTGAAAGAAAATAGAGGGATGACAGCTGACACAAATTTGCTCTGACTTGTGTGATGTATTCTTTCCATGATCAGATAGAGCCTTGTGATTACAGGAGAAGCTGTAGATGTCATTTTGTGGTTTTGTTGTTGTTTTTAGTAACGCTTAGGACATTCGTATGTGTCAGTTTCATAAACAAATTAAGCTAATGAAGCCCACAATGGCTGTGAAACTTGCTGGAATTTACTGCTGTGAAAAATTCTGGCAACCCTTTTGCAATGAAAAGCTTAATGGGAAGGAAAGAAAATCCAAGGTCCAGAAAGATTCACGTTAATGATGGGCACACCACAAAGGATGTGCATATTTTAGTCTGTAGGCTACATCTAGGTGGGAAAAAGTTGTAGATACACTGTTGTATCTGATCATGGTTTAAAGTGATCTTCAGAAATCGTAGAAGTGATCTGAAAAAGAGCCAGTGCTGAGTTCCTCCATAGTAGGCTTAGCTGCATTAGTGCCGGGTGTAAGTGATGTGCATGGTGGTAGGTTAAAAGGGTGAGATTGACAAGCATCAATTCTTCAGGAAGATGTTTTACAGATTACAGTGTCGTCACAAACAGGAGAAATTTGTAATAAAACAAAAAGCTTACACATGTGTATGTATGTTTGCATGTTGGGTGCATGAAAGTTCGTAAGGATTTGTCAGACCTAGAATGCATGACAGATAAAAAAGATGAGGAACTTGTTTAGCAGAGAAGAGAGAAAACAGGGACAGGGATGACCCTCATCTGGCCCGGTGTGACCAGACACCAGAGTCTGGTGATTACCAAAGAAGTCCGCAGCAGTGAGTCACGCCTGAGGTCAAGGCAGACAGGTCAGTAGGTCAGGGTTAAGAACAGGATCCGTGAGGCTTGTGGCCAGGCACTGGCATGGCTGCAGTGTACCCTGGGCAAAGGCCCAAGCTTAAATGCATTTCCTAAGCCAAAAGATGGGGACCCCCAGTTGGGGGGGCCCAGCTCTTTCCCAGCAGTCTCACCCAAGATTACAAAAGTGCACTATGTCAGAGCTGGTCTTGAGCAGGTGCAGTCCTCAGGAGGGTAGGGGAAGAGGTTGTAAAGTCTGTTGGTGTGGTTCAGGGCCCTAACGTTGAATTAGATATTAAGGAAAACTTTGGTGAAGACAAGTAGTGCGATAAATTTGGTTTTTGTTTGAGGAGGAGGACTGGGTGACTTCTCTGAGATAATACACCATCATGTTTTCTGTGGTGCAGGCTAGTAGATGCTGTACTGAGACCAAAACACTCATCCTGCACTTCACCAGAATTGCCACAATTAAGCACCTCATGGTTTTTTTATTGCTGACCACTGTTTTCACAGGTTTCCTGTTTGGGAATCCTGAAATCCTGCTGAGTACTTAACGATTGCAATTTAGACCATGGTGTTATGTTTTAAATACAGTAACAGTGTCAGGGGAGAGGGAGGAAGCATGTATTCAAGAAAAATCTCATCCCAGTTCTCAAGCTGAATGTCAGAGTTGATTGGCAGACAAAGCAATTGTGGCGTAAGTTGGTCTTCAGTCCCTATTTAGACTTGGGGATAAAATGCTTCTTCATGGAAATGCAAAAATATTCACTCTCCAAAGTACCTGAGTGCTATAGGTATGATTTTAATAAAAACCTATGTGTAATAAATTCTCTGTTCAGTGGAGGATCTGTATACCTTAAATAACAGTTGGGATCTCACACTGAATAGTGTATTGCGTAAGTGTAATTACCTATGCTGTTGTGGTTCCATTGAGGAGGGAATCAATTAGCTCCCTCCTGGTTCATGACATCACTTATTTCAGACACTTCTTTAGGCTGGGGAAAACTTTTAAACCCAGTAGACTTCACTAGAACATGATCTCTTGGGGCTTAGCTTGTTCAGTGCAGACAGTACTCGTGAGGATCTTCCTAACAGCGTTGCAGGCTGAACAGCAGCTTTCAGATGCTTTTGCCTGCACTGATTTGGAACTTTTTGAGAGGAAATTAGTAGACTTCTAGAGTTAGATTCATTATTGAACCTAGTTCTCCTTCAGAGTGTGGCAGTGGTATTTTTGCAACAAAACTGTAAATATTATTGTCACTTCTTTTTGTCGTCCCATCTGGCGTAAAAAGGCAAAAAATAATACACTGAGACTGTGTTAAGGGCACTAGAAGACTTCAGCCCAAACTAGGTCTCCTTTAGCAGGTGAATGATTTAATAGTGGAGGAGTATAACTTGTTGCATAAAGATTCTAGTATCTATAGTTGGTCTCCTGCTGTTTACTACTGTAGCAGACCATTTTTTAAATTTATTTATAAAAGATCCGAGGTGCAATGCAGTACCAATATTCATAAAACCATAATCACAATCCAAAGCTTTGGAAATTGCACCATAGCTTTAAAATTGTTTGGCACGCTATTTTTCAAAATAAAAGCATCTCCTCTTGGAAATGGCCTATTTTGAAGCAGACAATGTTGAGATTATTGCCACATGCAAACCAGTAAGTTCAGTCATCCATTTCCCTACCTTCCATTTTAGTGCAAGCATTCAGAAACTGTGTAGTTGTTCAAGATCTATGAAGTTACTACGTGAACTTTATTCTCTGCAGGTAACTTACAACCCTCTTTGAAGACGGTTAAAGCACCAGAACACTTCAAGGAGGACAGTTCAGAAGCTTCAAGTCAGGAGGAAGGTAGCTGTGCGCTCAAAAGTGGTTCTTCTCTGAGAAATTTTACCACAGTCAGTTCTGGAAATCATGCAGTTGACTGATTTCTTCATTTGTACAGAGCTGAGAGACTTGGGTTAAATGTGCTATGTAAATGAGGAGTCTTTGTATACTTGCAGCAGTTTCCTTAGGGGATTGCTAATAATCCAAGCAGGGGGATTGTTTGTAGACAGCTTGGAGGCAGAAGTTCACAGCTGTATTGAGCAACCAGAAAGAAACACTTCAGAATTTACATGAGCCATGTTTATAGCTTTTCATGTCTTTACCTGTTTTTCAATGATTTGGGTTACAAGCTGAGTGCAGCAGTCTGTTTTGCTATAAATGTGTCACATTTGTCTGGCTTTTAGTTTCACACAGAAAAGCTGTTAAAGTTTCCTCTTGTTCTTAACCTATGCTGCATTTATACTCTGACCAGTTAATAAGGATTTTACCTGTTTGGGACTGTCGTGAATATTGATTGCTGTCTGAAAGTTGGTGTTTTCCAAATACCTCAAAAACAGTTCACGTGCAGAAGCAGCAGCCTAGTGGCTGGTCAGTAATTTCATTCTGAAATGAATGGCAAGCCAGCTGTGCATTATTTTCAGTAATGAACAAGGATGGTCTTCTGGTAGGTGGAAAAGATGAGAAATGGGACTGGTGGGCAGACACAGGCACATTTACATACACTGGCTTCCACAGAATGACACTACTCTTACCCTCTTACACACTATTAAGCTTGCAGTTGATCTTACTTGCAGTCAGTAATACACATATGCAATTCAGACAATTTTTTTTTATTTCAAAAAACTATTACTATATTCTTCTTTAGAATTCAGAATATACTAGCTAAATTTGTAGTATATTTGAAAATAGCACAAATAGTGTTTTCTATACCGTACTTAAAGGAATCTGTGCAACTGATGAAGCTACAAATGCAATTCAGAGCACCTTTTGTGTCATTTTAGTAAAGTGCCATCAGAAGTTTAAAAATTATAATGTTTTTTTCAAATCATAATTTTGACTTCTATGTTGCATTGAGAGGAGTTCAGGCAAAACAATAGCTACCAAGAAGGCTAATTGCAATCAGGAAAATTGCTTTTGTTGAAGTTTAACCATTATTTTAAAGAAATAGGCAGACCACGTATCCTAGTTTCTTGTTAGGGTTAGAGTTAGTATCCGTTTTTCTGTCTCATGTTATTTGTAAAGTTTCACTTGCACAGTGAAATTTATGAGGATCAGAATGCAGTACTTCTGTGTAAGACATTCACCGTTCAGAATTTGTCAATAACATGGAGTTTTGAGATTAATTTTAGCAGTCCCGAAAAAAACATACAGAATTCTGTACTTTTCTGACTGAACTAATTTCTCTTCTTTTCATCCCTTCATATTGGATGATGCTTAATCACACATGTAGTCTTTGTGATTAAATATAGAGGTGAGCAAACATATAGTTCCTCTTCTTCTGTTTTATTCCTCTGTGAAATTGAAGGTAAAGAATCTTGATTCTACCGTCTGTACAAACTGATCTGTTTTCTATGCAGCTCCTGCTAATTTCAGCACTATAATTTAAGCCTAGTGTATTTAACTGAGTTGTCTTCCACTGAGTGTCAGTAGTGACAGAAAGATGAGTTTGCTGGATTGAGCTAAAAGAGGAAATGGGAATTGCTGTTTGGAATCATGCATTTTGCTTCTTTTTTTTTCTCCTCCAGATGTAATGCAACACACAGCAGTCCACAAGAAACACAATGGAAAAAGTCCTGTTGCCAAGTAGGTACTAGGATGTGATGTATCCACACCACATTTCTGAACTTCCTTTGTTTATGGCTTTGGTTGTGTCTATTTCCTTCTAAATTAAAGCTTGGTTGATTGGTTGGTATTTGGTTTACGTAATCTGTATTAGACAGGTATATGTAACAGAGTTCTCTGTTAAAATTCAGTACGTTATAAAATGAACTGTTTCTAAATCTGTAAGTGGTCATTTGGAACTCTCTTTCCCAGATTTTATGGATCTTCTATTTAAGTTGATATTTTGATTGTTTTTATAAGCTGAGTAACATTAATTTGTATTTTATATATTCCCCCACACACACAACTTTATGTATGGAAATTTCCATTACTGTCACTTCTCAGCTTTTCTTCTGTAGTTTAAAGATGGCCTTAGAGAGGAAGGTAGTCCATCCTTTCCCTTGTTTAGCAGCTAAAGAATGTATACCTTGCTGTTTTACATCCGCTGTAAGTGGAGGTACTTCTTAACCGTGTTAGTTCATAGACCTCGTGTATCTGAAAGTGCATATAGTGTGAATTCATCTGTTAATGAATCTTAACCAGAAGCTGGAGAAGTTTGCATGTAGTTGTGCAATATTTTAATTATATTAAGAGAAAAATGGTTACAGTTTTTGCTGGGGTTGGCAGTCTTATTCTGTGTCTGATTGTTATTTTATCTGTAGGATGTATTTGTCTCAGGGGAGAGAAATTTGCCTGGAATTACAATAATTACCGTATGACTATAGCACAAAAGCGTGTTGGGGTATAAGAAAGAAGGAGACAGACTCTTTAGGAGGATCTGTTGTGTGATGGGTCAAGTGGAAATGATTTCAAACTACTAGAGAGGAGATTTAGGTTGGATATAAGGAAACAGTTTTTTACAATAAGGGTGGTGAAGCACTGGCACAGGTTGCCCAGAGATGTGCTGGAACCCTGTCCCTGGAGACATTCAAGGTCAGGCTGGACCAAGCTCTGAGCACCCTGATCTAGCTGTAGGTGTCCCTGTGCATTGCAGGGGAGATGGACCAGATGGCCTTTAAAGGTCCCTTCCAACTTCGATGACTCTATGATTCTATGCTTGTGAAATTACTAGCTGGACAGTGTGGTCTTTTTTTGGTTTTGTTTCGTTTTTAATCCTCCTAGTTACTCTTAACTTACATTTGCCTAAAAGGAGAATGTGATCTTTACAAAATCTTTGATTATACCAATGGATAGAAATTCCATTGTGAAATCATAAGAGTTCAATCCAAGCTTGTTAGCATGCAGTTATAACTCCAAAAGAATTAGAGTTTTTTGCTTTTTCTTATTCCTTGTATAATAAAATATACTAAAGCTGACTGTAGTTTAGGATCTATCTTTCAGATGAAGCTTTGGTTAGAAGAATTTTGATAAACTGGAACACTTTTCCACAAACCTCCGTGATAGGAAATTATGCTAGCTGTTATTTTCTGTTTAAGAGTGGAAAGTGTGTTTACTACTTGACTGCTAAAGGTCTATTAATTCTCCCCTGTTCATTTTGAGGTAATTTGTACGTTACCTCTATTTTCTGTAATTAGTTACTATGGCAGCCGTACTCTTGAGAAGGTCCAGAAGTTTGCTTGTGGGAATGGGATTGAACACATGAAATAAAAAATTTACTAGTATCACAGCTTATCCGAGATGATGAAAAATTTGGTAGCAGCTTCACTAAACTCCATTTGGCAGAAGTTTCTGAAGTGACCTTGCTCATTTCTCATGGGCTCATGTCTGCATTTAGGGACCTTCTTGGGTTCTTACCATTTGTCTGAGCTATTTTTTGAATTTTCTGCTGCATATCTTTTTAGTTTCTTGAGCACTTCTTTCCAGAGGTATTTGGTAAGCAGCTAGTGGAACTTCAGTGTGACTTCTGCTTTGGAGAGAGCTAGATTTCTGCCATTGTGGGAACTAAGTAACGTTGCATGTTGTGGTAATTTTCATGTACCTTGACAACAGCCCCAAATTAAAAGGTACTTTAATTTCCAACATGAGTAATTAGATAAGAATTAAAAATATTAACTCCTCTCTCCTGATTTTTTTTTATCCAGTGAATAGTAGGATGTGTTTTTGAATAGTAGATGGAAAGTTTATTGCCCTACTGACGCTGTGAGAACCTTGACTTTCTCCAGCAGTCTTCATTGAGAAGTGCTCTCAGACCTAGTTAAAAACTGCTGCTGACTGGCAACTGCTAAGGGATGTTTCAGGGAAAGGCATTATCGCCCCAAAATGCCAAATGCAACTCCTGTTTCTCAGCATTACCCAGAACTAGCAGTCCTCAAGGTAAAAATACAATACAAGAGGAGTGTTTCGAGATTCAAACAAAGGGGTGCAGCATGATCTGTAAGTAGCCACGTGCTCCTTTTCTTAAATGTCTCATGAATTCTGAAGCAGATATTACAGAGTAATTCCAGCTTTGTCATAAACAGTATGGAAGAAAGAAAATTAATTCAGAGTACGTTTCTATCTGTTAAATTTCTCCACATCTTGTATCACAAAAGCAAACAAGAAGACCATGTGCAGAAATATCTATGAAAACTGTTCTCTCAAGTACTGTTTTCTATAAATTTTGTTCTGAATTTTGCATCAAATTATAGTAGACAAGTTCTAAAGGAACTCCATGTTCAGATCATTACTATAACTTAAGTGCAGAACTCCTGTAACTTACATCTTTAAAATCTCTTGAATTTGTAGCGTTCTCTGAAAGCAAATTACCTGTTTCCCAACATCATGCAAAAATACCTACATTGGTAAGAAAAGCTTGAACATCTGCTCAAGTGGACATGACTTTTGTTTTTTCATTTCAGCAGCACTAGCAGTGCAAAATGTTCTTCACTGGATAGCCTTAACATACAGCACTCTGAGCAAAATGGGGTAATGGACTGGAGAAGAAAAAGCTGTATTGTCCAGCAGCACCCAGAGCACTGTACAAACCTACTCGACCAGGTGTGTTGCTTTTGCAAAATTTCTTCCAAAATTGAGGAGGTGATTCTGAATTGAGGAGATGGTCTGCTACACAGGGGTACATTTAGCTTTAAAAGATGAAGAGCGCTGCTAAAATTGTGCAGATAATTGTCCAGTTTCAAGTTGCTACTGACTCACCTTGATTAGAGAACACCTCGTAGTTCTTACACTTACCACAGTCTTTTGAAGTTTACCTATCTTACTTGAGTTTGTAACTAAAATGTCACAATAGGATGTATGCACCCAGAAAAGTCTAATGTTCATTTGTAATCAGACACCTTCCTTCTGTAACATACTGTCATCAGAGAGAATTTCAGGACTAAAGAATTTGTGCAAGCAACAAACTCAACATTATTTTAACAACTAAACTATATGAACCCTGCAGTAGTACAGATTAAATGCATGCCTTCTATCTTCTGCATTATCTAAGAAAAGCTACTTCACATTTAAAGGATGTCCGTATCCAGCATACACAGACATTATTTTTGAGTTGTCATGGTGTTTACTCCTTTGCCAAATATGAGATATTACTAGCAACTCAAAGTAGCATACTTACCGAAAAATGCAGATGGTGTATTTTTTCTACTATGTTTGTAGGTGATATTTTGCGGAGTTCATTTAGCAGCAATCAAGGCTGAGCACTTGTTTTGCCAAGATCTAAAAATAACTTGTTGCTATTTAAAAATAAATTGCCGCATGGATTTCCCCCCCCAGTCAGATAATTCCAGTTAAATCAAAAAGTCCTGTAGCCCCTTAAGCCTTATCATTACCTGCTATGAGACAACTTCTTTCCAAGAAAGAAGTTGTTAGGGGACATTTGATTAAAAATGTTTGCTTTTGTCCTCAGAAGGAAAGACCTAGAGCTTACTCGCAGCAATAATTTCGCTGATATCTTCAGAATAGTTGGAAATAGTACTTTGCTGAGCCCTTTGCTGATAATAGCATAAACGTGAGGTGATTTACATGATTCAGAAGGCCTGATTGCGCTGTGCAAATAGTTTGTGTGGCTATAGCACCTGTGAGCACACTAACTGGGGACTCACGGACCTTTAAGTCTGGGAGGTTTGTGTGTTTGTTTTTTGTGATACTGATTCTGCTTTTTGACTGGCATCCTTGTATTTTCTGTGTAGCATACAGGGGAAAAACGAAGTTTGTCTGCAGTGAGCAAGAAGAAGGGAAAGCCACAGCTGGACAAGTAGGTTTCCACTGTAACCAGTGATTGAGGAACAAAGTGTGGTGCATTCACTCTGATAAACAGAGCATACAGTCAATTAGATGCTTTGTTTTGCTATTGTGGAGCAAAAGCTGGCATATTGTGAGGCTAATCTGCAGAAAAATCCTTGTTTTATCTTTTGAAAAGAAGTAATGTAAAAAATAGAATGTAATTGTATGCATTCAAATGGAGTGTAATCGTATGCATTCATTTCCCAAAATACCAGTTGTCATTTAGCAGACAGACAAAGGATCCGGAGGAGGTTCTTAAGTGATACAGAATTGCTTTTTTTCTCCTTATATTTATTAAGTTAAGAAGTGTAAAGCTGTCCAGAAAACGATGGAAGTCAAGAAAGGTTTGACAGCAACCTTTGACATTACTCAGTGGGTGGTGACTTACTGAAATGTTTTACTGAAGATAATTTGTGCATCAGAGGGCTGCGCCATCCTGCACTGCAAGGAAGTGAAAGGGTTTCCACCCTAATTTAATACTCGGTCTGATTCCAACTTGACTTCTTGTCATTTTGTTATTCTGTAACCAGATGCTTTTATGTGGTCTGGTGTATTGCTCCATTACATTTGTCGTCTTTCAGGGAAGACATTAGAATCGGCTGCACCCTCCCTTGTTTTCTTTTTCCTTTTTTCTTGTGTGTTTTTGCTTAGGTCTTCATTCAGAGTGCTTAGGAGCACTGCTGGCAGCATAATACCTGGTATATTGCGCTAATAGCCTGTACCTATTTGTTTATTATCTACATTGGTTATTACATCTATTCAATATATGTTTGTGGCCTGGAATCACTGCCTTTGTTTACAATGGCATTTGATTTTCATACATGGGGCTGGTTATTTGTGCACATGTATTTGGGGGAAAAAAAAAAACATCATGAAAATTATTTACACAGGGAGAAAGCAAAGAAAACTGACTGCCGGTTGAGTAACAGGACGAATGGAGTTAGAGTTGCAGCATCACAGCACATGCACACAGGGACAGCAAAAGGTAAGATGTTTTCTCCTGAGCTGTTTGTAAGAAACAAAATTTTCAGCGTTGCTCATTTATTCATTGATCTTTACTAAGGATGAAATCACCAATTTGAAATCTGTTTTGGTGCAAGTGAGCGTGCTAGCTTTCTAGTCTGTGCTTTGACTTGCTGTACAGAAGCGTGCTAGACTCGGTCTTGTGTATAAAACTGCCTAGGATATGTCTCTTTTCATGCATACCTGGAAACATTCTGGTAAAGCCTCCATAAGTTGTCTTATGTAGAGCAGTAGTTGCAGAAACAGTTAATGCTGGACTGCTTCTGTATGAAGTGGAGGAGTTTGAGCCTGTGGAGGTCCAGCCTCTTGTCAGTAGTGTTCTTTTTGCAGTTTACTAGTTTCTTCTGCTGTGGAGTGGCACCATGAGGAACTGTATAAAAACTGTCTGGTGTGAATGGGGTGAACTTCTGGTGAACTGTAGCGTGCAAAGCTACAACACAGAACTATGTATGCTGCCCTAACAGAATTTTCAAGTTTAGGTAATCCAGTAAAGTCTAGTGTCTTGGCCAATACATTAGCGAGTGACAAATGTTATTTTGTCTTAGTGAGTTGAGCCTCCAAGCTTTATGATAAATTTCTGAAGGGCTGTTTCCCATTGACTTTGCTGCCTTGATGTTTTGCAGCCTCCGAGTATCAGTTGCATCCTTGTCTCTCCTATACTTAGTTCTGACAACAGAAAGTTGATAAGGAATTTGCCTTTTCTGTACCACCTAATTGGTCAAAGTGTTGAAAGCACTGTTAAGAAGTGGCTTGTCTTGCTCATGTTTCTGCTTGGGGTACAATCTTAAGCAAATTATCATTCTTTCTTGTCACCACTTCTCACCTTTGAGAGTTCCAGGTAGGTCCCATGGTGGACTACTGTCGTATGTTTTATGGGCAGTTTTCCTCTTCTGGTATTAAAATCTGACTGAAACTTTAAGAATTCACCGTTCACAAAGTTAGCAAAAAAATACAGTTTGAAAAGGCTGTAGGTAAGAGATGTCCAAGTAGAAGCCATTATCTACAGGACAGCTTTCTGTGTACATTTCTCATTGGTTACTGTTCTTGTCATGCAAAACACACCGAGTGTTTATGAGCTGACAACTTTTGGAGGCTGTGCAAGTTGGTGTGGTACATCACAGAGTTAAAAAGGAGTGTTCTGCCATAGGAGTTCTGTCTGCCCACAGCACACTAATCTGCGGATGTGAAACTGCCTGCTTGGTACCAGTGGCTAGTTGAGGAAACTGCAACCCACAGGTGCTGGAAGCAGTTCAGTCCTCAGGGAATAGCTTTCCACTTGTCTGTGCATGCAGACATCGCAGTATCATCTGATATTACCTATTGGAGACATGGTCTGTGGGAGAAAAAAATGATGTTGCAGTCTGAATCTCTGCCAAGCTTTCTATGTGAAGACATGGTTTGAAATGTCCCACTTTGAGTCAGTAGCTCTTAACTGCAGCATGTTTTCTTCCATTTTTCCCTCCCTATTTTTAGCTTTTGAGTCATCCTTAGTTCAACATGTAACTTTGAAAACTTGATACTTTGTGACTAGCACTATAGGCTTTTATTTCCAGTGATGTGAGGCTGACCCTGCTGTTCCCATTGTATTGGAATTCAAAACACTTGTTAAAATAATTTAACCAAGTGCGGGTTTAATTCAGGAAAATGGTTTCAAGAGTCAAATCTTTCTGGCAGCTTTATAGTGGTTTAACCTAACCTGTTATATTTGCAATTGTAATAAAAAATGAATAATTATAAAAAATAATTTATAACAGTTATTAATAGTGCAAATAAATCACAGTGTTCTGTTTTTGTCCTGAAGTTTTGCTAAATGAGTTTTTGGGCATTGGGGTTTCCTTTGTGCTAGCATCTGGCCTACATTCTGTGAGAGCATCACTCTGTCTTGCTACTTCACCTCTGGGGCAGAACTTGAGCGCCGGAGCATTCTGGCTTACGTGCTTTACTGCACTGATGCATTCTAAACCCACCCTGAAATGTGGTTCCCAGCAAATGAGTTTCCCCTGATTCCTTTCAGAATCTAGAAAGCAGTTTTACACTTTTGTAGTTCACCTTGTTTTCCTTAAACAGGTTTTGTTGATGCAGTTCACTTAAAGCCTATTCTTGAAGAGTTTGATTTTGATTTTTGCCTGCTGAGTTAGCCGTCTGCCTTTGCTGGTATTCCCAAGGAGTATTTCATCTCTTTGATTGGAAATGCTTGATTGCTGCCATTCAGAGGAGATTATTATAGTACAATTTTTGTAAGCATCTCATAATTTCTGAAAGATTATTCTTTTGGTTGCTCTGCATAAATGTGAATTTTCATTGTCACCTCCTTTAACGTGGAGGATTCAGTCATCAGAAGTTTGAGGACATGACTAGTCCTCAGTGCAAGGAGTCAGAACATGAGCAGTACAGCAGACAGATGCAAAGAACTATGAATACAGGTTAACAAACAAAAATCTGAGCTAGCATGATGTCAGCAAACCAAAAGAATCGCACTTCAACATACTGAGATTAAAGATAAAAATGCCAATTTTTATTTTTAGATCTGAATTTGGACGCTGGATCTGGTCATGATACATGTGGAGAAACATCATCTGAAAGTTACAGTTCTCCTTCTAGTCCTCGGCATGATGGGAGGGAAAGCTTTGATAGTGAAGAAGAAAAAGACAGAGGTTGGATTTATGGAGAGTGTGCATGAACTTGTACATTCCTTGGCTAATCTCTTTCTTGTATTAATTTTAATTGGTTTCTTGCTTTTATTAGCTACTTCTATTTATCTTGCCACGGGTGACATTTTGCTTTGTGAGCTTTGTGACTGGCTGACTTGGAGGTTTCTAGCAAACAGCGTGACTGTTGGGTGTCAGGTGGCCACAGATAGACATGTTGCGCATGATACCCGTATTTTCTCACTTGTGTGGTGTAGATCTCATGAGAAATTTCAGCAGTACAGCAAATGACTGGTTTTGTATAAAATTATGCCCTGTGTGTCTGAGAGGTCCTTCTCTTTGTGCTGACTGTTTAACTTGTCGCTCCTTCCAAATCCAAGCAAACTGTATTAATGTCTCCCTAGGTAGATACAATTTCCTGATTTGGTCTGTGTACTACTGCTGACACTTGCAGATAGGCACAGCCAAAGCCAAAGACACAGCAGCTAGCTGAAAGCAGGACACTAGCCAGGCATTTTGATATGGGCAAGTGATAGAGATCGACCTAGCTTGATCTGGGTGAATGAAAAGAATCTCAAACTTTTTCTAACTCAGGAAGACCTATCTATCATTTACTACACCATCAAATTTAGTAAGTCTCGTATGAATGTGTAAGTCCAGAGTGAGACTTATTACAGTTTCAGATTCGTTCTTCTGACTGACAAATTATGTTTTCTCCACAGACACAGACAGCAATTCTGAGGACTCTGGAAATCAAAACGCAACCAGGTTTACAGGCTACAGTGCTGTCAGTTCATCAAATATGAGCAAATCATCTGCTCAGATCTCTTCTGTGAATAACGAGAACGGAAGCCTTTCGGAGGATCCTTTGAATGCAAAGTTTCAACACATTTCCTTCATGCCTGCCTTACACTGTGTGATGCACAGCGCTGCCCAGAAGCCTGAAGCAGTCGTCCCGCCACCCATATCCGCAGATGGTAAAACAATGGGAATGCTGGTTACCACGCCTGTCGCTGTCTCGCCAGTGAGAGAGTCTGCAAATTCACCTCCCGGTGGCATGGGCCCAGTGACTTCTGGTGAACCTGAGAAACGCCTCGAGCTGATGGCTTCCCCTTTGCCAGTCCCATCCACTTTTCTTCCGCATTCTGTCCAGCCTGGTAGCCCCGCTTTGCATTTGGCAATACACAGATTGAAAATGCCCTCTCCACAGGGATCGTCAGAAAGTTGCACAGTTAATGGACCACAGCAGCCAACAGGAAGCTTAAGTATTGGATCACCAAATACTGCCTTTATCCCAGTCCACAATCCAGGTAGTTTCCCAGGATCCCCAGTTCCTACTACAGATCCCATCACAAAACCTGCATCCCAGGTGGTAGGACTGAATCAAATGGTGCCTCACATTGAGGGAAACCCAGGAGCAATCCCTCAGCCTACCAATCTGAAGGTAGTTCTTCCAGCAGCTGGCCTCTCCACAGCAGCACCGCCACCTCCACCAGCTTCATATGCTTTGCCAGGCAGCCCTCACGCTACCAGTGTGTTGCCCAACCAGAATACAAACGTGCTCAACACTGTAGCAACTTCCTCACCTCCTCAGTCAGCCGGTTTAGGTGTTGGTCAGATCCAGTCCTCTGTCCCTCCTGCAATACCCACACACACGCCAGGCCCTGCCCCTAGCCCAAGCCCCGCTTTAACACACAGCACTGCACAGAGCGACAGCACATCCTACATCAACGCTGTTGGAAACAATAACACTAACGGGACAATGTTACCTCCGCAGCAGTTGGGATCCGGCCCTTGTGGTTCTTGTGGACGTAGGTGTAGCTGTGGGACCAATGGAAGCCTTCAGATTAATAGCTATTTTTATCATAACCCACTTCATGGACAAGTCTACAGAGTTCCATCTTTCTTCACTCTGCCATCACTTTGCAATGGCAGCTACCTCAATCAAGCACATCAAAGCAATGGAACGCAACTTCCTTTCTTCCTGCCTCAGTCTCCATATGCAAACGGGCTTATGCATGACCCGGTCATGGGGAGCCAAGCCAACTATGGTATGCAGCAGATGGCAGGATTTGGGAGGTTCTATCCTGTATATCCAGCACCTAACGTAGTTGCCAACACAAATGGGTCGGGACCCAAGAAGAATGGGAACGTTTCATGTTACAATTGTGGTGTAAGTGGACACTATGCGCAGGACTGTAAGCAGTCATCCATGGAGGCCAGTCAACAAGGTAATCATGATAACTCCCAGCGGACTTGCTTTTGAGTTTAGCAGTTTCTCTTTACCTTACTGAATGTGCTGTTTCTGGTCTTGCAGAAAGGTGTGCGTGCGTGTGTATGTTTTGTGTAAATGGTTGTGCATTAGTGACCTGCTCTAAAACTGCAAAGTATCTTATCTCTGCCTGAAATCTCTGTAGAACAGTGCAAGGTGACGGGATTCACAGCGCACGGCTGAAAATGAGCATGATTCAGAGCTGAGAATTCTAACTGTCATGGTCATTCTAATGGTCATTCTTCTCACTCGTTTCTTTTGGCATTATGTTCGAGGTTTGCATGTTGTTTCAATTTTTCCATTCCTGTTCAGTGTTTTTTGGAGAGGATTCATTGGCAAAAAGTGGAGAAAATGTCAATGACTGTCCATAATATGAACTTGGAATTTTAAAACTTAGGAGAATTCAAAAAGCCAAACTGGCCATTTAATAACCGTAGCTTTTCTAAAGCTTACCTTTGCACAGCCAGCCATCCTCTGGGCTCCACGATGAAAAACACCAATGAAATTTGCTTTAACTTTTCCGGCAAGTTGCAGCAAAAAGGCAGAAACCGACTGAAACTAAAAATCAAAGGAATGGCTTCAGCCGTGTGTGTGCCGTTTCTTTCTCCATCCGAAAAGGCGGAGGAAGCGCAGCGTTCACACAGAGCACGCAGGGTTTTTGATTCTTGGCCTGTGCCCATCCTGACTTCATTTGTCTGGTTGGACCGGAACAGGACAGACTAGCCTTGGTGGGCTCTGCTTTTCCTTGCGTTTTTCCAGCAAAGGTAAAGCCCTGTGTCTGCCGTCTGTGTTTTTTTGAAACGGGCATTTTTAGCGAGCAGTTGAAAGAAACTAGCGTAAACTCTTAGGACCCGCTTTGAAAGGACTGGAGGATGATAGTGCCTTTTGGAGAGCATGTCCATTTTGATACCTTGTAGTGGTTTTGTAATCCATTTTAATTGTAAGCAGTGACTTAGTAGTTCTCTTTCCTGTTTTAGGCACTTACAGACTGAGATACGCACCTCCCCCTCCCCCTTCCAATGATACCTTGGATTCTGCAGACTGAAACAAGTAAACATTGCCTCCTTAAACTGAAGCTTGGGGAACTGGGGGAAGGTGTGTGTGGGAGGTGGGGGTGGTCTTGCGTTTTGGGACATTCCCGGTTTTATATTCTTTTGGAATTTTTCATTGCTTTTGCACCTCTGTTCCATACAAAAGAAGAAAGCTGAGTCCCTGGTCTCCTCCTGGCTCTACAAAAGGCTTGCGTAATGCATGTAGAATTCAAACACACAGCCAAACAATCAGAAAGAGCATTCGAACCATGCTTTTGCACTGAAGACTTGAGACATGTGCAATGTTTACTGCATTAAAAANTCCCTGTTTGTCCATGTGGATTCGTTGGACTTGCATGAGTGTTCAGCAGTTCATACAGACCCTGCCCCTACTCTTAATTAATGCTCATGAATTGAGGGGAGATGGTCACCCATCCTGTTAGGAGAGTCCCAAGGAGCACACCGTACCCTGAGCGTGCCGTAGCCGGCGATGACACGCAGACACAGCTCTCCCTGGAGAGTCCCCAGTGAACGAAAACACGTAGAGCAGGAAGTGGCTGAAACTGTGTGGACTTGAACAGATTTTTAAAAATAAACAAGCTTAAATTGACAGATTTTTCTTCCATTGTAGCTTTTTAGCCTGTATGTTCAGCAAAAAAAAGGTGACAAACTGGTATGAATGTTGTACTCAGTGTGTTTGCATTTGTAATGAAAGTTGACGGCATTTTTTCCTTTTTTAAAGCTATTCTACATCGTGTCAACACAGAATGAACGTTACTTGATTGAATATTTTTTTTCCTAAACTATTACAGTGTTGCATTGTACTTAGAATGTAAATGTTTTATTTCAAACTGAACAGAAGCTATGGTTTTCTACAAAATAGTCAGGTATTAGTATTAGGACCTGCCTACCAAATAGCAAAGTCACTATTTTATAACGATTTACCACTATGCGTAATTACGGTATAATGTGAAAGACTGAGACGAGTGTTAAGGTGGTATTAATCATGTCAGTATCACGAGTAAGTAAGTTTAATGCTGCTGTATTTTTTATTTTATTTTTAAAAGCCAATATATGTACTAAATTGCTTCCAGGTAATATTTGATTTCCTGAAGTGCACTGAGGTTATCTGGAAGATGAGTGTATTTTTTGACTGCTGCATTCAACACCGATGAACAACCGCCACTGTATATCCATAGGGTTTGGCATTCCTCACAGTTCATGGCAGAAATCTTTTTTCTTAAACTAAGACCTGGTGTCCGCTAGAGGGATGAGATCCAATCAGTCTTTGGTTCAGCCGTCTAATCAGTTGCTAAACAAACAAAAAACTTGAAGACAAAAGCTTGATTACTACATTTCTTCATAGGTAGCATTTATATTTATAGCACCAGTGTACATTTTGAAACTTTTTTCTTGGAGGGGGGGAACGGGGAGGGAGGTAGATGAAAGCTTTAATTTAAAAAAAAAAAAAAAAAAGTTTAAGTAGTAAATGAAAATTATTTTGATTAAAATTTTTATTTGATCTGGGTATTTTTGGACCACTTGAAATGAATGAACTGCGTTTGAGTTGAAGTGAGGGTGTTAAACCACCAATGGACTCGTATTGTGAATTACCTGCCAGTTGTACTTTATGGAACTTATTTTATGATTTAAAATACTGTACTGTAAATAGGAGGTATGTTACCTTCTCTTTATTTGTATGTTTACCATATACTTTGATATTTGAAATGTACTGGAAAGGTCACTTATATTTCTAGAAGAGATTGGATTTTATGCAACCTTTTTCCTTGACTTAACAGCAATAAAAAAAGAAAAAAAGTACCCGTGTGCAAGCACCGTCCTTTATCACCGAGAACAATGAAACAGGAGTGATGCTCTGCCTCTGGGCAGAGGGATGGGATCGTGGAGTGTTTTGGCAAGCTGCCATTTCCGTTGGAGTCTGTCACTTGTAGGACGAAGCTGAGAGGGTTTGGCTTAAGGTAAGGCCAGTCTTGCAGCTGCAGTCAGGATGCTGGCTCTTGCTTCGGACTCCGAGGCAGACAGATCTCCTGGGAGACAGAGGGTGGCCGCCTGTGGCAGGCCCAGGACTTCGACCCAGGCTCTTTCAGGACAGTTAAGCCCATGTTTTGTTCTGATGGCTCCTGGAGTTGGGGTGAAACGCAGTTTAAGCATGCTTCTTTGGCTGCAGTACAGTTTGAGTCCTTCGTGCCTCTCAGGATGATGTGTGCATTAACTGGAAAGTGAGGTCTTCTGTCCGTCTGCTGAAATAGGTGGAAGGACATCAGGAACTGCTGGGACTGGAGAAGCAATTTAGGAATGTGTAGGTTGCAGCTGAGTGGTCTGAATTTAGTACCTGGGTGTTTTCTGGTAGTTCCGAAAAAGAGGAGGGTAGTAATTACTCTGTCACCTTACTTTCCCTCCACTGTATAGCTGGAGCTCCTAATTCCTAGTGCTTAGCAGCACGTTATCTACAGCGCTGAGGACCACAGACTGTCAGAGATCTTTATCCCAGCTTCGTACCCAGCGCAACCTGCTTCAGGAGAAACCAGCTAACAGAGGAGGGCTCAAAGTTGCCGTGAACTCAACCTTTTTTCCTCAGGCAACTTGCATAATGGTGGGTATTTAAACCAGGTATCATGCAAAACATCATTATGCAAACATGCGGTTTCTGCAGGGATCTTGTGTCCCCTCCCATGAGTGCGTGCTCCTGTCCAAGGAATTTGCAGTCACCATATTACTTTGAAAAGGGAATGTGCTGCTTATCAGTTCCATCAGAGATGCTGATACTCTAGCTTGCCTCAATGACACCATCTGTTTATGCTGCAAGCAATCCCAACTTTAATAGATCTGCTTGCATCTATCAATTCAGACATCTGAAAATGCTTACCCTCTGGCACAGCAAATAGCACAAAACGTGCCATTATTCTTCCGCTTGTTTTGCTGGAGGCCTAACAATTCTCTTACCAGCTAAACTCACCGGCTACCCTGCCTCCTGTCTGGGCCACCAGCTGTAACTACCACTGCGGTTTCGGAGAGGTTCTTCTACTGGGTGGCTTGCAAACAGCTGGATGCCGTGAAGTCACACGAGGCAATCCCACTGGCTGCTTGGCCCCAGCTGCTAGGCGAGCTGTGCAGGGAGGGGCTCGAGGTACTGCGTTGCTCCTAGTTTGTGTTACCTGCTGCAGTGATGCTGCCAATATTGTTTGGTCCCCAAAGCTGGCATTAAAAACCAAATTGGGCATGGGCAGGGCTGCCAGCTGAGAGTGTAAGGGGGAGCGTTGGTGCACATGGCTTGCTTACCACTGCACAGATGGCCTGGTTTTCCCAGCTGGGTGACACCAGGATGGCAGTGATGACCTACTGCCTAGATCCTGGCTGAGGTGAAGGAGCTTGTTCAGGAAGAGAGGGCGTATGCATCGTGCCAAGGCAGGTGGAAAAGTGAAAGGTGCAAAAATGTATGC
The DNA here is from genome assembly GCA_013396635.1 of Penelope pileata. NCBI lineage: Eukaryota > Metazoa > Chordata > Aves > Galliformes > Cracidae > Penelope > Penelope pileata. Next base: position 39,414 of record WBMW01005429.1, read on the forward strand.
TGAGAACTGGAAAACTAGACCAGTATCAGGCTGCTTTAATCATAGAGAAATGGAAATGCCATCGTAATTTGTTCGTTTTCCTCATGCCTGTGAGTAGAGGTGTGCTGACCCAGGCCTCCTGCGGCCACTCTCCTCAATTCTCACTCTCCTCAAAATTTCAGGTTGCCTCAATTCTGCACACAGAAAAGAGCAGCTCGGGGCAGTCCTGCTTTCTGGCCAGGGCTGGTGATTCCCATCCCATCTTCAGCCATGGTCGGTAGCAGATACTGAGGAGGGAAGTGTTTTTAACCAGAGAGAGAGAGAGAGCAGTGATAGCTGTTCCTTGCCTGTTGCCCCAGCGAAATGAAGTGGATCTCCGGAGCCCATCTCCCCGATAGGTGGCAGCATCGCTCTAGCAGTGGGACACGCTGGCACGGGGAGGCACCGCCTCAGGTGCTTCAGGTTTACTTGCTTGTAACACTTCCGTGCCGTGAAAGTCGGCTTGATTGGGGGCTTTCCTTGACTTGTAGTTTTTGTTACTTTTGCTTCTGTAGCGTTGTCTCATCTTTATGTATTTCCTAACACGAAGAACTCAATCGTCTCTCAAAAAATAAGCATGCTAAACGCACATCTGAAATATGTACTACCTGGAACTAAAGCAGACCAGATCTCACGGAGAATATCGGAAACCTGGAGAGCTGCAGCCGAATGTGAAAGCTGCATCTGAAGAGCTATTGAGCATTAGAAATGGGTTTGGATATTGGTATTCCTAGAAAGAGGAATGCTTTCTGAAATCCATACAGCTTGTTCACAAGCTGGAGTGATTCCTGAGGGAGTCTGGTTGTCTTCCAGGACACGAAGGCCCACGATACAGCATGTGGCATGAGGTCACATACTTGGCTGGGATGTCTCCTGCCCAGGAACATGCTGCCCGAGAGGCAGGACTTCATCAAGCCAGGCTTACACAATAAACCACACTGATACGTGCTCCCTGATGAGTGTAAAGCATCGCTGTTGTGTGAACGGGGCGGTAAAACAATTTACAAAAGTAGAGGCTGAAAAAATAGTTGAGCTTGGTAAAAACAGAATAACTGTTTCTCAACACCGTGCCAAAGAAGATACCGCTAGCGCATTCATTTTAGAACTCCATTTGATTTAAAGTCACATTTCTTACTGACCGCTGAATTGTATTGTTTTGCTGAGATAGAGGATGGTGCTGATACAAAGAATGAATTCGTACGGTTGGTATGATTGGTGAAAAATGAGGATTGCTGCTTGAAAAACTTATTTCCCATTTAAGTTTGGTTTTAAAATAGTTGTTAGATACTCCTTAGGGGGGAAAAAAAACAAATGAAATATCGTTTACATAATGGAATATTACGTTTACATGACAGTAGTCTTATTTTACACCACTGGTAGTTTGGAAGTTAAACGCTGTCACTTTCAACAGATTCTGATTTTTTTCCTGTTCTGACTGAAACTAAGACTTGAAACAGGTGACATGTCTACATAGAGCAGTCAGTAAAATGTATACAGTTGTGTTGCTACCAAAACACTCTTTTCCTTTCTCTTAAGCTTTTTTACAGGACACGCAGGTGCCCCAGCACCAGAGCGGAGAGCTGAGCAGTGGCAAGACTTCTGGATGAAGACATCACGGGACTTATTAGCTCCTTACAGTCCAGCTCTGCTCTGAGGTGCACACTGACACTGATCTCCAGGTATTTCAAACTGAGCCTGTAAACCAGGAAATTCTGGCTTCTGTCAGTGTGCAAAATAAAAATCCTGAATGAAAACACCAGTGATGTGTGAGGAGGGGAGGGAAAGCTACAGCAAAAAATGCCATCGGGCACCGGGCTGTGCTTGAGGTGAGACAGTTTCACAGCGCACTGCATTGCATAGCTCAGGTCCAGCTCATGGCAAACAGTGAAGAAGCGATTGCATCCATTTGGTACAAAGACAACTGAATTCTGCATTTAAGCACAGTGCCGGTGAGCATCTCACACACGTAACAGGAGGTTGGAGCTTCCTGCAACCTACAGAGAGCTAATTTAGGTGTCCTAGAACAGACTTTAATCATACATTTGAAGTATTACGGCATTCCTGGTTCTTAAGGCTACCCAGAGTTGTCAGCTAGCTAACGCAGCCTTGGTGGTGTTGTCTTCCTTTGATGTGTTTTTCAGTTTTAATTTATGTGCTAGCCTTTTTTTTTCTTTTTTTTTGTCTCGTTTGTGCCCTGATTATCCTTTCAACATTTCTTTTACGTGCCTACCAGGAACATGTACGTAACGGAGGGCCATTGGAAACACTTTCATCTGTGGTATGCAAAACTCTCAGACAACGATGCTGAGAACTCACTGATCCAAAGTGAAATAAGCTGTGCAAGGGGTAGCTACTTCAGCATGTGACTGTGCCAGGTACCTGTCATTGCAAAAAACGAGAGCTGTGACTTAAGCCAGTTTCTTCTTCCGTTCCAAGGAAAGATCTCTTATTTCTAGGGGTTTCTCAGATGGAGAAGAATGGGATGTTAATCTACAGACAGCAAAAAACAAACGCGCTCAGCCACTGCAGTTGTGTGCGTGCAAGTTAGGACACCCGAGTGAGCCGTGTTTGCGTGTGCACCCGCAGCCCCGTGTTTCCAGTAAGGGCACCAGGAGCAGGAGGCGTGTAGCAGCTGAAGACCAGTCCCCTTCGGCAGTGACCCTCCTGTGGTGATAGCTAACCCTCCCTGTAGCTCACAATCTGCTCGAGAGATCCGTGGTGGTCTGTGCTGCAGAATCTTCACTTCCAAAATTTAATTGTTTTTGCTTATTTGCTCAGTTTTAAAAGCAGAAGCCTTCCTAACCAGTAGTCTTCTCACGAGCAACTGCAGGGAGTGGGACAGAGTAGGTCAAGCCCGTTTGACATTACCAACTGCATAGACAGCCGAAGTGTGAGCACCTTGGCATCTTCCTTGGCTATTTGGGCCCATTCTGTTTCTAAACTCCTTGATTAATGCCTTAAAGTTTCATCTTTCAGATCTTTAGTGCACATCCTTAACTGGTTTATGCTGGCCAGTTTGAGACAACTTTCACATTCAAAACATTTCAGGCTTACTCAGGTGAGAGGAAAGGCCATGAGAGGCCGACCCTCTCCCTCCATTGCCGGGCATGGTCAGCCACCCCGTATTTTTCACTTTATTTGTTTAGAAACACATCTAGTTTCCTCTGAACTCTTTAAAGCTCCTCACATCCATGACTGATACGGGTAACACATTTCACATGCCTGCTTCCCTTTTGTCAGTGAGCTCTTTTGGTCGCCGTCTGTCTTTAATGGAGGGGTACACCAGGCTCCTCCTGTTGTCACTTAAAGCTGGGAAAAGCCCTCCGTCCTTTAACAAAATTAATTTTGTTTCAGTGCTCTTCCTCTTAAGCTGAACATAATGCTGCTTTGCTTTGCTTAGGTGCTCGCACACTGTGCGGTTGGTAACTCTTTTATCCCTGCCAGGACGTTGTTTTTACAGCTGGCTGTGCCTTTGATAGAAGAAAATGTGAAATTCGGAGGATGGAGAGGGAGAGCTGGTGGGGGAGCTCAGCAGCTGTTGGCACTGTCCCCATCTGGGGAGCTGCGCTTCACAAACCCCTCTGCCCAAAACGCCAGCCAGATACATCTCCACTGCAGGACAGGAGAAAATACAAGCGGAAGTTCATGCAAAAAGCAAACAGCTGGTGCTAGAGAGCACTGATTGGCCTTAATGGCCCAGCCCAGCATCCTGGGGCCTACACTCCTGCCCGTGGCCAGCAGCCCCATTTCATCCAGGGGCCTGTGTGTGCCTAATGCTGGCTGAGTGACTGACGGGTCCCCGGGTGGGCCTCAGGCCTGTGCTGCGGGTACTCCTGCATTGTTCCCCTCCTGCTGCCCCTGCCTGGCTCCCTGGGGGTGCCTAGGGCTGCCGGTGGCCCTGCCAGGTGCTGTGGGCCCTGCCACCAGGCCCGCTCAGTGCTGGGGGACAGCCATGTCACCTGGGCTGCTGGCCTCCCCCCTCACAGAGCAGCCCCAGGCTGCTGCAGCTCCCCGGCAGCCTCCTCCAGCCCCTGGTGCAGGCCATCCCTTCGTCGCAGGCGGTGTGTGAACCTCCCTGCAGGCGGGCCATGCTTTGCTTCCTACGGGCTCCCTGTTAGCTGTGGGCTGAAGGACAGCGGGTGGCAAGTGGAGGGGACGGGGATCATCCGGTTTGCAGACAACACCATTTTACATACCTGACAATTGCAGCAAAACCTAAATGAGGAGCAAAACGTAGCCGGGGAGAGGGAAAAAGAGATGGAAAAAATTAGTCTAAAATGTGGCTGTTAGTCGCTAAATATCTAAGGCTGGTTCAGGTTCAAATGCTGTCGCAGATGCTCTTGAACAAACCCCAGCCAGGCAACAAACGCAAGGCCGGAACGACGCAGTGCTGATGGAGCTGGCTGTGTCTCTCCAGCGAGGCAAACGGGGCTCTCCAGCCACACTTTTATGCAAGTATTTTTGCAGCAGTGCGGAAGCCATTAAACTGCGTGGCTGTGTATTTCGCTGCTCGTTTGAGACCCATTAAAACACACAGGGAGCCTGAGGGAGCAGGGACAGGTGAAGGAGGGCAGATTTTACTCCAGCCTGCTGCTGCCGTATCAGAGAAAGCAAAAGACATTTCTTTGATTACAATCATTTCAGCTGAAAACTCATTTGCCAGCGTTTGTCACCACATGGGGTCTAAAATGTCATTTTTCCCTCCCCGAGACAAAGAGTGGCAATGATCCCGTGGCACTGGCTTACAAATGTGAATGCAAATGCATTTTGAGCGAGGTTTTTTAATTGCCTGAGATGTCTCCAGCCTACAAGCTGCTTGTTCTGAAGCTAGGACTTTGCCTGCCCTTCGCCTCACCTATTAAGAGCATGATGACTTTGGTCAGGTGCTCACAGGTGGGGCCCGTGGATAGCACCTGGGGTGAGCAACTTGGGCTCAGCTGGGCACAATTACCCAAGCGAAAGACAACATCATTCGTCCCTTCATCTCCAGTTTCAAAGTGCTGTCTGTGTTGGGCCTCATCTTCTTATTTCTGGCCTCCAACCACAACCATCTCTACCATGTCCTGTGTTGCTCATTTCCAGAGGAGCAATGGGGTCAGCCTCCAAATCCTCACTTCCAGATCTGCTGCTGCAGTATTTCACTGCTTGCCTGGCTGTAAGTAATTTCTCAGAGCTATCTGCTCATTTTTGCAATATTTTTTTTCTGTGTTGTTTATTTTATCATCATGTCATGTTAGGATGATGTCATGTTTTGGCTCTAGGAGCTTTAAAAGTTCAGGCAGTGTGATTAGGGATGAGTTCACTCTCCCAGTTCATTGTCTTCCCAGCACCAAGCAGATTGGCCTTGCCTTTTCACACATGTTGAGCATCAGCTGTGGTGAGGAAATAAGGTCCAGCCCTGCCTCTGGGGCAGGAGGCGTCCGAGGGGAGCATCGATGTGGTTTCTGCCTGTAGCAAGATTTAAGTGGAAGCTTGGACACAGGCAAGGTGGTCCCTGAAGATGGGTGGCTGAAAGATGGCTGACCTCTGGATCAGCACGATACAAGGTGGAGATGTGTGGGGTGTTCAGGATGCTGCCGCTGCCCCAGAGGCCAAAGCACAGCTGAGCTGGGCTGCGTTGGAGCCAACGGGAAACACAAGGCTTACACATGGGCAGGGATGGAAGTCTCATCTGGCACAGCTTGGAGGCTAACAGGCAGGTCTCTCCTCCTTCAACAGGCTTCTCTCTCTGATATTTAAAACAAAACCAAACTCTCTGATTTTTGAAGAAAGGCTGAGAGTGCTTATTCTTTATTCTAAAATCTCACGTCCTTATGCTGAAGCGCCAGCTGAAAGCAGAACAGCAGTACAAGGCTTTCAGATGAGCGCATGCAGATGTACGCAGCCAACTAAGAAACAGAGGTTGCTCTTGCCCTGTGCAGCCTTCAAGGCATCCGTGGCTTTGGCCTGTGTGTCTCTGGCAGCTCCCACCGCTGGATTCAGCAGCTCCTCGTGAGCACCAGTGAGGCGGGAGCATATCTGTGAACAGAGCCATCTCCTGCCCTGTGCCACGAGTGGGACAGCTCGCAGTTGTCCCCTGGCCTCTGCTTCAGTCAGTGACCTCCCAGCCCCACCACTGATGTGTGCCGGTGCCCTCTGTAAGCATACAAAACGCAGTCTGGGGGGCATCCCCTTCTGAGCTGGCCTCACTGGGGTGGCTCCTCACCAGGTGCCTCTCACGTCCTTCACAGCTGGATCACCTGGAGGTGTCCAAGATGTGGCACTGAGGGACGTGGTGGTGATGGGTCAATGGGTGGACTAGATGGTCTTAGAGGTCTTTTCCAACCTTAATGATTCTGTGATTCTGTGCCTGCAGGGTGCAGCTTGGCTCTGGTGGGGCGATGCCACGGCGTGAGGCGGGCTGTGGGACGGTGCTGTGGTGGAACAGGTCTTCTTCGTGGGTACATGGTTACACGGCTGCGTTCTCAGTGCAGTGCGGGCAAAAAGGAGGGGAAGGTGGGAACCCGAGTTATTTGCTGCACACGAGTCAGAGCGTGAATCCCCTCGGCTGGAGGGAATCCAGGTGTGCGGCCTGTGCCAACCAGAGCGGTGCAGTGGCGAGCTGAGTCACTGCTCCTGCACCGAGGCCCTTTGTTACCGGAGGGCTGATCAACCAAAGCGTGCAGATCTTGTGTTAGAAATTGGGCAATCACAATCAAGCCAGGCTGATTGCAGTGCATGATTTTAAGTGCTTGAGAAATTCTGGCCCCCGGCTCAGAAAACTGTTGCAGCAAGCCACCAGAAAGTGAAGGGAGCGGGTGGCAATGGAGAGCCAGGTCATTTGGTTTCATGAGCTGCTCTCGCTCACCCTGAAATCTGATGCAAGTGCTTCAAATACCAGAACAAATTCATTCCATGCCTTAGACCCGCCAAACTGTCTTCTTCCCCCAGTTGCTGGATGTGTCGGAACAGCAGTGAGAAGCTTGGTGCATCCTCTGACTGCATCGTGGTGAGAGGGCTGGCCCCTCTCTCCCAAACATCGTTTCTTCTTCCCCTCTCCAAAATACGAGATGAGAAAAGCTCCTTTCAGTGACAAAACAAAAAAAAAAGCTGCTACTTCTTTGCGGACAGAACCAGTCGCGCTCTCGCAGTGTAAATAGGTTCTGGCTTCTGCAAGAACTTCCAAAACCTCCTCTGAAGAGCTCAGGGGTTGTGCTACTGCAGATTAGGTCAGCTCCACCATGCACCTGGCCCGAGGTGCCACGTGGGCTGGGTGACTGTGGCTGGCCAGCAGCCCAGGCCAGCGCTAACCCTCGCTGTGCACAACTTTTCTGAATGGGGATCCAAGTGCAGCAGTTGTTGGCTTGCTTTCTGTACCCCCAGCAGTCGGCCTCGCAGAAGTGTTTCAGTGCTTTTGCTTGTGTCGATTGCTCCCGGAAGTGCTGGGTGGCTGTTTTCACAGGCAGGAGATTCAGCTTTCATTCGCCTCCCATTCAGGGTCCACTTGCTAGCCTAACCTCCCGGCTGCCAATGCCGCTTCCTTGGCTGTGTGTGGTCTTTTTGCCAAATCCTGACATTTTTTATTTTTGGTTAACATCAGAATGGAAGTCCAGAATAATTGCTCTTTCACTTGCCTCTTAAATAGGCCACGCTGCTTGTCCACACAAATGGTCTCTTCATGCATCCTGTCACTCCGCCTTCCAGGCTTCCTTGGAAAAAAAAAAAACACACGCTTTATTTTTTATAAGACTCCTTTTCTTCCTCGTGAATCACCCTTGCCCTGTGGGATAGCCAGCAGCGGGCCCTGACGGATGAATACTAAGCAGCTTTACAAGGTGCAGTTCAGCTGTAAGATGTCCCGTGTCTCCAGGGCTGTCCTGCAAGACCTTGAGGGCGGGGGACTTGAAGCCACCTCTGCAGCTGCACCCACCGCACACATTTCATCTCAAGCCCAGCACAGGTTTGAGCTACGAGCATGCAAGCCCCAGTGACACAGGAGGACGAGCTGTGAATGCACTTTTGTCCAGCCTATCGCTGTCACCAAAGCCTTTGCTGTTGAGCTGTTCAAGGGAAACGTTTAAAAGAGGAGCCTTCCTGGGTCAGAGAGCACAGCCTCCATCGCTGCCCATCTCTCATTGCACCCTTATTTTATAGACGACCATTGCTCCTTTATAGCGGTAATTACCCTGGATTTTGTCCTTCTTCTCTCAGTAAAAGGCTGTCTCAGAGCTTCGTATCTCTCAGGATTAGAAACCAGATAAGAAGATGGGTGTAGCCTTGTGGGTTCAGAGGAAGGATCCTCCTAAGTATCACATGCCTGGCATGAGTCAGCAACATAGTTAGACAACAAAATCTCTTAAATTTATGAAAAGCAGTTAGAATACAGCCAAGTCAAACAAACTACTAGCATCTCTTGTAGCATCCACAAGTGGTGCTAGGGAGGTCACGCTCAGCGTACTGCGTCCAGCTGCAGGCTCCTGGATCCAAGGGCAGCATTGACCCACTGCAGCATTGACCCACTGCAGCATTGACCCACTGGAGCAAGTCCAGCAGAAGGACGTGGTAAGGTTACTGGGCAGCATTGCTTATGTTCTCTGTGCTGCGTCTCTTCTGTCAGGGCGTTCACCTTTTCTCCTTTGCTGTTCCAGTTTCCGTGCCCTAACCATTCCCAAGAACAAGGTCACTGGAAAGGATCATGACCCAGAGCCAGGCGGTGGCTTGAAAGCCAGGTCGCACCTCCAGCAGATGTGGAGCGGGGCTGCTGGGTGGTCAGTGCTCCAGCTATGCCATGGTCAAGGTCCACACCCGAACCCAGCTCCTGGGTCTCCTTTCTGTGGTGGCCAAACCATGGTGCTGGGAGCCCTACCCCACCCACTTCAAAACCTGTCCCAGGTCCCCAAGGTTTGGTGCCCAGAGGATGCCTGTGGCTGACACAGTGGCTCAGTGTCCACACGCTGCTGACAGAGCCTGACCTCTTGGTGTCAAGAAAATAAATCAGGCAGTCACAGACCAGAATGGGACTGTAGGGCCCGAAGGGAGCAGGCCCTTCCCTCCACCACCCAGGGGGAGCAACCGCTCTGAGGTCTGAACTGAACTGAACCACACCACGCTTGGGTAAAACAGCTGCTGCCCTCTGTGCTGCTCTAACTAAATCAGGTCAAAAACACATTTTAAGTGAAACTGGTGGGGGCCTCTAGGGCAGGAACAAGCCCGCAGGCATATCTGTCCATACAGCTCCTATCGCAGCCTGTCCTCCAATGCCTTGATGCAAAATAAGGCACTTAAAATGGATAGTCATACCCAAAGGACCATTACTCTCAATTGTGAACCCTTCGCGAACCTCAGAAAAAATCAATGAGGGGGATAAAAAAACAAGAAAATCATATTTCATCTCCTCTGTGGCAGCAGATCTGCAGAGACGTTGCAGGGTTGTTTTGCATCTGGGCTAGGGGGAAAAAAAAAAAAAAGCAATGTAGGCTTCCCTGTAGGGGATTAGGTTTCACTTTAAAACTTTAAACAAACACAGAAATCTTAGCATAAGCTTCTAGGAGATTAAGCATTCTGGCGTGAACCTAGGCACAAAGAGCAGAAGGCTGGGACTCAGGAGACTTCAGGATTACTGCCTTCTCCACCGCCGTGCAACCTGTGGTGTGACCATCTCCTGTTTCATTTAAGCCAGATCTTCAAGGCTGACTTCTTTCTTCTGGTTTCAGTGGGAGTAAGAACTTAAATGCTTTGGGAAGGTCCACTGGCTATCTGCTCATCTCAGCGGTGTTGCGAGAGCGCTGAGGTGAGGGCTGGTCCACACACGTCTGTAAGATGACGCGCTCTGATCATCATCCCTGTTGACTAGGGGACATTGTAGGAAGTCAGATTGCTGTATGATGATTCATATTTTCTTTTGAAAGATTCACGTGGGGCAGGGAATGTGTGGGGTTGAAGTCCTTTAGGGCAAGGGCCGGTCATCTTTTCTCTTTGTAAAATGCCCTCCACGCTGGTGGTTAAATACAAATCAAGGCGGTCGGGGACAAACTTCAGCTTCTGACCTCGTTTTCCTCAGGCTTTTCAACCCCGTGCAGGAAGGAGGATTGCCCGCTGTTTGCCCCAGCAGGCAGGCAGTGTTTGGTATGTACAGCTGCACGCAGGCGGGCAGGGAGAGGTGTGTGTGTGATGTACAAATAGGCCGCGGCTCACAACCCAGCTTTGATTGCACAGTTGCATTTTAGATGGAGGTGGCACCAAACGTTATTGTGCAAGGGAAGGTTTTTCCAGAGTTGCACAATTGCTGGATCCTGTGCTGAAGATCAAGGAACTCTGACTAATTGATTTCTGGTAAGGAAGCGTGCCCCAGCCACTAGAAACTTCACACGTTGTCTCTGCACGCACCACAGAAACCGTCCCGACAGAGATGGAAGGTTCTTAATTCGTTTTACATCAAAATTAATGTGCCTGTCATAGGCCAGGGAAGACTTCCTAGCTGCTACCTGATGTCTGCTGTGGTAGGACACCAAGTCCTGCATCTCCCCACTAAGCGGCCGGGGGCTTCCCCAGGGCCTGCTGTTGTATCTGGTCCTTGAAGATGGTAAGTGTGCTGTTCTGACGTGGGGTTTTCTTGTTCTGATGCAAGGTTTTCAGGGAACTCGTGAGGCCGTTACTAATGGATGTTAATTTACATTGCGTGCCAGGACTCAATGCATCGCTGCAACAACAGCTGAGCCAGGAGCCGTCCTCCATCCATGATTGTTTGCATGAAGTCGTGAGGTTTCGCCTCTTATTTGCAGCCCTGGTGTTCTACATCGGATCTCCATGACTGAATGAAGCGTATCGCGTGGTTGTGCAGGACGGCCTGAGCTTTTGTCTTCTTTGGTCTTGGCAAGCAAGAATTGTTCTCAAGACAGACAAGGAAAACAGCGAGGGTTTTTCCAAAACCATGGGACGATTGTTCTAGGTGTATTGCTGTACCAAACACAGCCTGTTCTCTTTATAGCTTTTGTTTCTCGGTAAACACAGGGCTTGCTGCAATGAGGAACATTTGAAAGGTAAAATCTTGTGATTTAAGATGTTATCCGAGGTATTCACAGGGCACATTACTGACACTCGTTCTGTATTTCATGACAATAAATCATCAGCTAGACAGTTTCCATTGCAAAAAAAGTACTTACGCCCTCAATCAGATGCTGGCTGTCCTTATAGAGCTGCTTGAAAGAACTTTTCTGCATGTTTTTGTAAAACTTTTAAATTGCTTTTACTCCCTTGCATATATATATATATATATATATACTACTCTTAAAAACCTTGCAAAAACCCTTCCCAAAACTTGAGATCTGAATGTTTTTTAGAAGCAGCACAGAATGCCAGGGGAGGATGTTACCAGGATTTGCACTGCACCAGTCCTAATCTGCAGTCTGCCGCACGCAGGCCAACTTCCCATTAGCGCTTGAGGCGCAGCCAGCGATACAATCCCCATTTTCCTTTTCGCCCTTTCTTCGAGCTGATTCACGGCTTTTGTTATCCCCACGCACCCGCTCGGTTTAAAGATTTTGGCCAAACTGCAGCAATAACTCTCTGTGCCGATATCTGAAGGAGTGGGAAAAATTGCTCCTGCTGCAGGATAAGCTACCTGATGGCAGGAGTTGCAAATGGGGCACACTAGGAAATCACTTTTGGGCAAGGCGTGCCGGATGCTTATGGCACGTGGGGAAGCAGGGAAGGACTCCTACCATGATCTCCGGTCTCCCTTGTTTTCTTATTCTCAAACCTGATCTGGATGGAAAAATGGCTCTGCTCACCTGCAATTAAGGAGGAAGCAAGTACAACACGGGTGTGCGCGCACGTGGCCGAGCTCCCTGCTCTGCCCCTCAAATTGCTCCTAATGCGACCACGAGTGTTTTGCAACCGGGCTCTCGGCGGGCGATGCTGCAGCTGGCCAGCATGCCGAGCGCGGCCACCAGGATGCCGGTGTGCTTTCGCATGGGTCGCACTATTGTTATCTTAATGGCCAGTAACGAGCTGCAGACAAATGAGGTGACTCGATACCGTGCTTTAATGAGCATAGCTGCACGCCCGGTGGTAGGCAAAAGGTAAAACAACAGCACCAGGCAGGTAATTGTTGGACCTGCTGCAAGTAATTTGCAAGCGCAGGCATCCCGGTTTTGCAATCTCGCTCATCTCGATTTCCTTCGAGCACCGCATCTTCTTGCCAGTGTGAGCTGGATTCTCTTTGGAAACGTTCGGCTTGCCTTCGGTTCTCTGGCTGCACTTGTGCAGGGGTCGAGAAGTGTTTAACTCCATTGATAGGTGCAGCCTGGAATCTTCCATGGACAGTGATAAATATATTTTTCCCAAAATTTTTGCTGGTAATATTAACTGGGGAAACGAGGGAGGCATTTGCCCAGTGGCACCGCTCGTACTGCACGCTGTGTGAGTGCGTGGTGTGGGCCCTTTGTGCTGCACCCATGCTGCAGGGCCACCACCGCCTGCAGACAGCGATCTCTGTAAACCAGGAGGAGAGCACCTCCATGTTGATGTTTAATTCCTCAGCCGAGGAGAAGGAAGAAGAGGTGGGTTTCTGTGAAACCGGCTGGCTGACTGCTGGGCTTGTGAGTGGCCCCGGGGCTCGCTCCCTCCAGCTGTTGTCCTCATCCATCTGCAGCCCAGGAAGGAAGCGTGGGCAGAAGGCTCACAGTGGGCTGGCGAGCTGCGTGCTGAGTAGGGCCTGGGCACACAGGGGTGGGAGAAGAGCGAGGTGGGAACCAGGCGCCATTAGAAGGGGTGCTGGGACGGCCAGCAGCCACAGAGCAGCTGTACCGGCAGTGAGCAGCGAATGGCAGAGAAATGTGCTGAAACGGGAGAGCTCTGGCAGCTTTCCTTGTGGTGGGAGAAACGTTCAGTGCCTTTCCTGCTCATCTTCTTTTCCCCAAAACATCAGCTGCGTGTGGGCGGATGATGCAATTAACAGCAGTGGCAAAGGGATGAGGGCAGGTGCCCCTGGCGAGGGAGGGAGAGGGGTTTGTGCAGCAGTTAGCTGCTTGCCGCTACACAGACATCAGTTAGTCGCAGGTTGGCAGCCACCCTCTGACCTTGGGTGCCTAAAGTCCAAGCCACAAGCAGTCATCTGTAAGATGAGATGGAGGATGAGTGAAGCTGCCTTTAGCTGGGCAGGAAGAGAAGATGGGGAGGCAAAGACCAGCTGTCTCCATTTCAACTGCCAGGAAGAAAAGAAAAGGGAATGATCAGAGCAGGTCAGGCTTGAGGATACAATGAACGAGAACAAGCTGAGCCGAAGTGGGCTCATCTTCATCTCCACAGCGGGCAGCAGCTCGGCTGGCAGGCAGCGAGGCAGGGCTGTGGCTCTCAATGTTTCTGAGACCAATGGGAGCACTGTCCTGGGGCACTGAAACAGGGCTGCAGCTCGCCAGACCTGGGCAGAAGCCACTTCTCCCTTCTCCTGGAGGTGGTGTGGGTGGCTTGGGGCGTGTGCCCCAGTTGGACGTGCTGTGGGCAGCAACCAGAAAATCTGATCTACGAGTCCAGAGCAAGGGCACGGCAGTTGTCCTGCCCAAAGGAGGAAAGAATGGCATTGCAACACGCCAAAAAGCGGAAGGGAATTGCCCTCCTCTCTGCCTGTGGGGCAGCAAGGATGTTTCAGGCTAGTCACTGGGGAAAAATCTTCCCCGCACAGCCAGCCAGGCAGCGAGGCCAGGGACAGCCTGGGAGGCCTCCATCGCCCGCTGGCACTGTGGACAAACTGTCTGTTGAAACAACATGGGTGCAGTTTATGTATTATTATTAATGCTACATCATACATATTATTGAATGGCATGTACAGTGTGCTCACCCCTAGTGGGACAGCACGTCAGGCGGGATGTGTCCAGGCCCAGGCTGCAGAGCCCCGGCTCCTGTAGGCCGAGGCCTCGGCTGGCGCTGGGGATGAAGGCAGTGCTGGCTGGAGAGCCTGAGGAAGGTTTGCCTGAGGATCAGGGATGCAGCAAAACCAAGATATTTTGGGGGCTGAGCTCACAGCTTGGGAGGCAGCTACAGGTTTCTTAGCCTGGTTGTACAGAGCTATAGGCACGGGGAAACAAGCAGGGAATCTTAGCTGATACAGGTCACCATAATTTGCATTCCCCTACAAACAGAGAACCGTGCTGTATGAATTATGCTGCGAGCCCCAAGGTTTTCGCCAGCTAATGAAAGGCATTTTATAATTACGTCAAGCAGATGGGAAACATCTCTATAGTTACTTAGTAACTAAGATACTTTGTCAACATAAAAGTGACAAGGTTCTTATTGCCTAGTTAGTTACTCAGGAAAATTGAACTATTTACAGCAGAGGCATTCAGCGTGCTGTTTGCTAATGCTGCGTTTCAGCAGTACAGCCATGGAAATGAAGGCTGATGAATAACCTGGAGTTTGCAATGCTTGAATCGTGGCAGAGCCCCTTGCAAAAAAATAATGCCAGCTGGGAATGGGTTTTATGTCTGCAAGGTGCGTTTTATGAGACAGGGAATTAAACTGACTCCGTGAATCAGAGGGCATGGATACGGTGAAGCTGATGATCTTGAACTCCAATTTATTTTTAAAGACACATACAGCAATGCAGAAACCTATGCCATCGGGTGAACTTGAAGGCCTCTAACTTCACCCAAGTCAGAGTAAAAAAATCTTCTGACAAATAGAGCAGAAAGAAAAGATAATTCATATAGGACACCTTCTGCCAGTGGATTGGTGAAGCTGCATCCTCCTAAGAGCCAGGAACAAAAGGCTCTTGCTGGAAAAAAAGGCTGGTGAGGATGCTCTTAACCATCAACACTGACATGCTGCTGGAAGGTTGGCACGTTTCAATGTTTTCTTTCTGCCTTCTGATTTATTGTGGGCACCATTCATTCTCCCCCTTCTGTTTGTAACGCCAAATGAACGCATGAGATCAGCTTTGACAAGCAACATGGGGCAAGAACACATGAAAGACGTGAACCTTCAGAGCAGGAAATAAGCCGCGGTATTCAATATTCCATCGTTGCATTTAATTAGGAGAATTGATTGCTGCTCTTTTGCAAGTGGCATGAAGTGTGAGCAGCCACGAGCCACAGGGAAGCAGATGGATGGGGCCAGAAGAAGCTGTGGACCAGGGCTACGGGTGCTGCGTTCGGCTGTGCGTCTGCCTGGAGTCTCACTGCTCCAGGTGGCCTGGGGGTGTCCCTTCGTTAGCGCTACTTTTAACCGGCAGTGAGCACCCAGCAGGCAAATTGTGTGGAGAAGGGGAAAAAGAGGAAACCGCAGGAAAGCAAATGACTAGGTCCCCTGCTGTGCTGAAGCAACTCCCTTGTTCTTTGCAAAGTAGGCTGCATAAATATTGATCTTGCTGGGATGTGCCCTACATTCATTTGCACAGATGTTATAAATGTGCTTAAGAACAAGAAATCAATCTTGTTTTCCTGCGTGGTAAACATGGGCAGCCAAGGGTGCGCATAGGTAACATGAATTACAGCTCCCAGTCCTGCCCCTTGTACGCAAGGTTGGAAAAGGTGTTCTTGGGTAACAGGAGAGAAAAAGATGTTCTTACCTACTGGATTATTTTAAGGTATTTCCATGGATCCCTCTACAGACCCTTTAAAACGTCTTTAACTCCCATTTCAATTCTAGTAGTAATCAGTAAGCTGAACAGTTTCTTGCTGAATTTGCTTGGGTTACTTTTTCACAATCCACTGCCAGGAAGTCAAGGTACAGCCTGAAACGTTCATATCACTTTATAACTCCCTCTCCCATTAACCTTTCGTATGGTTTAGCATTGCAACACTGTAATTTGGAAAATCATATCATTAGGTTGCAAAAGCAGTAGGATTCCTGCAGTAGAGAGCCACGGGGTGGCTTCTGAGTCACTGGATGATTAATAATTAATAATAATTGTTGGATAATCTGTTTAGACAGTCACAGTGTAGGGAATTTATTACTATTTTCTCTGGAGAATGCTGCTACTAAAATAATAAAACTTTAATGAGTGCCCCCTCCTTGTAGTCCTACTGAATTTCTGCTGAGAAACAGCACAAAGCCGCCACGTCTTGCTATAGATCTCAATGCGGTATAACGAAGCTCCTGCTTTCTTACCAAGGAAAGTGTACGTGTGTTCATAAAGCAGGAGACGTGGGAGAGACGTATTTGTGTGTTCAGCTGGATTTTAAAAGAAAATGATTCCGTTCTTCTTGAAGCATCTGCTTTACCTTGCTTGACTTTCCATTTGGCCAACTTCTATGCCAGTTTATTTGCTTGGCTCATTGTTCCCAGTTATTTTCAACTTCCTTTATGCGTTCTAAATTACATGTGCTTCTCAGAAAGTGTTTAAAATGTTTATGTTATTGCAAAGAGAAAAAATCTTTATATTACAAGCGCAGGGTCCTCTTTCATAAGTAACTCCAGTACAAGGTGATGCAGCAACCAATGGCGACCATGGTGCGCTCACAGAGCGGGCAAAGTCAGGAAGCCAAAACGAGTCAAGTGATCCCTGTTTCTTAAAACCACCTGCCCCTCTGACACAGCTCATCACGGTCAGCCTCGGAATGAAATCATTGCCGTGCTGCATTTCCCAGCTGTGACTCAGGAGCTGTGGGATGCGTCGCTTTGTTTCCCAACACACAGAGATGCTCACCTTTACCGAGAGGAAGCCGAATGCAGCTTTTCCTGCCTTGCAGAAGAGTGGTTTATTTGAATGCTGACCAAAATACGCAGTTATTCTTTGTGACTAACGAGCTCGCGTTAAAGCCTTGGGTACTCTAGAATGGGCAGGTGTATTATCCTCCATGTTAAGAAATGTGTTTCGTTCAGCTGTATGTCGAACGTGATTTGTAGCTAGGCTGCAGAATCAGTCCAGAAAGATAAATTTGCTTACTGAGGGTAGCTGTCAAGCTCTACCATGCTGAAGCTCCAGCTTAGAGAAGGCAGTGTCTTCCAATAAAAAGGCTTCAGCCAAACAAACGGAGCTTAGAGAATAATGCAATGTTACAGCTGAGGTACCGGGATAACTGAACCTGTAACATCTGCTGAAATGTAGTGATGCCAAAAATAAACACTTCTGCCCATATTGTTATTCCCTGGCAAAGCAGGGCGTAAACACGTGACCTGACCCCAGCACATCAGGGAATCTGGGGACAGACTCACCTTGCCATCACAAGGACCCTTCCCCTGCCAAGGAAGGAGCCTTCGAGCACAGCTGTAAGAAGGACAGTGCTCGGGTTGCTTTCCAGCAGCTCTTACGAGAAGGGAAAAGGGATCATGAGCTTAATTAGCCTCTTTAATAAGAGGTGCTCTTGTATATGTTTTGCAGCTGGAACAAGGGGTTAGGGTGAGGGTGAGTGCTTGGTTTTTCCCTTATAGCAAGAAAACGCATTCAGTCATTCCTGGATGGAAAAGAGGAAAAAAAATCATAGCAAAAACCTTTTGTATGCTATAAGGACTAATTTTCTTATGAAATTGCTCAAGAATAAGATTTTCCTTTTGTTGCAAATTAATGTTGAGTTTGATTAAACAGAACCCTTCATTTGCTCATTCTTCTCTGTGTGACTTCCCCTGGCTGGAAGCTGTGGGAAGCCAGTCCCAGCCTCTGTCCAGCAAATGCCCTCATAAATACACGCTGCTGATTTCACTTTCATAGTATAAACACAAGGGAATGTTCAGTTATGTTGAAAAGGGATGCATTTAAAACTGATAAAAAGGAAATAAATTTTTGCACAACGTGTGATTACTCAGCAGAACCCATTCCTCTTGAGTGTCATCACAACTAAAAGCTTAGCAGGATTTGAAAAGAGGGCTGGAGGGCTAGTAACACATACATAAAAATAAACAAGGGCTCTGGAAGGGATTTACGCTCTTGGGCTTTTGGGGAGAAGCCAGCATCCCATTACGGCAGCTTTGGGCAAGGTTTCTAGAGCTAGTTGTCCCACACCGCCTGCCGCCGTGCTTCCCGCATGTCCCCTTGGTGTGTCACAGTGACAGCCACCTTCAGCGGGACGTTGTCGGCAAGATCAGTGGTTTCATCCTCTGTGGTCACCTTTATGGTCTTGAGAGGATGTAGGTCAGAAATCTTACAAATGATTTCTATTCCTCAACTCTGGAAAGAAAGGAGCCGTGGGTATTGTGTTTGACAATCCGTCGCTATGCTTGTTCAGCAGCCATCTCACTGACAACCAGTTTTTTATCCTGAGTCAGACTGCTAATTTCAGCCTGTAAAGTCCTGCCTGACTTGTGCTTTGTGTACAATGAGGCCCTGGGCGATGTGATCTCACTTTGGTGCTCGCAGAACGATGACCTCCAGGGTCTCATCCCATCCATTCTGCTCAAGGCAAGGCTGCATAGAGATGTTATACAAAATAAATGTGTCCATCTTAGCACATTCTAGCTCACCTTTCACTCCCTGGGAGAGGAACACCTCCTCTCTGCAATGAATGTGTTTGCGGCAAGCTTCATGTGGAGGCTTTCCAAACAACTCAGCTTCCTTCGGCCTCCAGCAACTTCATGACTCCCTCACTCCACAACCACTCTGGCTCAGTCTGACTGCTTCCTTCAAAGTTCCATGGCACTGAGGATGGAGGGAGAGTCAGCGTGGCCTCTGAACCATTGATTTCTGCACGTTCTGGAGAACGGAGAGCCCCTGAGGCTGGCTGCTGGCTTTGGAGAGTTGCCCTGTCCCTCTGGTTTGGGCAAGAGGCAGCGTGTGCAACGCCTTTCTTCTCAGGGTAGGTGATGGAGAGGAGGCACGCCTGACTGAGCTCTGCATTGAGGCAGCAGAGCTCTGGCTAAAGCAAGCAAAGACAAAGCATCATGTGCTAGGAATTAGGGAATGCTTTGTGAAAGCAACGCCACAGTGTGGGGGAAGGATGTGGTAAATGGTTTTCTGCTGGTGACCCAAGAATCTGCTGGAGGTTCCTCATGCACTGTGTTATCTAATACGGAGAAAGTATAAAAGGGCAGCCAAGAACAGCATGACACAAAATATTCAGCTATCACGCAGAAATCCAGGCAGGCCAGCTGTGCCAGATCACTGTGGATGGGAGCACTGCCAGCAGCCTGTCTGCAGATGCCGGGGAGAAGAGCTCCATGGCTAAGTCTTATCTGCTGCAACACAAGGCAACTGCACAGGGAAAACTTCAATGCTTCTTTCCACAACACAACACTGATTGCTCACTGCCCCAGGTACCAAGCTAGCTCCCTCTCTTTACCTTTTCAGCTCTGCAAGAAAAGCTTTCACTATGTGCTCCAGGCAACACCTTCCTCAGAAAATCCATTCTTGAAAGGTTCAGTTCCTGCAGCACTGAATTCCAGACCCGCTATCGGTGCAGGATGGACCTGCCTGGTGTGGCAAAGAAGTGCACCAGGTAGGTGGGAGCTGAAGTGATCCTGTTTGAAAACAGCTTATCACTATCAGTTGGCAGAAGTGGTGTTCCTGAAAATCTAGGTGACTTTCAAAGCATGGCAGCTCCCCGCTGCACGAGGGTTTTCACAAGTTCATCACCTGTCATCTCATGAGGGCAATAAATATTTTAACTGCAAAACACGTCTTGATCTGTGCAATAAGTAGGTCATGGGTCCTGAGTACCCTGGAGAGCATGTGACCGGTGACAGTGCCTGTGCCTGGAAAAACTTAGGCTTATTCTGCTCTAGCAAGGAGAATTCATGTTCCTTTGGAGAACTTGGTTATCCTTGCTTCGGCCAGAGAAGGTGGAGCTGCACAGAGCATTCAGCTCTGTTCTTCGCATTTACAGAACAACAGAGGACAGGTTTTGGAAGCTGAAAGCAACACGATGCTGCCTCTGAAACAGCTTGGATGCCAAATAAATACCTGTGACTGCGATTTGCTGTGCCTTGGCCAACGTCTGCAAAGCTAACAATGCAGAATCATTTTTCACCTCACTGAAGTCTGGATGGTGAAATGGTAGCTGCTCCCCACCGGTGCCAGGCCAGCTCCTACAGAACCTGACAGAGAGCACGGGACAGGGCCTTACTGCAACCCAGTCATTGCCTGGGGAGCCCTACAACCTATGGGCTGGATGGTGGCCTCATTTTCCTGAATGTTTTGTTTCGACACATCCTTTCATACTGGGTTCATTCTCGTTGT
Source organism: Penelope pileata (assembly GCA_013396635.1). Taxonomy (NCBI): domain Eukaryota; kingdom Metazoa; phylum Chordata; class Aves; order Galliformes; family Cracidae; genus Penelope; species Penelope pileata. The sequence goes on from WBMW01005429.1 coordinate 59,515, forward strand.
CCTAGCGTATTGCTAAGAGCACTCTTAATTTCACACACAGCCCAATGACTATACAGTCACCACTGAAATGGTTGCTTTAGTGCTTCCATCTAGGCTGATCCTGCCAGTAGTTTAATTGTGTAAGGCTTTATTTTGTGAAACTCCTCCGAGAATTTTGATGTTTACTTTTAACAAGACACACCTTTCATGTTCAAGAAATAAAGTTAAATACTTCCTTTAAGATGCACAGTGTGCATCTTCGCTTATACTTCCAGTACATTACTGTAGGTGCAGCCGTTGATAGTGCTCTGCACTGATATAAATCATCAGTAATACATATTTTGAAAGTATATCTTCCATGACGCTATCCTCACATCAGTGCTTATTTATTCTCAAGTAAATAATACGTATTTATGAGATAGGTTCTTACTGTGTTGAAGCAACTCCTGAGATTCTTAAGGCATAATTCCTGTTAACACAGAACATTTCCATTACCCAGTTGACTGGGCAGCCCCAGAGTCACAGGGCAGCGTAAGTGGCAAATAAAAAGAAGTAGGGGCATGAACTTTCTAAGCCAACCTTGTTGCCAAACCTGCAGTATGGCAGAAAAATATGCTCAGCCTTGTGTGAAAGGCCTTCGTGTACGGCCCTTCAGCAGGCAGTGCCATCGCTTGGTTAAGACGCTTCCAAGTCAATCAATGGGAGATGACTAACCTCATGAAAAACTGATACCGAAAACGTTTGGATCTCCTGGGTCACTTCAAATGTACCAGCCATGCTATTTAGAGTTATGTATTATGTAAAACCATTGCATCCAAGTCTCTGTGTTGGTTACAGCTTAATGAATCCTCTGCAATCCATCTCCATCAATAGTGATGAATGCTGTACCTCCAGGAGTTGTAAGGCTCTGAAACAAAATGGGTTTAAGAAGCCATATGAGCATGAAAGATAAAAAGAAATAATTACAAGGAAGGATTTCTACGGTTCTGGAAGAAAATCTTTCACTGCATTAATATCTAAAATGAAGCTCTTTTCCTCTTAAAAAACAAACAAAATATGCACCTGAAAACGGAAGAGCCAAAGATGCGGTAAGAGGATTAGTGTATAGTGCTTACCGAGTCCACTGGGAATTACAAGGTCTGGCTTTGCAATTAGTATCAACACAAATGAAAAACATAATAGGTAAAATATTGCTTTAATTTTAATACAGGATTTAATATGACACGAGGATATATAACACAGACCTGTAATCAACCCTGGTAACAAAGCTGGTGTTTCTTCTCAAATTTGTTTCCTCGGTGTATGGTTTTCAGTGATGGAGAGGCCAGTATTTACTTTACATTTACCTCTGTAAATTGCTTTCTTCATACACGATGAGAACATGCATGCGCTGGAGAAAAAATTCCAAAATTTGCTAATGAAGCTGCGCTTCCAAACTGTTCAACTGCAACACTGACATACTGCAGCCCATGTAGGTCACACTGGAAAGCATTCGTGGAACCAGACGATCTCCACACCACGCTGCTGGCGATTGCACAGGAAAACCTTACCGTGTTGAACACAATTCAGCCCAGCTCTGCAAGAAGTTGAAATCTAAGTGGCAACCAGGGGCACTGCAAGAGTAAAGACCTCCCTTCCTGGGGAAGGGAGAGCCACACATTGCTGGTAGATAATGCTGCATGCCAACTAACCATGGCAACAACGGGACTGCACCCAGCTCCAGCTCGGGATAAGCTGGGGCAGGGCGTTCATTCAGCCAGAAGGATGCTTCACAGCCTGATGTCCTGCCTGAAGGATGCGGGGATCTGAGCTCTGCCCATGGCCTTCATGAGGGCTTAACATGCAACCAGGCAGGTACTCGCCTCTTTTCTCCTCTCTCTGTAACGTGGAAGTAATTACACGTATCCACTTTGGCATGGTTCTTTGAGGTGTAGAGCTGAAGAACATTCAGCAGTGTTGATATAACTCAAGTGGAAGTGGTTTTGGAATTAGTAATACAGATCAAGCCTTGCTGAAAATTATTTAGGGGGCTGTAAGTACAAATAACCCTCCAGGCAATGCAACTCTGGTGCTCCTGAATATATAAACACAAGCGCAACCTGTTAGATAATTCACAGCCTAATTCTATTTCAGGCATCAATTAATGGAAACTTCTCAGTTCAAGAATGGTTCTTAATTGTATGCTCAATCCAAAAGCACATTTATAATTAAGAGTTTTGTTGAATAAGCACCATCTTAAATGCCTTACTACACTGAAGACCTTCCGCTCCCAGATGAGCACAACCAGCCCAGAGCATACACATGTTGTTGTGCTTAAGCTCACAGCTGGAGCAGCAATCAGCAGAAATTTTCTGTTCCTTGTTATCTGCACACCCAATTTGCTCCTGTAGTTGTGACAACCCCACGGACGGATGAGGGACACAGGTGCGCACTTAGCACTTTAAAGACTGGAAATCATTGTTACTGATAAAATTAGGTATTATTTTCAGGAGAGCTTCCTTATGAAGACGTTCAATTTCTCTTCACAAAGAAGGATATTATTACATTGTTAAATTTGAAATGGTCCCTTTGCTCATCCTTCTCCTGCTCTTTGAATTACTTCTGCAGTGGCAAATGTTTTGTCTTGTGCTTCAGTATTTTGACATTGAAATCAGTCTCTTGCTTCCTTCTCTGTAGGGAAAATCTCCCTGACTAGAAAAACAGGCTACTAAAGAAGAGAGCTGAACAAGCTCCCTAGCAATTTGCAGGGTTAAAGGACATTAAATTCCTTCTTTCTAAACTCCCTCTCCACCCTCACATGCTAACTGGAACCAGCACAGTGATTTATACCTTCTTAAATCACAGACGAATGTTCAACAGCACCATTGGTGATGACTTATAGCAGGGAAAGTATGAATATAATTTTTCCCGCATTAGCATTTCTCAGTGCTCACCAGCTTTTCATCCAGAACTGACTTGTCAGTCAAGTTTTCTGTAGTCGAGGACTGGGGATTAAGTATTTCCTGTTTAATGAGGGCAAGGTATTTTGAAACAACATCTTTAAAAACAAAAACCAGATTGGGTAATCACTGCATACTTGACACAACTCAAAAATTCTCCATGAGCACAGTTCATGGCAAAACTGTTTCTACAAAGGCTGTAGGTTGCCTCTCTGTCTCTGGTATCTGAGTATGTTATACCATTCGCAAAAGCCATCGTGGGGTTTTCAAGGCCTTCCAGCATTTTCCTGCCACCATCTGTGGGTGTGTACAATTTGTTCATTTCACAGGAAGAGTTTTGGTATGGAATCGTAGTAATCTGTGATAAATTACTTTTTACTCCCTTATTTTTTGTTGAAAGCTCCTATAATCAGAAAACTCTTCTCCAAGATTGCCAGACTCTGGTTGGAAAACTGCAGATTGCAAAGCATCCTCTTTCATATTCCCGTTCTTCAAAACAGCCACCATCAATCAAACTTTAGAAAAGGAAGATGTGTATTTCACCCTTCCTCTTCCTTCTGACAAAAACCAATTTCGTAAGCTCCATTCCCACGTCTTATAGCAGCAGTTAATCCACAGCAAAATTCAGAATTCCAAGAGAGTTTAAAAGCATCTATCAGTTACTGGGAAATGGAGAATAGCATGGTTTTCTCATAAGCCTGAGTGCTCAATTTGAACATGCATCTCATTACAGATTTCAGATGCACTTCCCTGCGTAAAGCAAAAACAAGCTGGCTCGGTACCACTGGTGTCTGGAGATGATGCTGGGTCTTTGCAGAAATCCCTGCCTGCATATTCAGGAAACTGCAGAGAGCTACAGCGTGCTGCCTTCTCTCCCCATGGCACAAAGCAGGGCTTTCAGGATGCTGGGAGCCTCACTGCAGCCTCCTGCTCCTGAGCAAATTTCACAGAGCAGTGATAAATCCAGCATTTTTCCACCCCCAGGACCTCAGTGCTGCTAACTTTGTTTTTTAATTGCCTAAAGCCCTTCATTAGCAAGGCCCCTGGCAGCGGTAGGTCAGCCAAGCAGCAGGAGGAGCGAGGTCAGCTCAGCCCCCCTCCTGCTCACAGCATCGTGCAGGGCCAGAGCAGGAGCTCTTCCAGCTCACCCCACCGAGCGTCTGACCCCAGGCTACCGAAATGCCCTTAACTCTGTGTTCTTGTGCTGTACAGGCTATCTTGCCATGGGAGGCAAAAGGAGCTTGTTTAGTCTAGCAAAGAGAATATGAAGACTGCTCAGGGATACAGCAGCTGCCTGTAAGTACATTGAGGGTAGACACTCAGGAGTGAGAAAAAAAAGCTATTGGAGTCAAAGGGCAAGGCTGGACAGACCACCCATGTGTAAATTCAGACCGAAAACTGGAAGAAAGCTCCCAACCACGAGGGCAGTGTGACTCCAGTTAGAGCTGGGGACAGACCCACTGAGCTCGCTTCAAATTGACGTTCAGCTCATTAGGGAGACCTTGCTAACAGGGAGCACCAAAGGACGTGGGATCCCAGTCACGAGGGGGAACACAAAATGGCTCAGGAGACCTCCCTTCCAGTTCTGCGTTCCTAAGACACATCTGAGGATCTCCGTGTTTTGTATTTGTTTGTGAGCATGCTTCAACAGTCTGATAATTGAACAATTAGAGAAAAGCACAGCGCCTCTCGCCCTGCCTCCCTCCAAGGACTGCCTTCAAGGGCAGCAAACCGTTTTCTAGAAACTGCCTTTTATTTCAAGTGTATTATTTTTATGCAAGTGTATACATCTGGAGACATTACTTCAACAATAATGTCTCCAGAGCTTGCTGTCTTCTTCTGCTGAGTGTGCCGGTGTGTGCGTTTGCACGTAACGTATTTCTCTCGTGCATTTAAATCAGGAGACCCGGAGTAACCTTGGTGAAGTAGGTGGCGTGAGGGTGGTGTGAATCAGTAGGAATAATTAAAACAGAACGTGCGGGGCAGACAGAATCAGGCTGCAATACACTTGAGCTGCACTTTTGCTATGGACTGCTACTGCCAAAGGAGCTTTTTGCCATTGGTTTAAGCCTTCATTGGCCAAGTGTTGCCGTCATCTTTGGTCAGCACGTGCTCTGGACTTGGTCCTGGGTCTCTCGCCCAGAAGGAATTCCGGAGGCGTTCTTGTCGGTGACTGCAAATCCAGACACGGGCCAGCGAACAGCACTGCCAGAACGTAATTAATTTGCAGATTGTTCTGTTCAAAAAGTGGGTGGTTGCCATATAAAGCTAACACAACAGCTTCGTTGCTGTAAAACCTTCTAGAGGTAGATACATTTCCATTAGAAGTTCCCTGGTCAAGACCTTTGCTTTCTGTGATGTGTTCCACCCGCTTGCATGAGGTACGAAGATAACGTGCAAGCCTGGAGTTTCAGTACGAGATGCAAACTTTTGTTTTATTACGGTTCTGGTTTATTTATGGTTCATACATTATATGGCTTATTTATGGTTCGTATATTATATGTACCCACCTAAAAAGAAACAACTGTGAAATACTGCTTCATTGACAGGAAGCGTTTATCTCAGGGTTCTCGGGGCAATTTATCTCCCTAACATCGCTGTGATTGGTTGATTGCCCAGAACCCCCACTTTGCTGCAGACGAGAGCATTTCTGATGAGTATCTGGCACGGCGTTTCACTGAGGTTTTACAGAACGTGTTAGAAAGGAATGCTCACAGGCAGTCACAGTCCTATCCAACTGACTCAGCTGAAACGTCCCTGGCAGTACAGGAGAATTCTCTGAGTAAACGCTGGAGTGTTATGTCCTTATGGTACGAGAACTCATGCTAATTGCATTTATCTGACCATAATTCATCTTTTCAGTAGTTTGCTTAAAACTTTTTTTTTTCCTGGGGGATGCGGAGGGGCTGTTGCCATGTAGTTATTGCTTCTAGACAATTTTTAAGGCAGTACTCTCGGTAACTTCAGCCCCTGAAGCACAGTGACAGGCTAACGATGCTGGGTCTCTTCCTCTGTGGCTGTTCGGCGCACACACCCTGTATCTCCCCACCCCCCCACGCGTCCCCGCGGGTCCCTGAGGAGATGACCTCAGGCGGGGCGATGGCGGGAGGACACGCCAGCTCCCAGCGAGCGGGACGGGAGCGCGCGGGACGGGAGCGCGCGGTGGGTGACCCCGTGCCATGGCGGGCACGCCATGAGGTGGCCGTGAGCCAGGCGCTGCCGCTCAGCCCTGGCGCTGGCACCAAGGTGCGCTGAGGTGACTGCGCACGGGTTTCCCTCCGTCAGCCGTTTCTGCCAAACGCTCTGATAAGGCTGATGGAATGAAACCATCGAGCGCAGGACAAAGTCCTGGAATAATTTTTAAACCGGTTCAGCCCAGCGGCAGCCCGCGCCCCGCTAACGGGCTGGGATGGAGCAGTATGTCTGAAATAGCGCAGCAGCGCCCGACGGAGGGCAGGGAAAGAGAGGGCGGAGCCCACCGTGTCCAACTGCGCACTCGGCCGGGGCGGCGGGAAGCGGAGGAGTAGGCGCTGCTGGGACTTGCAGTCGATGCCGGGCGGCCCCGGACTACGCTTCCCGGCATCCCTGGCGCTCCGGCTCCTGGCGCGTCACGCAGTGTTTACGAGCGCGGCCCCGCCCCGCCGCGCGAGCGGTGCGTCACGGCGGGCGGGCTCCCGGCTCGGCGGGGCCGCTGGCGGTGCATGAGGCGCGGGGCGCGGCGCC
>WBMW01005429.1:66970-162376 GCA_013396635.1 Penelope pileata
CGCTTCTACGCCGGTGAGTGCCGGGGCCCGGGGGGGAAGGGGAGTGGCACTGGGGGTCGGTGGGCCCTCGCCTGGCACGCGTTGTGCCGCTCCTCGGGCAAAGGCCGGGGAAATCCTTGCGTAATGCCCAGAGCTCACCCAGCGCTTTGCTCTGACGCTGCCCCCGGCCCCACTGCTAGATGGGGAGGGAAAGGAGGGAGCTCCCTGCCCGCAGCTCGGTCGCAGAGCGCGGGCACCTGGATGGGGCTGAGGGCGATGTGCTCCTGCAGGCAGAGCCCTGCGCCCACCTCCTGCGTGGCATGTGCTGGGGCCGGCACTGGGAGCCTGAGCGGTGTGCGGGGTTCGTGGGTGGGAGCAGAGGGAGCGTGCGTGCACAGGGCACGGCCTGCGGGAGCGTGTGCTCAGAGCCCTTGGTGGAAAATGGAAAAGCTTTCGGAGGCAGCCTGGCTGGTACAGCTCTGGGTACGGAATTTGGGGAGCGCTGAGTGGAAAAGTCAGCTCCCGCGTTGCAGTTACGCAATTCTGCTGTGTTCCGGGGGTTTAGGAATATGTTCTGTGCTGGTTGAGTGGCTCAGTGTGAAATACTGAGGTCCTGGAACTCCCTGGTTCTTAGCTCATGCCTGCTTCTCCGAGGAGGAGAGGGTGCTTAGTGCCCAGCGAGGTGCTTGCACACCACACAAGCTTTCCTGCAGGACAGCCGTGGTGCCCAGAGGTGGGGCAGTGCAGGTAACACTGCCCATGCCAGGGCTGGCACAGCAGCACAGAGCTCCACTGGGGTGCTGAGAAACTCCGGGGTTCCTCCCTCGAGTGAATTCCAGATAATGCAAAATAGAGCTGGAAATGGCGGGGCTGGAAAGCGATGCGCTGGGTGTGTGTCCCTTGGGGTTCAGAAGGGAAGGTGGGAGCATGAGCTGAGCGCTCAGCTTGGCTGTCTTCCAGCGCTCCGAGTTGGTGGTGGTCTCAGCCCCAGCACGAGTGCAGGATGATGCTCAGCCAGGGAAATGAGGGGACAAGGTTGGGTAGGTTGGGGTCAGAATAGAGCTGGAATAATCTTCCTTACTTTCAGGTGCTGAGGGCGGTCTGGCGGGGGTGCAGCTCAGCAGGTGGTGTTGGAAGGAAGGCAGCTCCCACCGCTGCTGTGCTGAGTGGGAAGGCACAGGCACGTTTTGCAATGGGGCGGCCGTGTGCCTCCTTTCCTAGCAGGCTGTGTTCTAAAGGCAGTGCAGTCGGAAGGCGTAGCTGGTACACCGTGAAGCCTGTTGGCATGTAGCTTTTAGGCGTTAGGTGATGAATTCTATCTGCTGGATGCGGCCGTTTTGTTGCAGTGTCTCAACTTGATTGCTAACACAGCTAGTGCGTTCTGAACTTCCTCGTACGAAGCTTCTGAATAGAAATTGAAATTTATAAGCATACATAGGATAAAGTGAATGCAAATCTGTTACGCAATTTCATTCACTAAGCAGCGTGCTTCTGTACTTCAAAAGTGCAGCGTTTCTTTGAAAACTTTATCTCTCCGGGGAGATCTGTGATCAACATCTGAAACACCTGTGATCAGGTGCTTGTAGCAAAGTGTTTCCAGCCAAAAAGAGCCAAGAAAGTATCACTGACATGTCATCGTCCTCATCTCCTGTAACTGTCTTGGCAGCTTGTCTTGACTTCCTTATTGTCATTCTTTTTTCTGCTGGGTGATGAAAGGGAGGGAAGGAGAGAGGCTTACAAAGGAGCACACACCTAATTAGGCTGGAAAGGGCAGCATATTTTGGCTCCAAAGTTGGGCTGTTTCGGTTAAAAGTACCTTTTTGATAAGTGATCCTCCAGGAATACCCAAAGGAATGCTTTACAGCAGCGATTTCCTGTTTGCCCCGGAGTTCATTGGCTTAAGCAGAGTGCCTTGTCCCAGTGGATAGACAGCAACCAGCATCTCTATCCCTGTAATTTCCTGCGAGCTGTCTCAGTAGGATTTGGTGATCCTGGTCTCATACTGATGTAAAATGGCATAAACCTAGGCTGGATTGATTGCATCGCTTCTGAAAGGAATTCTTCTGCCTGATCCCCTTGGAGTGCAGAGAGGAGAGAACACAGAGGTGGCTTCTGTGCTTTTTTTATTTCTGGGGAGAAACAATTTTGAAGCTGGAAGATTTTAGTACTGAAACAATGTTAAAAATTCCAAACAAAGCAATGTGATACAGCCCCTGATTTCAGTGATGCCCTGTGTTGGTGATTTCTCTAGTTGTGGAACCTGTGAAAATACGCTTTTTGGAAAAAATTGACTAGGAGAACTGCAGAGGATCAGGGTTTTTAAGTATGATGAAACAGTTTTCTTAATGCATAGCTGTTCAGACATTCTGCAAATGAAACATCCATTCTTTAAAGGCAGCATTCCAGATTTAAAAGGCTCAGAAAACAAAATGTGACGCTGAGAACGTAGAAGTGCTTCCTGTATGCAGTCTTGACTTATTTCAAAACATGGTTAGTGCAGATTTATTTTGATGTCTCCTCTGCTTTTCTTACTCTGAGAGTGTTTGATTTATTCAGTCTCTTGACTGAGCATTGCTCTGAGATAATGCTGTTGCTAAAACAAAACCCTGTACAGATTTACGCATCTGATTCTGCTCCCTGTAACATTGGTTTGAGCAGAATTGGCCGTTAGTGGCTAGCCGTGCGTGTCGGCTTTTCCCTCTGCTGAAATCTAGCTCAACAGAAGATGTTATCCTCAAAGTTTGGAATACTTAATCTCTATTTAAAAGGATATGGTTAAATAGCTTTCTGCTGAGATACCGCTTTGCTGGTTATGGAACTCTATAGGAATCCGTAGTGCAGTTACAGTCGTGATATTGTAGCTGGGAGAGCGATTAGGTCAGACTTACTAAACTGTTCCTGAAACCATAAGAGTGGCTGTGATCCAGAAGGCTTCTCGAAAACAAGTTATAGTATTCCTTACTGCTCTGTAAAAATAATTCTTGTAAAACAGAACTTCTCCCAGTGGCCTTGCCTTCTCTGTCATTTGCAAGCCGGGGGAAAACAGACTAATGCACCAACCTAGCCATTTTGAAAACGGCAGAACTGCTTGCTTGTTTTGAGATGTTTCAGTATGGAATCCTGTTCAGCACTGTGCTCTGGAGCATCGACGCGGCACCGGCCTCGAGTAATTTGATCGTGGACTTGAAGACCGATTCAGGACGGTGGACGTTTGAGGCTTTTTGCCTTCCTGCTGAAAGGTGATGGTATCTGTGGTTCTGGCACTTGGTCGTGGTTAAATCGTCTGCTCTTTGATGTGACATGGGGCTTCTGCACCTGGTGGTGTCACCGAATGTATCGCTTTCCAGTGGCTGACTGCCCACGGGCAGAATCCTTAGAAATGCCAGATGTAATTAGGGGTGTTAATTTTGCAACTGGCTGTCAGGTTTTATTTCTGAAGGGAGGCTTTTTGCTCATGTGACCTTTTAGAAAGCAGCGAGGAGAAACTAATCCAGCTTTGTCTTAACTTTGTTACAGAAAATGTTGGTCTGTCCAGTGTGAAGGTAAAGGTGGGAGCATCTAGCACCAGGACCATGGACCATGGTGGTTTTTTTCTTTTGTTTTAAAGCCACCTTGGTAAGTGGGGTCTCGTGAAGGCTCCCAGCTCTGTGGGTGGAGGCAGGGTGCTTGGTGTTAATGTGAAAACGCTGCAGGCCTGGCAGTGCTGAGCTTGTTGGAATATGGCGTGTGTTGAATCGACGCTGTTTGCTGTGCTTCTAAGTGAATAAATCAGCTCAGACGTTAAATACATCGGTGAACTCACTTTGAGATCTGTCATTGGTGTTTGGGGTGGGAGGAAACGTGCCAAAGACATCTCTGTTTCTTAGAGCAGGACAGCGGCTGTGCTGCAAGGAAGAGCTTCTGACTTTGGAGCACTGACTATGTTCTGAAATCCAACATCTTATTGAACATGAGATAGGTTAGTTCACGTTAGGATGGCTTTTTCTATGACTGTAGTTGTGGAGATGAGGTCTTGGTGTGTGAACTTCTCTGCAGCTGAAAGGAGGAACAACAGTCAAGCGGTGCCGTCATCTTGAATTCTTTTCATCCCAGTGTGATTTGGATGTCCGTTTTGTTTACTGCGTAATCGTTTGCGTGTTTGTATCTCCTGCAAGGTGAAGTAATACAGAAAACATCCCACTTCAGGAAACTATTTCATTTCAATTACGTAGTGTGTTTAAATCCAGACAATTTTTGCAAGACCAAAGTAGTGCGATTTGTAGTCTTTTTCTGCAGGGAAGCGTAAAATGGCTGCAGTGCTTGGCTTGCTCCACCTGTCTCTGTGCAGCGATAGCCTTTGCTTATCTAAGTGCCAGTTGGAATGGGGTCTTTCCAAGGCAGGCAGTTCGGTGAGGCTCTGGGGCTGTGAGCGTTCCTCGGCTGCTCCTCCTGCACAGGAGGAGCCGTGCAGATAGTGCTGGAATGCTGGTGGGACTTGCAGCTAAGCCTTGGTATGTAACACCTGTTAAGGACAGCGGTTCTTGCAGCTTTTACATTCTCTGGGGCTCCTGGCTAGCATCCGTAACTTAAGTACGTGTGAAGTGCCAACACAGGGGTTTCAGTGTCATATACACAAAAGTTAGTAAATATTCTGAATATTTGGTACCTCCACTGGTACATCCAGGAGGAATCCAGGAGCTGCGGTTCCTCGCAGCTGCAGCATGGAGTGCAGCATTCACCTTTCTCCTTTTTCCTTCTCTCTGTATTTTGACACTATCCCTCTCTCCATATCTCACCCGCTATTTCCTTCTTTTTTACTTCTGAAACTGTGCATAAACATCCTTTTGGTGATGGCACTGCTGATATACCTAAAAGCCTTTGTCCGTCTGTTCTGTTCGGACACTGGCAGGCTGCTACGCATCTGATGCAGTACATGGTTCTTGGAAAGATATACTTAGCAGTACAAAAAAACCCAGAGCACATTAACAACTGGTATGTGCTTCTCAACTACTGAAAACTAGTTTGTGGTTTAATAAAACAGGGTAAGGAGATGTCTTTGTTATCCACATGGTCCTCTGGAAGAGAAGGAGCTATAAAGCATGTCCGAGAAGGTCAGCTGGAAAAGCATACGCACATGGAATCTCTCTGAATAGGAGTTCAGAGAGGGACATCCTAAAGAGCACTGCTTGTTCTACTCAGCAGTTAGCTTGGAGGGAACCTGCACCTCAGAAGCTAACAGCTGTGCTTTCCTTAGGGTTTAAAAGGATTCTCATTTTGAGCTAACTGTTTAAGTTATTAGTATATCAAGTTTTAGACCCCCCCCCCAAAAAAAAAAAAAAAAGGCAAACCTGACTTGTAGCCAGCTTTCTAGTTGCCTTGGACAGTAAAAGCAAAGATGCTTTGACTTAGTGTTCAGTGTTTCATTGTTTCTCTGCTTGTGGGATGTGGCAGCTGGCATTTTAGATAAAATAAATCTCTGCATGTATCTGTTTTCAAGTCCCTTGGTGCAATTTTATTGCAGTATTTTAGAACTCTTACTCAGGTGGGGATTTGCACTCTGTGGAGCAGTATGTCTGAAATAGCTGGACAGTAGTTTTATTCTTTAATTTCAAAGGTTGCATTTACCTTTTTGGTTGCATTTACCTTTTTTGTTGGATTTTTTTTTTTTTTGATGAGGTCTTTTTTTGTGTGTGGATTCAGTTGGAATAGACTTCGATGCTTGGAGTCAATTGCAGTTTGTGCGAGGAAACCAGCTCAAGCAGAAGGGACGGATGTACTGAAGTCTCTTCTGTAAGCATCATTATCTTGACTGTATAATTCCAGCTTATTTTTTTTCCTTCTCAAAAATGCCTGAGAGAAATGCAACCAACCCTTGTAAACATCTAAAAAAAAGATTTAAACTCACTCAGGAATGAATGTCTTCACTTTTTTTCTAGATTTGGCTTCAAGACAAGTTCTGAAACACTTAGCTTTTTACAAGACATTTAAGAAACTTCACAGGAAGAAAACATCCTTATTTAAAAATAATTGATAACAACTTGCTTATGATGCTCATGAGTGAGATTGGAAACCAGAGTTGAAATTCCAACTGCATGGTAATGGCTGAGCTGTGTGTAGATTGGAGGTAGTCAAGCACTGCAGATTTTATGTCAGGAAATATTTGTTTGAGAAATCGGTATTTTCAGCTTTCTGCTTCAACTCGAAAGTTCCTAGTTTTTATTCTTTGTGTAATTTTTGCTCTTCAGATAGTTTTTTTCCGGACAGTGGTGATAGCTGCAGCATTACTTTTTTGGAGAGAATAATTTTTATATTTTCACAATAAAATAATTTCTTTGCAGTATGATGCGTGTTTCCCAGTTGGGCTGTCATTTGTCCAATTGTGCTGTCTTAACATAGGTAGCGTTTTCCAAAAGTAACTGGTGGCATTCCTGGTGAGCGTTTTCCAATTGGTTGCTGTTCAGCACTGGAACCATCGTAAATGTTGGAGAATTTTAGACTTGAGCTTTTCTATTTATGGTGTATCTTAATTGCTTCAGTTTACTTTTTTTGTTTTCTACATGATAAAATCTTTCATACAAGGAGTGTGCACCACTTGCCTGTTGAAATGCAGCAGCTGTCCTAACGGTATGGAGAGACGTGTGGGTTGTAAATGAATAGCACTGTTGTGCCCAGCTGAAATTCCAATCAGGATTTCAGGTAGGCAAAATTAATAGCAAAACCAATTTTCAGTGGTATCTGGGCTGTCACACCCACTTTGGTGTTTGATTAAAAAAGCCCAAACAACAAAACCATGGTATTGGCAGTGATGATTGTTCGGAGTCTTCTGAGACAGCATGGGTGCGGTGGCCCCCCCATATCCTCTGCCACTGCCAAATAGAGTCATTGGGTTTAGATAGCGCAGATTTTTTTGTCAGTTATCATAACGTGGATTCTTCTTGCTTCCCTGCTAGCTAGCTAGCTAGCTAGACCTGACCCTTCCAGTCTGATTGTGGGAACTTTCTGCTCCTGTAGATGTGGCTGAAGTATGTGGAAGGATGGGAACGTCGTGGAATCTTTAGTGTGGTGGTGTTGTGATTGTTTGTTAACTCCCACTACCCCCCCCATTATGTAAGAGGCAAAAATTATTTGCTGAAGAACATTTTGTTTAACAATGACAACTGTTAAATCAGGAAGAGAGACCTCCTGGAGTGAGGAGTCATTTAATTTCACGACATGGCACGCTGTCTTCGAAGCTTTTTCTGTTGATGGGGAAATAAAATTTCTTCCAGCTGGCTTGGACTTATTTGGAGGGATGCTGAAAATACTCGTTGCCCAACTGAGTGTGTGTTCCTTGGTCTGACAGTTAAGAATAACTATCTCCATATTGATTTAAAATACTGAGTTTCAGGGGATCTTTCTCTCCAATCTTATCTAGCTTAGTTCTCAGTGTAGAAGGAAAATGAAATGAAGTTGCGTAAGAGATGTAGACTCAAACATCCAACTGGAACGGAGAAGACTTTCAAAGTTTAACTCTTCTTTTTTTGTGGGTTAGAGGTAATTTGGCCCTTTTGAACTTGTTAGGCTGTTACCTGCTCATGGCCTTGTGCAGTGGGAACGGGAATCTTCATACCGACGTCACTGGGCACTGAATCGTATTCCTAATTCTCAAAAACCCATAATCGCCGCGTTAAGCGGTGCCTCTCATCTGCAAGCACTCAAAGTGCTATGCCAACTTATTTAAATAAAAACAAAACAATGGGCCTTGTTCCAAGGGAGTAATGAGGAGCTGGAATGCCTTTGAAGTCCAGGAGCCTCACTGTAGGTGCAATTTACATAAACCTAATTATGTAATCTGAATGCAGTTTCTCTTCCTGTTTGTTCAATTTATGAATCTTTGTGTCCAAAGAGAAAGAGATAGTAAGGCCTGCAATTAAGATAAATAGCAGGCCGCTCCTCTTCTGAATGTGTGCTCTGGGGAGCGGAGCATTTTCGGAGAGCAGAACAAAACCTGTGATTCAGGCACCTTCTCTTGGTGAGAATAATACCAAGTCCTTTCCTTTCAAAATGCTGCATGCTTCTTTAAACAATAACTATGCCTCGTTCAGCCTCTTAATTTGCTTTAAAATAAATGGTATAGAAAACCTTGCAGTTGTTACCAGCAGTGATTTTGCTTTTATATAGGCCGTAGATAAGCAGCTCCTCTCCGTTTTAAAGCTGCCGTGAAACCAGTAGGTTTCTAACTGAACAATGAGTTTCCTGATCAGATTGCTGTACAATGACGTTTTGTTGTTCTCAAATGCTGTTTTTTTTTTTCCTCCTGTCTGTATGACAAAAAACTATTATGAATGAAGCAAGAAACTCTTAAGAGAAGGCCAAACTCAAGTGAGCAGGCTAGGAGCTTTTGGTTTCTTACACCAATATTATGTGGATGTAAGCACAAAGGCAGGATAGTTTACAGGTTGCAGACAGGGTGTTTCTGAAAGTGAAGTTAATCCTATGTGCAGGAGATGCCATTTAACGTTTCAGAAATACCAGCAGAAGGCTATCAAATGCAATGAAATACATAATTACATGGAAGTGGGTTTTTCTCCTGTTTCAGTCCTAGAGTTGAGGATTTAGTGTATACTGGCTTGGTAAAGTGTGAAGATCGCAGTTGGTTGGGTGGATTAAAATTTCAAGGTTAAAAGTAGACCAGCACTCATATCCTTTCACAGCGAGCAGTTAACTTTTTTTTTTTTCCTTAGTGTCGTATCTAATAAAAGAAAGGACTGGCTGAAAATGGGAAACTGAACTCTTTGAAGTGCACAGACTCTGTGAAGTGGCTGTGGACGTGTCTTATCTTTTTTCCTTTGGTGGCATGAAAATCATGTCTCTTGTCTGTGTCAACCAAAATAGAATCTGTAGCCTGTAACTTCTGTGTGAATCAACTGAAAACGAATGCGATACATTTCAGAATATTAAATAACAGTTTTTCCATTTCATAACTTGAAGAACAATGGAATCATCTGTATAAGTATATTCATTCCACTTGAGATTAGACTATAGCACTGAGGGCTGCTTGGTTCGTGTCTCTTTAATCTTCTTAATCAAATGACAACTTTAATTCCTGCTAATACAAGAAGACTACATTACGTTATTCTGCGTCCTTTTGATTTGCAGATTCCATCTTTGGAATGTCTCTTGTAAGAAATATCTTTCAGAATGTTTGTTTTTGGAATCTGTGATGAAAGATACCGGTTTATTTATCAACTTCAAACTTTTTTCTTCATAAATAAAACCTAGAACAAAAATACGCGGATCAGTATTGCTAGATATCATAGCAGAGAGATTAAGAGGCTTTGTAGTCTGCAGTGGACTGAAGTCATACACCCTCTGTCAGTGCCAAAATAAGTGTCCAGAGGAATTGGTCTCCTGCAGCCTGGGCTATATATTATATGTGTTTAATTTGCAACACTGGGTGCATTGCGTACCTTTGTGTAGTGCTCCACTGGAGTGTGAGCAGCTTCAGCACCTCTTGCTTCTTCAGTTTTGCATTAATAGGAGGCATATTTTGAGTTGCTGGCAAATAGCAAATCTTATTTACGATGTGGGAATGGGGGATTCTTTTAGCCTAGAATACGCAGCTAAACTCTTCTTTTTCTGCAGGAAGTTTTGGGTCGTTCTTGGCTGCATTTACCCGGCTCACTGATTCACCAGCAGATTCTGTTGCAGAGAGATGTGTTTGACCTTACTGCAGAAACAAGCGTGTGAAAAGTTTGAATAAAAATCCTGTGGTAGGTGTTTGTTCTTCACCCGGTGGTGCATCTCATACAGGATTTTAGGAGGCCTGCATAATGTTCTCAAAATGCTTTTCTATAAGAAGGATATGGCTGATAGTAGAAGAGTTCATGCTGTTAAAATCTTTGAACTTAAAATTGGACATACAGAATCTTCAATATCATACTGACTTGTAAACGGTGGTATTACATGCAGCACATCAGGAAGGCTTGTGCTTTTTAGGAATGTGTACACTGAACATGGAGGACTTCAGGCCTTTGGCAGTGCTATCCTGCTTGCTGTCACCAACTAAGCTAAGTGCGATCAACGGATCAAGTTAAAAAATGTACTTAGCCATCACTGTTCTTTCTGAATTGCAAAGGAACGTGCTGCTGAGGAATATGATACGGAGCAAGTCTGGTCTCCTCTTCTAACCCTGAGAAAGGATAGATTCCCAGTAAGCAGGTTCTGGGAACTCAGTGCACAGACGTTTGTCCGGGAGAGGACTGCGTGTGTGTGCTTGACACTAAACTCAAGAACAGCTATTCTCGTGCCTGTATGTAGTCTTCATTCTGTGAGATTCTTGAGCATATCGTGCTTAAAGAATTGGTAAATTGCCTTTCCAGACGTATTATCGTGCCTTCAAGTTTTATTGGATGCCATGCAAATTGGCAAGCCTTAATCAGTGTTGTTATTGGAGACTCTTCAGTAGGTCCTTTGGCCATTGTGTCTTGGCACTCTGTGGCTTATTGCTGGCGCTGACTTTTTTTTTTTTAATATTCAGGTTACACTTCTGCTGAGCGCTCATATCCACTGATTTTTCTAAACATAAGGCGTATACTCCTTTAAAAATCCTTTGAACCTTTCACTGCAGACATGGCTTTGCAGCTGTTCAAAGATGGTCAGAGGCTAATGTCAAATCCCCTTACCTAGTGTAGATGCTGTCCATTCCAAAGCAAATGACATGGCATAAGGTTAATGTCCTCTAACCGTTTTGAATCAGAAATGTCTGAATATCATCTTTCATCCTCAGTAGCAGGGAACCGATGCTGTGCCATTTCCCTCATGAGAGATGCAAATCTTGGTCTTACCATTTATATATAAATGTCCTGTTTTGACTTGTTGGACTCTTAGAGCATTTGCTTCTTAGTACTGGATTTAATCTTGTCCTTTTTGGCAGCTCGTATTCAGAGGAGTATATCCCAGTGGGTATCTGTTTGCAGACAAGCATGTATGTAGGGCTTTCTTACTATGAATATATTTGTTTGCTTCCCTTTTTTGCTGGTTCATGCAAAGCATAGTGATAGCTAGTTACAAGTCTCGTTAAGCTGTGTCAGCATGGTCACTAGTCTGGGTATTCAAGTCTGTGAGAGCTATGGGTGGTTGGCATCTTTCTGGTAAGGCGTGAGGACCGGGTGCTGGTATCAGTAGAGGTATCACATACAGCAGGCTGAACTCCCAAATCATAAGCAAGGTTGGCTGAGCTGTATGAATAAATATACTGTGCTCTGGGTCAATGTAATCGTCTTCATTATGTGTTGTTCTCATCCTATGCAGTTTCTTGCATATCATTCAGAGAGTGGCTGAGGTTGGAAGGGACCTCTGGAGTTTGTCTCGTCCAACTCTACTGCTCAAGCAGGTTCCCTGGGCCCATGTCTAGGTGGCTTATAAATACCTCCAAGGAGGAGAGACTCAATGTCTCTGGGCACCCTGTGCCAGTGCTGTCACCCACACAGTAAAGAAGTGCTGCCTGGTGTTCAGAATAAACCTCCTGTGTTCTGGTTTGCGCCCATTGCCTCTTGTCCTGGCACTGCACACCACTGAGAATGGTCTGGCTCCATTTCCCTCCCTCCCTGCAGGTATCACACTTTGATGAGATCTTTTTCTCCTGCAGGCTGAACAGTCCCACCTCTCTGAGCCTCTCCTGACAGGAGAGGTGCTCCAGTCCCTTCATCACCTTGGTGGCACTTTGTTGAACGCTCTCCAGTGTGTCCACATCTTTCGTAGTGAGGAGAATGTTACACGAAGCTTTTGAGAGATTTGGTGAGAAACAGAGCCCTCAGTAAGGGAAGCTGCCTTGACTTCATTTTCTAGTGACTGCTAAGGCAAACTGCAGAGTGGATCCAGTCCCCCCTGGTTATAAAGGGAGGGAAGGTAGCAAGTGTGTGGTTGGACAAGCAGAAGTTTTAACATCTCACTATTTGCCTGTAGTTGCTCTTGTTAAAACGTGTCCTTTAAATTTTACTGAAGGAGGTTGAAGTGAAACAAGGACCTGTTGCATGCTGCAGTGTAAGCGCATCTAGTCAGGGGTTGAAGGTGCAGTGGTAAGTAAAGCTGTAGCTTGCCTGGGGATGTCACGAGTTTCCCTGTAAATGAAGAGCAAAGGTGACAAATGGCCGTGGCAGGGAGGCATGGCTTGTCAGCGGTGTAGCTGGGGAGGACTGTGCTCCGCCACTAGGGCAGCTTTGCTGGGTGCTGGCAGAGGCACCGCCGACGTCGCCCTGAGGAGAGGGAGAAGGTTAGGCCGAGTCACTGGGGCTGCCTGTTCCGCACAGGCCCTTGGGAAGGAGTTTCTTTCCTACGCTGTCTAATAGATTCAGCCTTTTATTTTATAATATAATTAAATAACCGAGCCTTTGTGAGGCTCCTGAATTCCTTTAATTTAGCGGCGGCACAGAAGCTGAATTCAGAGCATTCATGGGCCTGTACTATCTCCCTGACTACTTGCCAGGTCTATTCATGCTGTTCTGAGTGCAGGAAGTTCTCACATTGATTCAGGGGTGGGGGCGGGGGGGGTAGAAGGCGTTATGTGCTTGNTTTTTTTTTTTTAAAGCAAGGGAAATGGTTATAAGGAGAATTCTGCAGTGATTCCCTGGGACCAATTTACCAACTGTTAATCTGTGAGTAAATAATGGGGACAGTTTATACACTTGGCAGCCCTTGAGAAAGAGCAGAGAATCATGAAAAGTTCACAGTCTGCAGCCCCAGGATCGCTGAATACTTTGGTATGTTAGGATTTGCCTGAACAGGGACAGAGCAGTACTTCTCTGTTAGCACACGTAATCTAATATATTCCCAAGTTCTAGGCTGGATGAGGAAAACTTCGCTCTGGCATGTGCTAGCTGGCTGCTTGTACCTGCTCAAGTGAAATAATTGTTTTTCTGCTGGAGTTTTAATGCTGTAGCCAGTACGTTCAGGGTGTTTTACAGACAGCTACTAGCGCTGCCCTGAGGAGGGGATGGGGATGTGAGTTACTGCCCAGTGGGAAGGGAGCTGCGGGAGTAGCAGTTTTCCTTTGGGACAGGGGAAGGGCAGAGATCGAGAGGAAAAGAAGGTGAAACAGAACTGAGAAAGCAATGAGAAAATCACAGCTAGCAAACAGGAAGTACAAAATGATTTGCAAGCTGAAGCATTCACCTCACTTCCCAGGAACTGTCCCGCATCTCTAATCTGTGGTATCTAATCTTTATAACTAGATACCACAGCGATAGACGTGATGGACGTGTGTAAAGTGCATAGCAGAAAAGAAAGTGACTTCTCAGGGAGGGTTTTCTGCTGATGAAGCAGACAGGTCTTGGGAAGTATGCAGGCAGGCAAATACAGCAGATAATCTGCAAGAAAGTCGCATTTTCACTGAAACAAGCAGAATCGCGATCGTAAAGACTGTCCTGCAGATTTGGTGTTCACTGGTAAAGTTCTGTGTCTGGACCCTCTGGACATTAGAAAGAAAAGTGCCCGGCAAAACAGTGAGCGTCTGCCGCTTGGTGACTGTGACTGAGCAGGGAAGTCCTCAGCTGAAGACCTTTTAATATAGAAGAGGCAAGCTGTGTCTAATGAGTTTCTGCTGGAAACTGAGCTAGTGGCGGAGAACCCAAAGTTTCTGCTAAGATGTGCTGAAATGCACAGTTCTATACTGGGATATAAAGCTTGCTGACCAGTGTACCCTTTGAGAAGCAACATCTTAAACTTGGATTACCTCAAGGCAATGTAATCAGTGGTACAAGATCCTGCCTTTACTGGCATGCTGGCATGCATGGGATTCCCTGCTACAAGATTTAATTTGCCACTGTGATGTTTACCTACAGCTTCCTGCTCTCCTGAAAACTGAAATCGATGTTTGTTGTGTTCCTCTTCTTTGTAATTCCTGTAAGGAAAAGAATTTCTCCTAGGCTCTGGTATAGTTCTGTTTGTCCACAATAAGTACTTTGCCCCTTCGTCGTTTCATCCTCTGTGTGTTTTAGAGGTCAGTCTGAAACGCCCTTCATGAGCCAAGCTGTCATGAGGAAAACAGTTTTCTCCAGATTCTGTAGTTTTTAGAATCCCAGTCTGTTAAGAACATTGACTTGTGGATTATGGCACACATTACCACGTGTGCAACTGTGCAAAAGTGATGGCAAATGTCTGGATTGTTCTAGCAAAAACGAGGAAACAAGGAGGGTGACATTACTGTCACTGGATGGCCTCTTCATTGCCTTTTTTTTCCACTTTAATCAAAAACTGAGTTTTGATTTCTTCTTTTTATTAGAGCTTATGATGCTGAATATCTGCAGCTGTTTCTCCTTTAAAATTTTACCATTTAAGCTATGGAAGTACTGTGACAGCTTTGCTTTTTACATACAGGCACACAGGAGATTTTATTTATATATGAATATATACATTAAATGATATATCTTTATATACTTTCTTCATAATTTAGAAGGTCATTACTTAGTTATTTTGTGAACCCAGTTTCATAGCAAGACTCAAAAATATATAGAAGTACACATTTGCTCCAAGGTTGGTCTTTGGATTTTTTTTTTTTTCTTAGCAACTTGTGAGAGTCTTTAGCAAAACAAAGATAAATAGCATCATCTGTTTTACACATTCTTGAGTACTGGAGGAAGGGAGTATGTCAATTGAGGGAGGGTTCACACATTAAAGAAAACCACTGTTACCAGGGACCCAAGAAGTGAGTTGGCATCACTTAAAAATGAGAGTAGGTTGTGGGTTGATGTTGGGGCAATGGAGAAATAGAGAAAATAAAGAGGAGCTTGAATGCTTTTAAATTAGGTTGTTTCTGCTGCTGGAATGCAGGGAAGGTAGCTGTTTTGAAAAGTCTATAGTTGTATTATAAGCAAGTGGAGAAGTGGACTTACACTGGAAGTCTAATTCTCTTCTCTTTTTTATTATTACGGCATGTCATGGCGAGTTAATGCCTGCTATTACAAAATAGGATGTTAGAACACTTGAAATTATGCTGTTGCTCCTCCTAGCTATAAGGCTTGAGTTGACGGACGGTCAAGAGTTACCTCACCTCCTTTAAGCCAAGTATTTTTGTTTAGCTTTTGGTTTATGTAAGTGAGTTTAGCATTTGCTGCAAGGTGCTCGATGTGGTGTACCACCACCTATGAAAACCTAGGATCTCTAGGATTCTGTTCCCTCTGCCTTCCCAGCCTGGGGTTAGGCACCCTTCACACAGGTGACTAGGAGTCACAGACATGATGAGCAGATGCGTTTTATGTGGAAAAAAACCCAAAACCTCATGTTTTTTTAATGAAACCCTTGTCTCCTTCTGACATCAGCGGTGCAGGGTTTGCTCAGCTCCAATGTATGCCTTTTGTAAGATTAAACTTGTCGGTGTGCCTGTGTTTAGCAGAATGTTGTAAGATAGTAGTTAATACTGTAGCCATCATGTGAATGGAAAATATTTCTGGAAACGTGTCTAGGTATCTAGATACTTAAGAGGATAAAATTAGGCTTTGGAATTTCCCTCTTGTCCTGTTTAACTTTAGTTAACTCTTAGACATGCTTTTATTGTGGCGATAATGGTTATCTGCCATTGCTGTTTTACTTTTAATGTCAGCCTTGTACTGTCCTTAGCAAGAGCGTGGTGTGCAAACCGTTACGTGGTTGGTTTGCAGCAAATCGGGAGAGTCAGGTGGAAGATATCCCCTTATGCTCTAGCTTCTGGGAAACCTCCTTCATTTCTTCCATTTTTGTGCATGTGTAACAACTTGTGTAACATCGTTTGTTCTTGAAAAAGTTTTAATGTTACTTTGACCCTTGTTGGAAAGTGCAGTATTACGGGCATATATTCCTTTAACTTGTCTTCAGTGTTTGTATGCTTTGAGTAAGGTAAACACCAGTCTAGGTGGGACTCTAACTTCTAGGAGTATCGGGTTCATACAGAACAAAGCTTTCTATTCTTACCAATACAGCAGTACTGTTTCTTCTTCTTGCTCTACTTATTTTTGTGGAGAAAACTGCAGGTAACTTCAGAGGATGCACCATATTGTCTGCTTTTGTTCATTTCTTAAGTATCTTAAGGCTAGGAATTATGTAGGAAAGCTTTGGGCTAGTTGGCAAAATTGGTGGCTTCTGGTCCTTTCCCCCACGTATTGCTGAACATTGTGAATAACTGTTTCAGCACATACATTTATTCTGTAGTTCTGACCTAAGAACTGTGGTTGTAAATGGCAAATTGCTTTTTCTCTATCTTTCTTTGTTTCATCTCTAACAGTAAACATTCATTTAAAAAAAAAAAAAAAGCTATCTCCTTGAGTAATTGAATAGTAGCAGAAATGGAGTGACGAGTGTTTTCTGAAGGCCGCCTGTGCAAGAGGTGATGTGATGGTTTGAGAGAGCATATGGAGCCACGAACCAGATGGTGTTGGTAAAGCATGAGGGCAATGAAAGTCGTCTCTCAGGGCTATTCACAGTGCTCAACTTCCATTGCTGCAGACGTAAGCATCAAAATCCTTTGTCCCAGGAGCACCTGAGTGTAAGGTTCGTTCTGCGCTGAAGCTCCTTACTCTGTGTGTGTGTGTGATGTGTCATTCTGTCTAGTGCAGGGATTCCTGCCTGTCACAGGGTTACTAACGGAAGCTGGCTTCCTTGCTGTGCATGAGAGGTAGGAACACGTGGTGGAAACACATTAGTCTTTCAGCTGAGTTGCCCTTTGCAAGCGGTATTTGCATGGGGGTCCTTTCCTCACCCCTCACTCCCGAGCCATCTCCTGGGGTTTGCTGTAGCATGAGCAGCAACCTCAGGGCTTTGCTTCCCTTGGAAGTTCTGGCATGGAAGTTGGGAGTGCGAATGCTGGCAGCATGGAGACTTCTTTCATTTTTCCCCCTGGGCAGCTGTCTCAGAGTAGCTGCCTTTCGGTTTCTGCAGCGTGTGGTTGGGCAGTGCTGAGAGCAGGAGCTTGCACCTCTCCCCTGAGGAAACCTCCTGACAGAAGGGCTGGGCAATGCACTGTGCTGCCCCACACTTGTCCGGAGCAATTGAGCATCCTTCCATTGTAACCGACCTCGGTCCGGAGCTGTGTTGTGTTGTGTTGACACAGGTGTTTGAGGTGGCCCTGATGTTGGAACTTCTAATAGCTTGCATTAGCAGATGGCTAGATTAAATTATCTGAAACTTCAGAGGCTGCTAATCGCTTGTTTTCGTAAAACCCTGAGCCTCCTGTTAGCTTCTAAGCCAGCGTGCCATTAGTTAGGAGAAATCATTGGGGCCTTTTTCCTGAGGCTTTTAATTTGCTGTGGAATCAAACTGCTGCTTGAAGGACTCTGCTCTTCCTTTCGCTTCACTTATGCCTGCAAAAATGGAAAAAAAAAAGTTTAGATTTGGGGAATTAAAGATTCTGAATGTAGAATTTAGGTACTACCAAATTTCCAAAAATGGAGGAGGGAGAGGGCTTTGAAAGGCAGAAGTGGGTCCGGGACCCTAAACAAGGGAAAGAAAATAAGTCTTGTTTTAATGGCTTTATCTTAAAGCTTTATTTTGCCAAGCTTTCATGACAGGCTGGGTAAACAATACCGATAAAGTATGTTGTTCTAATTTTTGTACACTTCAAACCTTAATCAGACTTCAGAGTGTTGCTTTCAAGCTCAGAGGCAATTATCTAGATTACTGAGATTAAATATTTGTGATTGTTGGAGTTTTACCACGGCTTTTTTTGGCGGTGTGTTCTTTCTACTGCAGAAGGGGGGGGAAAAAATAAATAAAAAAATGCAGTCATAGGCAACTGCGTTCCCATTGCAGTGGTTTTTGGGGCCGACCAGGGGGATGCGGAGTAGTCTGAAAGCAAATACAGAACTTCTGGTGGGGAGCAGTGCAGTCGCTCAGCCACCGCTCTGCCTTCTTGGTCGCCTCTTAAGAGTTACTTGTTTTTAATTGACTAGAAGAACAGATCATCTTTTTATGAATGCAGCTTTTTTCCATCGAGGGAAGGGTTCTTGGTTGTTTTGATGAGTTCTTATGCACTGTGCTGGACTGCTGCTCTCGGAGGCCCTGGGGAGCCTGTCAGTGTTTGCACAGCTTCAGGGAAATCTGACCTGCCGGTGCCGAAGGGCTGATCTGTGCTGAATGAGAATGAAAGCTGTTTCCTTTCAAGGGGGTTCTGCGCTGAGGACGCTGCTGTTGTGCTGCTTCTAGAAAAGCTCATGAAGCAGCAGCCTTCCCAAGGCCTGGTTTTAGGTGGAGCTTTTTGTTCTGCCTCTTCTGGATATCCATCAAAACGGACCCTGGCTTGTACTTAGCCATGCCAAGCAGTCTAATAAAATGTACGTGATCTGTGACTTGAGGCTGTGCAGTTATTCTGTATTAATTATGAAAATGTGATATTTAGCATTAGTAAAACAGCAACTTTCAACTTTTTCACCTTTCATGTTACGGTTTGGGTGCTGAAAGTAGATGACTTGCATGCAGTTCTGTGGTTAGCTCCTGCAGACGCACAGGGACAAAGCTGCTTGTTTGTAATGGCTTTGCTGTGTGAAGGCACTCGTGAACAAGGCTTTTTTGTATAGGAATCATAAAATGTGTATGAAGGCTGTCCATAAAGAACTTCCTTACTAAAGCAAAGGGAACCCCGCCAATTTGGTGGGTAAAAGGAGTGTGTCCTAGTTTTTTTTTTAAAAAAAAAAAATCTCATCAAGGACTAAGCTGATCTTTTCTTTCCTTCTAGGTACCATCTTGTCACCTTGCACAGAAGTTTTGCTGAGCGTCTGATTAGTGTTTTGAAGTATATTTAACTCTGTAAAAGGCTTTCTTACTACACTTATAGTGTATGTTATAGCTAAAGGAAATATTTTCACAACTCTTAAATGACAATTAAAAATGAACTAGTGTTGCGAAGGAATTTAAAATAAAAGACAACTACATTTCTAAGCACAAAAGTTGAAGGTTAAGCCTGGGTGTCCTTACTTGCATAATTTTTAAAGAATTAAGCTCCAGGCATAAACAGAACAATCCACCCTAGTCTTCTTCAAAGTAGAACTGTTGGTGCAGATTAGAGAATTGCTTTAGGGTAGTTTGCAAAGTACCGGTACTATTGTGTTGACGTTTCTGCTGGCATTGCTTGGGTCCAGAGTCTGGTAGAAAGTACTCACAGGTAGGAGAAATTGATCTAGTAGGAGGCTGATTAAGCAATTTAGGCTGCTGTTGGTACTTGATTTTTCACTTTGTTTCTTTACTTTGGAGATGGCCATCATATTTTGAGGAAGTCCTTTTCCTTTGTAGTTTCTTTCTCTCAAATGGTCTGAGGGGGGTGGGGGGGGGGGGAAGGTTCTTCTGACCTGCCTTGCTGGAGAAGAAAGCAGAGTACCAGATGGAAGGTTGTTCTCCAGGAAGACAAGGCATCTCTGTTAAATCTTCTGGAGTTCTCTGTTTCAGTTAGGAGAAGCTGTTGCTTCCCTCTCGATGTGCATGGCTTACCATTCAACTTCCAGGATGTTATCTGTGGATCCCTAGGATAAATACAGGGTTGACTTCTATGGCCCAGCAAGATCAGACTAGAAAAGGATGTGGCTTGGGTGGTATTTGTCATATTTATGACTCGTAGTGTTGGATTTTTTGGGGTTTTTTTGAGGGATTAAAGCAGTCTTATCTTGGTCAGTATTATCTTGCTGAGGATTATCTAAATTTCATCGTCTTGTGCAGGTTGACCATTTATGACGTGGTGTTGCAGTATAAAATAATTATGTAACTCCTTTTGCAGCAGTTTTGTTGGCGTGCAGATGGAGGGAGAGTGTCACACTGGCTTCATCCTCTTTCCTCTCCGTTACAAGCACGACTGGAAAGACTAGAAGCAAATGCTCTCCTGAGACAGTATCAGTTAAGGTGTTCATGTATAACAGAAGACACAGGTATGCTGACCCCTGCAGAAGTGCTGCACATAGTTATAGTTCTGGGTCCTCTTCTCTGAATGTGTGTGACTGTCAGAGGAGAGCAACACCGTAAGTAATTGGGAAAGGAATATACAAAAGCGGGGTGGCAGTGACTTTAAATCCTCTAACCTATGTTTTGCTAGCATCTAATCTAAACATAAATGCTTGGTGTTGAACATAACCTAAAACTCAGTGCTTTTGCACCATCCAATACAATGTAGTTTCAGCCGTCTCTGAACTGTGAGCTGAACAGGAATGGAAGCAGTAAATGTGATTTGACTCGGACATCAGTGAGTAGTTGTTAGGAGTATGTCTGTCTCAAAGTTTCTCAGCCACTTCTTGTAATGAGATCTTCAGAATTAGGCTGCTTTGGAGACAAATGGGCTGTGCAGGAAAAAAGCAGGCGTAAGTTTGAGCATGTTATGATCTCCAGTAGATGCTGATATCCTATCTCAGTGCTGCAGTGTTTCTTAGCATTTAAGATCTTTACCATTTAAGAACATAGATTTCGAGGTTTTTTTTTCTACTGGATAAAAAGTTAATCTGATATTACTCTGCTGTCACTTGGTTTGAGTTTTACTCCATTAAATATAGCCTGATAACAGGCAGAGATTTGCCAACCGTTTCTTGAAGAAAAGACTTTTCCATGGAGAAGGCCACGTTTTCTGTTTGCTGGTAGGGAAGATACCTTGTTTTGGTGCTGGTGGAAGGGAAGCAGTGTAGGGGATAGGGGATTGTTTTTCTTTCCGTTTTTAAAATGACAGACTTCAGTGGGGGCAGAGGGTGGGAGGATTGTCTGTGTTGGAGACAGCACTAGAGACAAGGTCTCTAGTCCAACTTCCTGCTCAAAACCTCTGCTGATGGATCTTGAACTCCAGTGTTTCATGGCCACCAACCATGGTTGTTGATGATGGCTGTAAGCCTAGTCAACTCTTCTTTGGTGAGCAGCAAATGCAAATTGGTGAACAATGGGCGTGTGTATACTGAAGCTTCTATGAAGTGATTTTGTCTGGGAATTCCAATTTCATATCTGAGTTTTTGTGGGTATTTCTGATGTCCCTTTTTGGAAAAACAATACAAAAAACAACCAAGAAACCAAAAGGCATTGTAAGCATTCTAATACCAGCCTTACTTGGAAAATATCTGTTCTAACTTCTAGCTACTGTCATTGATTTACTGCATACATTTAGTAGCTCGCCTTGCTTCTTTTTGTCTTACCTACAGGATGTAATTGGTGACTAATTTCATGTTTTGCTTATTCCTCTTTCCCCTGTATTCCAGTGTAGCTTGCCTCTTGTATAACAATGTTTTGGGTTTGTTTGTTTGTTTGTTTTTAAACCTATTGGTCTCAATTAGCTTGAAGACTTTGTTCTGCCTTTTTATTCTGAACAGTTTGAGGGAGGAGGAAGGCAGCGTACAAAATGTCTTAACAGGTGAGTGTTATGGGAGCAAAAAACTCCCTGCTACCCACTGCACTGGTATCAATAGCATGGCTTTGGTCGCTTGTACCAAAGGCCATTAAACTAAAATGTACCAGAACTGTTGTAGGAAGGTGAACTGGTTAGCTTCCTGAAACTTAGTAGTAGAGGAGGGATGTGTAGCATCCTGTCACGATATTTTTTAAAAAGTGTGTGTATATGCATATATGTGTATGAAGGAACAAAAAGACAAGTATAAAACTAAGATGTTAAAACCAGATAAGTTCAGTTGTCCTAGTAATGCTTAGTTACCTAGGAACACAGTTCTGTTGCTGCAGAAGCAGCATTTTATGAGGGGTAAGTTATACAGGTACAATGGGACTAGGGTTACCCTCGATGTTAGATGTACAGTGGGGGAACCTAGAGCCCCTTTTTGGGGAAAAGGGGGTCAGCAGTTCATTTTTATAAATACTTTTATAGGTGTTTATTTCATGTGGCTTATGTCATGATTTGTCTAGGTTTTTAACCTATTTTATCTAGATGCCTCCTATCTGTAGAGGATAATAGGTTTGGTGACACAGACAAAATACCTTATCTTTAGGTGCAGGGAGCCGTTACCCCTGTGCTCAGAGGTGAAGGTCTAGCTGTCTCAGCCTGATGAAGGGGAGCATGGGCTTAACTCGGAGGAAGTGAAGCAATGACAGAAGAGAATATTTAGATAATGTATAGCATCAGACTGGTTTAGCAAAGCTGGAAGTGCTTCCTAGACTCAGTTTCACTTTCTCTTCTTTGTCTGTTGTCTGTCCTGCGTTTTGTGGTGAGTCAAGCACTTAAGTGTCAGGATTTATATATGGTCTTACGGAATGTCCTCTGCCTCTTTCAAGCCAGGCAGGGAAAAAAGCACTTCTTTCTGGAAGTGTTTCTTTTTTAACCTGGATGTTCTAGACATTGATTGGAGGAGTATACCTTCAGAGAGGTGATTTGCAATAGAAAATGGTGTGTTGCAGGAAGGCAAGATGGTGGAAAACCACAAGTCTTTACATATAGCTGGCAGTGGAGCTTTCTTGTTCTCTTGAACTAGTCCTGCTTTGCTTCCTAGACTAACTGTGCCTTTCTAGTTACTTTTGAACAGAGGTTCCTTAGGTGTCCTGTCACTATCAGCATCAAACGTGTGTGCTTGTTTCATTAGGAGTAAGCTGGCTCTTTTTGCTCTTTCTTGCTGATCTCAAAGCCTTCATGCAGTATGACTTTTGTATTCATAGAAAGTTAAAATAATTTAAGACTTCTAGGGATCTCTGGATAGTTAGTTTTGCAACTGGTATATGTCTCACAGGATCTTTCTCTAACAAGGATCTTGAATTAGTTGTTGTTCCAAGATGGAATAAAGCGAAATACTGCTGGATTCACTTGGTGCTTAAAATGTTGTCCTTAGTTACCCATGTGACAGGGCAGATGCATCTTTGAGACCATCAGTTCAGGTGTGGACTCAGAAATGCCTCCAACTAGTTTCTAAATTTCTTAGAAAATATTATTTTAAGAGGGAGGAGACTAATTGATATGAGCTAAAGGGATGGGTTTACTGCATAGAGGCTGTACAAAAACCTTTGGAGTTGGAAGTAAATTGTTGTCACCAAAAATTACATAGAAGAATCCCTGCCCAGTGAAAGCAGATAGGCGTGATAACTTGGATTTGTGAAAGTAGGCTTAATTCTCAACTGACTCCTGACAAATGTGTTGTGTGTACCTGGAAGCTGGCTGAATATAATGCAGAAAGATCTGGAGGCAGAATTGGGCAGACTGTTTTGAGGCCCTTCCAAGAAGAGACAGCAAGAGGAAAACCAGCTGTGGAGCTGAGGGAAGACAGGATGCTGGATGAAAAGAATCCACCTCTTGACACAAGGTGTCCTTACAGGTGGAAGAAGTACAGGTGGAGCTTCTGACCTGGTTTGTACTTTTTAATATTTGACAGTATTTACAAGAAAACTCTTAACTTAGATGTGAAGGCTGCATATTAGAGAGAAAAATCTCTTTCCAAGTTACTGATGTTGATACCGTTGATTAGGAGATGAAGTCTCCTGTGAATTAAATGTTGAGATTCATTAGCATTTCTGCATGAAAATGTTTTTCTGTCCGAATAGTTCTATACGTATTTGAGTGTGTGAAATTTCTTTCAAGCTGATTTAAGCAAAACTGTCTAGGTTATGTGGATTCATTTGGTATTTTTAGAATATGGTGTTCTGCCTTTGAAAGAAATTAACTAGTTCAGAGCTGAAGAACAAGTATCCCAAAGAGATTTGAAATAAATCTGTGGAACGTTAGAAAGCCTTGCAAAGGCACTTGGGTTTCAGTCTGCTGTTTTTGCAGCAGTGATTGGCAGCTGAGCTGCAGGGTTTGTTCTCAGGCACACGACTGTTGTGCAGCCTCTCTTGTTGTGCAGCTGTTTTACTGGAGGGAGCTGAGAGGTGTGCTGTTGAGTCATTTGCATGTTGGAGTTCACCACGACTTTATCCATAACAGCATCTCGTGGAGACGTTTGGGTGCTCTGGATGACCCTGTTTAGATGCTTTTTAATTCATAAGATTAGTAGGAAATTAACATTTGTTTTGATAACTTCTAATTCTGTGAACAGGGTCCTTCTTGGAAATGAGGAGTAAGTCAGTGTGGACTCAGTGTATTTCCCTCTGAGCAGCTACAGATGTCTCTTACAGATGTTTGACATATTCTTTGGAATAGTTCTTGCAACTCTTAATAGAGGGTTATCAAATCTTTCCTAAGGACCAGGATTTCTCTGTCTAGGATGTCTCTTAGCTTGAGTAGTGTGCTTGTGAGCTGTGGTAACTGGATAAAGTGATGAACGCACTACAAGGGTTTTTGTTTTGTTTTGAGAAAAAGGGATATTCACTGCAATAGGAATGATACTGAATTAAGTTTGGTAGTTATGATAGTAATGATGTTTAATCTAAATACAGGTGAATTCAGTCTTTATTTCAAAGTGAAAAGAAACTCATAGCTTGAAGGGCTTGTGTGCCTGTTTTCTCTAGTTGAAAAGTTGACCAGAAAATACGCATACCTGCCTATGTTGTCTTACAGTGTACACCTTGCATCTGTGGGACTGTCAGGAAGTGCTCTAGAACTAACTCAGTGACTTCTGTGATAAGAGAAAAATAAATTTTAAATGTGATGTGTGACCAAGTCTAGAAATCTCTCTCTAATGTGGCTTTTCTGTTCATGAGTTACCATAACCTATGCATCCCATTTGAAGAAATGCAGTAGAATAAGCCCTGCTGAAAGCTACCTAATGCCCTGTTGCAGTGATTTAGTTCCATTTGTAGCTCTATTCCAAAGTAATAGGACAATATTACTGCAAACATGGAATATTAACCTCTGAAATGTTATGAATTGCTATGGAATTTGTAGCAGTAATACTGCACAAAAAACCTTCCATTTAGCCGGGGTTCTGAAGTCATGTCTGAGGTGGTGATTGTTTGCTGCTTGGATTTCTGCGTGGTCATAGTAAAAGCTTTTCAGTTTTATCTGATACTGTCTATTGTGGACTTGAAATAGGCAGAACCAGCTGCCTGACCCTAATGGGTTAACACTTCAATGTTGGTTGATTTTTGAGCTCAGGAATTTCCAGGAAGAGAGAATTGAATCACTGTCCTTTAGTTAAAAAATAAAGAAGGGGGAAAGAAAAAGAAAGAAACCAAACTGAATAATTTGAAGGTGTCATTGCACAAATCTTCAACTCTTGAGAATACTTAAGCTTGTCTGTTTAGTGGTGAGCGTAATTGATTCACCTTCTCATTGCACAGAACATAACTCAATTATGGTAGGAACAAACAGTGTCTCCAGAGATGCAAGCTTGAGTGGATATATGAGAGCCTGGCCTCCGTCCAGCAAATGCTGCCATGGCTTCTCTTACTTCTGGTTCTTAAAATCTTCTATTAGAGTTTGTCTGCAGGAATTAATGCTAACGGGGAGGAGAGGGAGAACTGAAGTGGTATCTGTTCAGTTTTAGCTGTCCTGATAAGACATTGCTGTCAGTTTAAAATGTAACGTGGAAACTTGTTTTTTATCTGTGCGCTCTCAGGATGCTTAATTTTTATCTCTGCTGGGTATGCAGGCAGTCGAGGGTGATGTCTGTGGTTTTTTTATGCATGAACTTTGTTTTGGTAAGTCTTTTTTTTTTTCGCAGTTTATATATATTTAACCTATCTCTAACAAAATGGGTTTGTATCTTTCAAGCAGAGCTGTCCATTTCCACAATGCTTTTCTTTTTTTCCTTTCCTTCTCCCTCCTGTTGTTGTGCTTAGTCTGTTCTGCATGCTGAAAGTAGGAGAGTGATAGCAAGATGACCTCTGGGCCTCATCTGGTCCCACTTTCTAATCAGAGCAGCTCTAGTTAGATTAGGTTGTTCAGGGGTTTGCCCAGTCAAGTTCTGAGCATCTCCAAGGATGGAAATGGCGCAATTTCTCTGAATATCTGGTTTGATATCTGATCACTCTCATAATGCAAAAGCTTTTCCTACTGTCTGATTAAAGCTTCCTATGTACTTGTGTACCTCTTGTGCTATCACTGGGAATCTTTGAAAAGGTTCTTACTTCATCTTTGCAGCTACCCTTAGATGACTGCAGAGAGCAGTAAGGTCTCTGCCTTCCTCAGACCGAGCAAACCTGGTCCTCTCAGCCTCTCCTGCAACCTCAGCCATCTGTCTCAGCCTCATAATCAGTGTTGTGACCATCTCCTTTCCTTACTGCAGTATGTCAATGTCTTCCTTATGCTGGAGATCCCAGAAATGGGTGCAGTTGAATTTTGTACCACTGATCACAGTCTTTGGGCCTGTTGGTACAGCACCTTGTCCATTTATTCACTTCCTATCTCTCCAAACTAACTGAAGGTGCCATGGGAGACCAAACAAAAGAGTTTGCTTAAGCTGCGATGAACAGCACCCGCTTTGTACAGACTCTCATCTTGTCCTAGAACACAGCCAGGTTGGTTGGGTGCAGCTTAACCTCAGTAAAACTGTTGCCAGTCCCTCATCACCTCCTTGCCCTCCGTGTGCTTGGAAGTGGCTCCTGGGAGGACAGGCCCTGAGGCTGACCCCAGGTCTTGCTGCTTGCAGACAGACATTTTTGCCATTCAAACAGAATGCTGGGGCATGGGCCTCCAGACGCCCCCTCCAACCAATGCGTCTGTGATCTTTCACCAGTGGGATTGTGAAAACCTGGGATTGTCTATGGCTGTTTGTGCTGCTGGCACCTAGGGCTTCTTCAGAAGCAGCCTTCGTAACCCCTTCCTAACCTTCAGATCTGAGTGTCATTTCATGTGCATCATGCCTTTCTCAGACTCTTCTTTCAGGCTTATTTTCCTGTCTGAGAACTGGCTCCAGAATAGTGGGACTCTTGGGCATGTAATTTTGCCAGTGGTTTGGTTCACGGGGGAGATAGCCCTTGCACAGATTAGTACAGAGTTGTAGTTCTCCCATAAAACCTCTGGAACTGAATTATTGCTAAGTACAGAAGTAGTTTGTTTTGAACCTACAATAAAACATATAGGGAGTGGACTTGATTGAAGATCTTTTTTATGTATATATCTTTTTTATGTATATACTGCTGCCAATTCTTGTCCTAGTCAAAAGAACCACGTGGAAATTGTACCTGTGTTGCAGAAGGTCTTAATAAGAGCCGTAGCTGCAGGTGGTTTGGCTCTGAGTGGATTTCTTTCTTCAGAGGAAGAACAGAAATACAGACAATTGTCTCCTGGAGCAATCTATGACTGTTACCTGGCAGAAAGTTGGGAGCGAGAAGAGAGTTATGAGGTCTTGGGATTTCCGTGAGAAGGGAACTAACTAAGGAACTCTGACTTTACAAAAAAAAAAATGTGATTTTGGTGATTCAGACCACAGAATGATTTGAGCTGGAAGGGACCTTAAAGCCCACCCAGTTCCAACCCCCTGCCTTGGGCAGAGTTGTCACCCACGAGATCAGGCTGCCCAGGGCCCTGTCCCATGGGGTAACTGTCTGTCAGCAGTGCAGTTCTTGAAGGCTATTGAGAAGCATAAGTGGTGGGAAGGGAAATAAAACTTCTGTGCCTGAGCTGAAGCTTTTGAGGTGGAGAATTAATTACCCTTGACTAAGGGTACTCTGGATTTGGTTATTCAGGATTTGTAAGCCTGCTTAAACTTGTGTTTGTATTCCTGACTGTGTAGAAAAAATGGTTTCTCTTCTGTGAATGTAATTCTGGCTTCAGGGGTCAGACTTGTAAAGCTAAACGTGAGTAACTTGAACATTGCAGGTTTAGTCTATTGGTATTGTTAGAGTTGAGCTTGTAATTACGTGTATTTTTCCAGAGGGGCACTCTGGTTTGAACATGTTGCTGTTCTGCCGGAGTCCAAACAAGTATTTGTATTCAGCTGATTACATTCCTTTAACCAATGAGCACTATTTAAAAACAGAAAAGTTGCTGCGCTAAATTAAGTAGAGCAGTTAGCCTCATCATTTGGAACAGAGTATGTCTAGAAAAATTCTCATGAATGTTACTGGTGGATAGAGGATAATAGAGGATAGGGAGGAAGTATTTATCAACGTTCTTTGAGTTTGTTACTGTTGCAGGGAGGGAGGTTATTCAAGGATATTTTTGAAGTCTTGTTGTTTCTGCCATCCTCTGTAGATGGGACAAAATCTTTGTAGCATGGGAGAGATGCTGCTTTTTCGTATTTCCAGTGCAGTGCCTCAGTGTTGTTGGACTCTTCTCCTCCACAGAAGCTTTGGCGGGCAAGTAGTGAGGGGACTGGCTGCTCACTGGTGTAACTTGCACTTGTCCGTCTTGGTCTTCATGTAAACAAGGTTACACAGTGTTTTGGAAGATCCAAAGTTGGATGCTTTCTAAAATTCTATCTGGCAACGTCAGATACCAGTTTGCTCAATTGATCTCTAGTGTAGCTGAATCTAGTGGTGCTTTTGAAATGGACATTGGGCAGGATTTGTGCGAGTGTGTGAAAATCTTTGATGTAGAAAAGTCTAAATTGGCACTGCGTCGGGATGCATCAGCAGTACGAGTGTGAACCTCTGGGCTGTGAAGGATGTAGGAAGGTAACACCTGTTGCTTTTTTAAACTTGTGATAATAGATGTGGAGGGTTTAGTAGGGTACTAAGGTAGAAGAAAAGATTCTTGTGTAAATGCAGATTTTAACTACTTTGTTTCTCTTGGTTACAGACTTCTGTGCTCATAGTGATAGATTATGTCTAATGATGAAGTGTATGGATGTCCTTCTTCACCGAGCTTCTGCCTCTCTTCTTTCAGACACAGATTTTCCTTGCTAGCAGTAGATTGCAATTATTTAAGTATTTTTCTGTGGCTTGTTCCCTGATCAGTGAAGCCTATTGCCTCTTAGTTGAGGCTTGGATGTATATAGGCTCAAGAAATAGATTACCAGGTGGTTAAATTGTGTGTTATGGACAGGGCATCAGTCCTGGTACTTGTTTTATGCCTATAATTTCTAACAGCTAGTAGTACTTCCAGTTCTTCCTTAAGTGTTTTTGCGCTGTTCTGCTTGTGGTGGACCTAGATAAACGCTAGATTGTAACACAGATGGTAACAAACAGCTATTGTACTCTGCTCTTCAGGATGAATGGGTGCTGTGTTCTGTAACTACTGGGGTAAAAGAGGACACTTGAGTTCTTAAAAGTAAGCCATTTTCTGCTTCTTTCTTTTCCATCCTTTTTGTTGTCTTTCCTGGGTAACTGTTACCCAGGCTGAGGAGGGAGGTCAGGTTGGCACTTTGTGCAGAAAAGTATGACACAGGTTTGTTCCTGTCTGCTCTTCTCAGTCTCTCGCAGAGATCTTCCTGTAATTGGACCTTGTGGAAGTTTGTGTTCATTCTTTTTTGGAGGGTGGTGCTGGCTGGCAAGCTATGTGTAACGTGCCAACGAGAAAGCTGTCTTGTAACTTCTGCTGTGGCCTGGAACTGAGTAAATACTCTTGCCTGAGAGATTCTGTCTCAGTGTCTTCCTTACTGATGTGTGGATCCTTATTGATCTGGAGTTGCAGAAAATGTATGTGATAGTCTTTACACAGTAGGCACAGGACAACCTTTTGCTGCTCTGAAGGCATGAGAGCGTGATCTTGTGAGGGTTCTGCATCAGGACAGTTGAAGCCTGAAGTCCTGATGCTCGTTTCTTATCTTCAGTGGATAGCCACCATGTCTTCAGCAACTCTGCGGAACAACGTGGCAGATTTGTTTTCCAGAGGCAGTCAGGGTGTTGAGTACATGCGTTGCTTTGTTGTCCTAAATCTTAAATGTTAATTTATGTACAGTTTTGAGTTGAAAAATACCAAGTAGTCAGGGAAGAGGGAAGTGGTTCGTGGCAGCATTCACTAAAACTATCTAACAGCTGGGAATTTGGGTTTCTCCATTCCACTGTTCTGATTTTTTCCTTTGCTGTTACTCTGTGCAGGAATTAATAGGCATGCAGATGACACAATGAATATCTTGCACAGACCAGAAATGAATATTTCATCATGCCTCCCAAAAGACGTACAGCCTACTAAGCAGCTTTTTTTACAGCAACTAGCTCAGCTTTCCTGAATTTCACAGCTTCTGGGTGCTCGTCTCTTTGAGGGAGAGAGGGCTTGGGCTTCAGACTCTGCAGCTGGCAACCTTAAGTGTCCTGGTTCTTGCTCACCGGTCTGGGATGGTCACAATAAGCCATGGATCTCATCTGTTCTAAGATTATGCTTTGTTGCTGGAGACATCTAGCCTTGGTGCTTAGGTGTTTTTGTCCTTAGTTATTGTGGGCTTTGGCAGCCTAGCTCAGAGGTAAAAGAGATTTAATGTTGGGTGGGTTGTTCTTGTGTTGTCTTTTGTTGTTTTTTTTCACCCCAAATCTTCATCCTGCAACATTCCTGGAAATCAGCAGTGTTTTCCTTGTCAGAGAGGCTGAGAACAATGGGAGTGCGCTCCCTGGCTCTGATCTCCAATCACAGCAGTGCTTACGTGCTGATTAGCTGTCCTGAGAAGAAGCTGTTGACAATAGAAGTGGAAATCCTGTTCCTTCCAGAATAGGTACCGTTTTTAGGAAAGAAAGGGTAAAGGAATTTCTGGTGTCCCCTTGCAGGGGATTTGAAGGTTCGCAAAACTGAACTGTTTTTATCAATGGTCGTATGTCCTGTAGCCAGTCCCCTGGTTCCTCAGAACACTTTCTTTTGCCTTTTTCCATAAACAGAGGAAATGCAGAGATTGACAGAGACAATGGCTCATTTTTTACTACATGGGTCCCTATTTTTTTCAGACATCAAAGTGCAGGGAAGCATCATTGCTGTCATGTGAGAGTGCCGACAGAAATATGCTGTGGAGCATTCTCCCCTCTTACTGAGCACTCTGAAAGGGTGGAGAACTTGGGTGGGCATTTAAGTAGCTAAGGACTGACCCTCCCTTTGGAGTATATGATTCATAAGTACTTTTTGTATTTTGATTTCATCTTGTAAGGGAGGGATGAGAAGGAATAGAGAAGGTTTTTTAGTAAACATATACCATGATATTCTGGTTTACATCCTCTGCAACCAATGGTGAAGAAGGCAAGAAAAACCTTGGTATCTCTGAAGCAATTAAATGAATAAACCATTTCCATTTTTATGGCTTGTACAATATAGTAAAAACTGGTAGAGATCCTGCATCTGATTGTCAGACAGCTTTCCATTATAAGACAGACTGCTGCAGTTGCTGGTGAGATGGTGAAGCTCTTTGGGCTCAGTTTCCATACAGAGTGTTTGCTCAGTGCTGAATTGTTTTTAGAAAACCTCAAGAAAAATACTTAAATCACTTTCAGGAAGAATTAAGGAAAGTAAATTTTCTTCCTATGGAAGTAGAGTTGTGTGTGTGTTTGGTGAGGGGAGTAGTGTTAACAGCTTAGCATTTCTGTATTCTGGGGAGATTAAAAAAAAAAATAGAAATTAGCTAGATTGTGTGTATTTAACTCTTCCAGTGAATCTTCAGAATTCTGTATCGCTTTTCAAGGAACTAAAAATGTTACTGTGCGCATACTCTGAGGAAATGTAGTCTAGAAACTGCGTTCTTGGAAGACAGCAGCTGTATGAAACATTGAGCTTCTGGCCCCCTGAGATGCTAAAAGGATTTCTTCGACTGCATATGGGATACAGAAAGTGCTGCGTTTGTATGTGATGCAAGAAGTGAAAAGAATCCTTTTTTTTTTTTTTAACTGTTCAAAGGCAATACTGAGTGTTACAAGTTTGGCTTGCTTGTAGTAGGGGGTTAGAAAGTTTTGGTATTGCCTCTAATTTAGGAGGGTTTTATAACATGCATTTTATTTCTGTGGCTAGGGTTCCGTTCCCAGACTTTGTCAGGTTGTAGATCTTCATGTCCAAAATGTGTATATTCCATCCCTGTGTTTTTATCTTCGCTTGAGTGTTCAGCAAAGGCTTTGAGTTGTAACCAGTTTTCTTGGATGCAGTGTCAGCC
Source organism: Penelope pileata (assembly GCA_013396635.1). Lineage (NCBI taxonomy): Eukaryota > Metazoa > Chordata > Aves > Galliformes > Cracidae > Penelope > Penelope pileata. Next base: position 98,704 of record WBMW01005429.1, read on the forward strand.
ACGCTGTGTTCTGCCCATATTGGAATCTCATTAACTGTCGTGCATATTTTGGGGTTAGGAAATTACTTCTTGCAGGCTTCAAACCCTGTGTCAGAGTGATACATTTTGTCTTGCTGTAGGTGTTAGGCTCCAAAGAGTAATGGATGTTTTATCCTAGAACAAGAAGAGTCCCTGCATAATTTCTGGCCAAGTACTTCATGTGGTTTTGTAAAACGAGTGAGCTTGATGTTTGTTAGAGAGGTTGCAGTGCTACTTATTATCAGAGGACTGGAATTTAGGTCTAGTTTTCTGTACTGCCAGAAAAGATCAATGTAGACTTCTGCTACATCTTAAGGTATGTTCTCCGAGCTGTTCCATTTAGGCTATTCCTGAGTTTCTGTTGCTGCTGGAGTTTCAAATCCAGACTCTTCATTTACATCTAAAGCTCCTGGTTTTAGGCTGAAAATGTCTTAAGATTTGGTGAAGCGGAGTTGGTCTCACTATCTCTAATCTTTCAAATGAATTCAGTAATTTAGGCCCGGAGCAGTTGATTCCAGCCCCATAAGTTAGGTGGCCCTGTTGAAGATGTTCGTGTTGTTTACTGTGTGGTACCCAACTGAGCTTCCAGAAATAATTTTCTTTGTACACAAACCTGTAAAAATACTAGTGTCTTAACCACAGTGTGAGTGGATTAGACCTCCAAATGTAGCTACACTTTTCCTGCCACACAAAATGAGCAGATTACATGGTTCTGTTTTTGTTAAATAATTGTGTGGTTTCTCTTCAGAGGTAGCTGGTACAATTTAGAAAATTGAATAGGATTGCTTTGAGAAATTGAGTCATGAAATCATGGAGAAGAGAGGTATGCAGGGAAAAAATCACTCCTTTCTGCTTCTCCGTAGCTCTTCAGTATGAAAAGAATCATGTTTAATGTCGACTGGAATTTTTATAGTGCGTGCTCTTGCTAAGTTAGCAGCGTACAGAATAATGGGGAGTTCTAGTAATTGGTACCTTTCCTATTCAGGCTTGCAAAGACTGATGACAGGTTTTTAGATTTAATTGCAAAGCCATGTCTGAATGTTCTTAAAGAACTCTTTAGTACTGCAAGCTGCTGGGATAGTGGCTTCTCTCGTACAAGATGAAGTTTTGCCAACAGTGACGTATTGGCTGCTACGCAGAGAGCTCTAAAGGTTGTGTTTTATGAGGAGGGTGAGAGAATCTTGGATGGGTCTCAACAAAATCTGTAGCAGGGAGTGGAGAAAAACTATGAGCTCCTCCTAATTTTCTCCCTGTTGTTAGATTTGGTATCAGATTTTTTTTATTCCATAACAAACAGTTGCTTTGGCTTTCATTATGACCCAATATGAAGACAGGATTTTGCAGGAATTGCTGAGATAACTAAGGCAATACTTGGCAAATTCTTAAGCTGCTTCTTGGTATATTTCCTGTTAATTACTGAGGAGATGCTAATACTGAGACGGAAGAAACTATAGTGAGCTGACCAGGCTTGGGAAGTTGAAAGGATAACTTTTTAGGCCTGGAAGTGCTTAGACTTGAATGGATGGATGTAATTGTGAAGTGAAAGAGGAATGGCAAGGATACTTCACTTAGGCACAGATGGAAGAAACACTGAAGATGTCTGTTCCTTAGCTTGCTTGTAGTTCCAAGCAAACTGTTTTTGTCCAAAAGAGTGCCTTAAGTCCTCATTTCTGAAACTTTGAGCTCCCCCGGTTCCAGCCATACAGTTCGTAAGCTTTATGCAGCTAAGCTTCTCTCTCCTTTCCTTGCTTTAGTTATTTTATTTTCTGTATGCCTCTTCGTTCTGTATTCAGCGCTGCCGTCAATTGCTAGAACTGGCTGTTTCATCTTGACAGAGGATTGCTCAAAGCAGGTGCCAAGAGGTGGGAGAGACCTTTTCTTGCTTTAAATTATTCAACAGTGGGTCTCTAGCTGGCACTTCTAATATTAACTTTTAATAGAGGCTTCTGTCCTCCAGTAATCCATCTGATTTGCTTGATTGGGTGACAAATTTTTTTTCATGTAAGTCATGAATTCGCTTAGTAGGAAACCTTCTGCAGCCTTTTGTGAAAGGCTTTGGTCTGAATGTCACCTACTTGCTCTTAAAAGTGGACAGCATGTAGATTTTTGTAGCTGTTAAACTGGCTGCTGGCACAAGGCGGGCAGACCTGGGCTTTCAAAGCCCTGATGTGAACTAAGGGGTAGCAGAAGGTACTTACCCACCTGGGGAGCCTCCTTGCCGTTGGCTCATGCCTCTCCTAGTGCAGTTTTCATCAGGGATCTTGGAGTAGCAAAACTTCAACTACTTTACAGAAGTTCTTCTTGAAGCAGGCTGATTAACATTTCCCCCATTATTGGCTCTCTGTGCAGGGCTAGCTTGATTTTTTTTTTTGGCAAATAGGAGGAGACGTGTTTCTGTGTGTGTGTTTGCAGTCCTGCATTGTGAGTGAGAGCACAGGTATCATCATGGCCAACTGAAAGAGATGAAACTACCCCCTTAAAAACACCTTCATCCCTCTGGGAAGTTGTGGCTGGTATGCCTGCCGTGTCTTGCAGTGTAGCTTTCAGTTGAGGAAAACCTGAATAAACTGTATCCCGTGTAAAGGCAAGTCAGTATTGAAGCAATGGAACTGACTTGTATAACTTACTTGCTTTTAAACATATAATTTGACTTCATCTGTTGCAAATAACAAATGTTAAAAAACTCACAGGAGTTAAAATCCCGTTCTCTGTTTAAGATGATCAATGTCCTTTAATGCACGCAATGTTGTGCTGGGAGTAGGTGGGGAAGACAAAGGTTGACAGTCATAGCTGGCAGACTGGGGTAACTTCTGGTGTTTCTGTCATAGCAGCTGGGACTCCAAAAAGCCTGAAAATGGCAATGAAGGGTATGAAAGAGCAGAGGGGAAAGATGAAAGGGAATGTACATAAGCATACAAATTGTTGCCACCTCTTCCCCCGTGGTTGCTCTACATGTGCATGATCCCCATCGCACAGGAGCCACAAACTACGAAAGCAACTGTTAATATTTAGCTTGTTGTTTGTTCTGTCAAAGTTGGTGTGTTGCTTGACCAGCCTTTCTCCTCTTTAGAGGTAATGAGAGCAGTTGGTACTTATTTTCAGCTGTCACTTAAAGGGGAAAGAAGCCCAGTCTGCAGTGCTGTAAATATTGTGTATAATATCCCTTTTAAGCACTCTTTTGCCCACTGCCAGCAAAACAGTCTAATGCTGATGAGGAAACCCTGCCACGGAGGCTGCAGTTCGAAATGGACCAGCCAAAGGCTGCAGCTGAAAGGACTCCTGCTATTTCTGTCAGCAGAGACATTGTTGCGCTGCGTCTGGGAAGCTCGTATAGTCGGAGCCACATCAAAGCTGTAAATCAGCTGGTAAAAGCTTTACTGCTACATCAATACTGCCAGCCTTGTCAGCCCAGTCATATGCAAAGCAATTGCCATCTAGATGTGTGTTGGAAAGAGTGAATTACAGGGCCCTCTTTGAAGAACTGAAAGCATTTTTTTCGAGAATAGCATATTTTACATTTAAAATAAAAGACAACAGAGCCTTCCTTTTAAATGTGCGGTGTTTATTTAGAGCTAGGCTTTGCTGCTGTGCTGTTTAGTCTTCTGTTTGCCCACTGCAGATGAACTACAGAGGTGCAAGAACTATGCATACAGACTTGAATGTAAATTGTCAGCAAAAAGAAAGTGTTGCCGTCAAACGGCCCTGAAATACCCAGGTATTTTCCAGTTATTCCGTAAGTTTCGCTAAAAAATGACTGTTGCACTCAGCCCTTGGTAAACTGAAAGCAAAGCTAATACTGTTTTTTTTTTTTTTCTTTTTGAGGGTGCACATGCATTGGATTCAAGATCCATCTTCTGCAGATAGTGTAGAAAGCCCTGTGCACAAATCAGGCTTGTATTGTCAAGGGAGTAGTTTGAGCTGATGCTTCATTTGTAAGAGAAGTTTGAGATGCAATGACAGCTAAAGCTGGGACTTGAGGCAAGGGAGTGGTTTTGTAGTCAGCTGAGTAAGAATGAGTTCTTTTATATCCTTACTTTCTATAAAGGCACTTGCTGATTTACTTGAACTTTTTTTTATTTTTTTTTTTGCAGATGGCACTTGTTTGTTTCCTGCTTTCTAGATCATTCTTTTTAATTAGATGCACTTTAGCAAGTCAAGATATCAATTCTTAAGACAGTGGGAGTAGTAAAACTTTGCTGTCTGAAGGAAGGAGCTGAGGAATGAGATGAGATCCTACTTCTACTGCTGACTCATTGTGGCCTAAGGCAAGGCTGTCTCTCATCTTAACCATCTGCAGAATGATGAAGATGATACTTGTCTCATGGTGGTAATTGCAAGCATGTGAGACAGTTAATGTGGTATTGGAGGAAAATGAACTGTTCAGAGCATCTGCGGAGTAAATAAGGCAGAGGCTGCTAACTGAAAGATACTTTTTTTCTCCTTATTTCCTGAGCAAAATCTCCCTTTTGTGAAGGTAGTGGTGTACATGAGTGAACTCCCTCTTGGAGTGATGTGAATGCCCTTTTACAGACTGGAAGAATCTCGCTGTGCATCCTTTCTTTTCCTGTCTGTCCTTTGTGTCCTTGTATTAAGTTTTAGCTAGTAATCTCCAGGATTTTGAAGGCCTGGCCATGCAGCATCAACGTGCTAACTACTACTCAGCATAGCATGTGAATTCTTCAATTTGAGTGTTTATGGCGTTATTTACAAATCTAGTGACTTCTGTTGATATCTCATGGAGCGCACTGAGGTCAGTAACAGGAGATGACAGCTCTGATGTTGGTGGAAGGAAGGAACAAGGCATAGTGAGAACCTTAATGTTTCTGCATATATTGAGTCTGCCAGACATCTAGACACTAGTAGGAAACTTCTTTGATATTGACAGAGCTGGTCTAGAACTTCTTTCGGCTGACTACTGCTTTGGTGGTTCTCATTACTGTGCTCCAACCAGAAGCTGCAATGAGTGTTTTCAAAACTGTCTTCAGGAAATGGATAACTGATGGCAAATGGTAGTCCACATCAGGTTCGTAGTGTATTCCTAGTCTGAATCTAGTTTCCAGATCGTAAGAGAGACAATTTGCTTGTTCCAAAATCTTTCTTAGTGAGTTAAGGTTGTAGCTGTTGGGGAGAAAAAAATATCTTGTTTTCTGAGAATGTGAAAAAGTGGACAACTCCTACAGGTAACAAAGTAGGAAGTGTGAAGTGGTACATTTGCTTCTCTACTCTTCTGGATTTGCCAGAATGCATTTGGAGCATGACTGAAATGGGGTAAAAAATCAGTAAGTAAAAACTAGAGTTGTTTTGTCTGACAGTTACTTTGATAGTTGTGATATCCATGATGATCCTCATTCGTCATGTTCTTCACAGGAGGTGTTCAGGAAAGAGGTGGCCACATAGGAGAAGTAAGCTCTTTGGGACAGGCTTGCCTTGGTTTTTTGTGTTTGTGGGTGTAAATTTTCTGCCTTTATTTAGGTATCACCTAGCGTAGTGGGTTCTAGTGCTGTGACTAGGATTCTTAGGTGTTACAGAGAGAAGTAAATGCATAGAAACAGTTGAAGCAGATGGCTTAGATGAGAACTGTTGGGAAGCAAGGAGTCATCAGCAATGTGAGCACAGTGTATAAGTGTAGTGAAATATCTTAAATATATTTCTTACTAGTGTGTGGGTTTTTTATTTTTCTTCTTTTCTGAAGAGATCAGAAGGGTTCTGAGTTGCTTTGCAATTACTTAATTGCTTAATTCTATGGAATTCTGAATATAGAAAGCATATCCTCCAAAACCCTGTTGGCATTTTAGTCACAATCGTAGCCATTTGCAAGAAAGAGTTACGTAAAGAAAATTAGTGGCTCAGTGCAGTTTAGCTTATGTGGCAGGGCATGTTGTTTCCTAGCTTCACAAAATCAAAGGGAAAGGTATGAGATTTCCCTTGAGCTGTTTTGGGTTGCGTCTAGGTTCCTGGCATTCTTGCAAGCTCTTAACTTAAAACACACTTGATGGAAAAGAACTGAGGAAGGGAGACTGAGTGTATGCTCTCTTATAGACATGGAAGGCAACATACTAATTTTGCATTAAGTGTTACCTCAAGTATTCTCTGCTGGCTGGTGGCAGCTTTGGCACTAATAGTAAATTGTCTGGATTACCAGGCTCTTTTGCTCTACTTTTCTATGGCTGCTAATTATGTTGTTCCTTTTCTAATTTGGGTTCTCAGAAAGTAGAAGCGAGTCTTTGGGACTCTGCTTCCTCACAGTTTCCTTCCCTTAGAAAATAAAGGGAAAAAATGCTTTGCTGATATCTGGAAGGGACTGGGTTCTTCCTTACAGCAGGCCAGTGTGGAATGAAAAGCAGAGGGGATGCTGCTATCTTCTGCTTGCTGGAACAAGAAGCAGGAATGACATTGTATGCTGCTTTGATAAGAAGATTGATAAGAAGATTAACTCTTAAATTAACAACATACCTGTATGTGTAACTTGTCCGTAAAGATTTTCATGTGTATTTTAAAAAAAAAAAAAAAAAAAGGTGAATTTTAATATTTACTATCAGCTTTTTATCTAAGTGGAGCATTAAGTTCAAATCTGAGTGCAGGGGGAAAGAAGTGTGAAATCAGAATCAGCCATGCAGGTAGGGCGGATAAAGTAAAATGTTTCCAAATTTCAGAATGATTTCCTGGATTGCTTCTTTTCAGTTGCTTTAAAAAATCTGTCTACTGTTATCATTAGTTTCTAGTGGTGTAGATTCTTCCAAAATAAATGTTTAGAAGTATGATAATCCAGATGTGCTTGGCTAATAAAGTTGTTAGAGTCAGATGGATGCTCTGAGGTTGTTAAGGCATTACACACCTGGGAGAATGCGCATCGCGGTATAGTGAATCTTTTTAACATTTGTGTTAAAAATCATTGCAGCAACTTAGACTGCTGTTTTGGTTGGTAATGACTTTTTAGGTTGAGATGTTTCCTTGACAGCCCGGCCTTTGAGGATCTGCAGAGTGCCTGGGCTTGAACACTGCATTTGCATTCACATCTTTTCAGCTTCCTGTTGTTAAGCAAGGTTCTCTGCCATGACTTTTTCATTCATCATCTCAACCTGATTAGGTGTTTTGTAGGCACCACATCTCTCTCCTTGGCTGGAATCTATTGAGGTCTTTACAAGCTCATTTCCCTTATGTCTCTTTGGATTTATAGCGATGTTCCACTACAATGCCACTCACGAGACTTGCTATCAGCAATGGAGGTGACTTGGGCTGGGAAGGTACTCACATGTTTAGCCAGATGCGCTGTGGTTGTTGTGGGTACGCTGGGCTCTGGTGCCTGTCAAGGAGGTCAGCTGGTTTGTCACCTGAACCCGCACGATGATTTATGGCTTCACTTTTATGCACATTGACAAGCATGTGATTTCGTCCTCTCCAGCCCATCCAGTTACTCTACTTGATTCTGTGTTGATGACCAGTCCTCACCAGAATTCCTTGCCTTGACTTTTCTGCATCCTTTGTGGTCTTTGGACCAGTCGATTTGATAGTGTCTTACTGTACAATATGAAGAAACTACATGCTTAAACCCTCCTGGAAGTTTTACTTCAGCAGAATTTCTTTTTTGACTATATTTAAATTTTTCCCCCTAGAAACTCTGATATTTTGCATCCATTTTGGTTTAAAAACATGTTGGTTTAGTATAAATGTGCTTAGTTTACTAAATCTCAAAGCAGTGTGTGTAAAGACTCTTGATTCCAGCCTATAAAGCCTTCAGTACCTGCTTCACTGGCGTAAATTCATGGCCTTCCTCCAGCGTCTCAGAGCTTTCCTGTCTCTTTTAGAATTCTTCTAATTCAATAATGCTGAAATAAGCATTGAATGGGAGTGGAATGGAAGAACCTTTTAGAGCAAGGAGCAGAGAAGTCTTTTTTTAAGAGTCTTCATGGTGTAAGCTGGCTTTTGCAATAAGCAGAGTCAGGAATGTTGCTTTTGCCTAACTGTTAATAGCAATGAAATGGGTACATAAGCAAACTAACATCTAATAGGATATGCTACAGAAGTGCTTGTAAATAATTGGAATTGGGTTCCCATCGTGTTAGACATTGTACAAAATATTAATTCCTGCCCTTGAGATCTTTGTATAGACAAGACATAAACAAGGTAGTTGGAGCAAGCATAAACAAGCGGAGTAGTAATGTAGTGGGGCAGGCATATTAGTATCCCAGCTGCTCTGCTTTCTAGTCTTGATTAAGTCTGGTTTAACTTAATGGAAAGAGGTGAAGGCAAGTTGCAGGGGAACAGCAGGAAGGGATAGGAGTTCTGTTTCAATCAGTAATAGAGGAGCTTGGTGGAAAGAACTGGGGAGAAATCACTGCTGTAATTAAGAACCAAGTCTTTCAGTGTGGTAGAGGGAGGGCTGGAGGAAGAAGGGAAGAAAGAGTCAGGCTAACTCTTGAGGCCAGTGAGTGATTTCTTTACAGTCTGAGATGCCTGCACTGCAAGATATGTTCCTTCTGTCCTTTAGACTTTGAAAACTGTTTTCTCAGCTTTGTTTACTCTTCAGTGTGCATTGTGGCAATAAAAATATTTGCAGTAATTAGAAAAACTAATCCTTTATGAGAAGCAGAGGCAGTAATTATACTACTTACAAGTTGTCCTTATGCATTTCCTGGTGTGATTAAAAGCAATTGCTTATTCTTGTGGATCCCCTCCAACCTTTTCTTCATTTCCTAAGTCTTTGATATTTGAAAAATAAATGCCTTCTCCCTTGCTTGTTTCACAAATGGTTTATTTGTGGCAAGGACGTTTCCACAGAACATACTTTAACTGGTGGAGATAGACTGATAGGATATGTATAAAGATTAAAAAATGGTGTTCTCTCTCCTGTCGGCATTCCCATCTAGCTCCTCTGCTGCCACCAGTGAACCCAAAGTGCCTGTGTTCTGCAGGACATGAAGATTTCCCTGGAGCATCTCCTCTTTGAACAGGCCTACATTTGAATCACAATTGTCCCTCTTGTGGCAGTTGTGAATCATTATAACCTTACTAAGGATGGAACACTGGTCTCCTGTGGTTTACTATAATAAGATGAGTCACAAAAATGTTACCTAATTGCTGCTGAAATGTCTGAAGGTAATTTTCATATTTAACGTATTTATTCTAAGAGTGATGCCAATATTTACCATCTGTAACTTACAATATCTCTAGTTAGTACAGCATCACTTGCTGTAGTTGCAGATGCTCTGAGCTTCAAATAAATAGAGTCTGACTGCATTGGACTCTTAACAGCCTCAGCCTATTTTCTTAAAGAGGTAATTGTTCAGAGTACCCAGAATAATTCAAGTGTCATTTGCTTCTCTGTAGGGTTTAGTTGCTTCTGTCTTTATGTGAAAATGGTATGCACCTTCTGATGGGAGGTGAAGTTTGAGCTTTTGTAATCCTCAAGGCGAGAAGAAGATGGCTGGAGCACCTCCCCTACGAGGACAGGCTGAGAGAGTCAGGACTCTTCNGATGAGGAAGTCCCAAACCTAAGGATTTCAAGGTCTGCTTTCTGTAGTAATATAACAGAATCATAGAATATCCTGAGTTGAAAGGGACCCATAAGGATTAGCAAGTCAAACGCCTGGCTCTACACAGGACCACCCAAAAGTCAGGCCAAATGACTGTGANCTCTGAAGAGGAACTCACACTTAACTTCCTAGTTTGTGGAATGATTTTAGTGTAGATACAAAGAGGTAATTAAATGTCTTTAGCTCTGAAATGAATGAGAAGTACCTGGTGTGTGCTACATTGCTTCTGGGAGGATACAGAGAAATAAATTTCCCCGTTCTACTGCATTAGTTGGTAGAGCAGTCATTCAAATGTAACCTCACTGTTTCCCTGGAGCAGAGGGGTTGGACCAGATGACCCCCAGAGGTCCCATCCATCCTCAACCTGTCTGTGAAAACAGTGTGTCCGTATCTTAGAATCATAGAATCACAAAGGTTGGAAAAGACCTCTGAGATTATCTAGTCCAACCATCCACCTACCACCAGTATTGCCCACTAAAGCATGCATGTTAGTACTACAGTGTTTCTTGAACACCTCCAGGGATGGTGACTCCACCACCTCCCTGGGCAGCCTGTTCCAGTGCCTGACCACTCTTTTGAAGAAGTATTTTTACCCGATATCCAACCTGAACCTCCCCTGGTGTAACTTGAGGGCGTTCCCTCTCATCCTATTGCTAGCTACCAGGGAGGAGAGGCTGACCCCCGCCTTACCCCAACCTCCTTTCAGGGAGTTGTAGAGCACAATAAGGTCTCCTCTAAGCCTCCTCTCCTTCTCCATACGAAACAGTTCCAATTCCCTCAGCCGCTGTAGACCACTCATCACCTTCATTGCCCTTCTCTGGACACGCTTCAGGGCATCAATGTTTTGTAGTGATGGGCCCAAAACCAAACACAGTACTGAAGGTGCGGCCTCACCAGAGCTGAGTACAGGGTGATGATCAGCTCCCTGATCGTGCTGGCCGTACTTGCATCTTAGGATGAGAGGGCAAGGAATGTGAGCAGTGAGCAAATACCTGGTCAGATAAGAGGGGTTTTAGGAGGTGTATTCAGTGAAAGTACCAATTCAAGTTCACCTGCATCTGGCAGCATAAGAGTGTGTATAGTGGGGCAGCATTGCTGTAGGGTAGAAAGTGCATTGCAGTCATCACTGTTGGCCTTCAGTGCATTAAGGGTACCCAAGCCACTGGCAGAGAAAGCACTGCTATGTCTGATGGAGCATTTCTGCTTTTCTTCAGTCTGTGTCCTGTAGATGAGTCTGAGCCCCTTAGAAGGAGGAGGTTACAGGAGTGTAACTGGCCCAAGAGTGACTGCAACTGTAAAGCAGTCTCTGGTATGTTGTTCTGCTTGTGCTAGGCTAAATTAAAACAAAAAATAAATAAAATATCCCTTCCCCCCGCAGCTTAACTAAGAATTGAATATACCGCCAGAGAGCTGTGGCTGTTCCGTTTGACTCTTTGAATTAATTCTAAAGCTGAAATAAGTTTGAGAGTGAGCAGCCTAGGGGTTCAAACAATAAATTGCAAATTGAGAAGTGATAATTGAAGAATTTTGAGTCTTGTGGGAAGGGAGTTACGTGCTTGAGGCTTGCTGGTATAGATGAAAGCCTAGCTTTTCTCTGGATATATATATATATATTAAATAACACCTTGCCAGCCAACCCAACAACAGTTTCAAAATTTTTATCTGAATTCATTTATAATTTTCCCCATAATCAGCAATTTGACGAGTTATCTAGGTAGAGGAGAAACCTTTGTTTAGGTTTTTAAGGGCATCTCGTCAGCAATCATGGTTTTGTATCCTGCATGGAAGAGAGGGGGCACTTTTTTCAGGTATTCTGTGGTTAAAAGAAAAGCAGTAAACAAGATGAATTGGAGTAAGGCCTTCCTTCATTTATATATGTCATTCAAACCTCTGAAAACTTTGGAGACTTCTGCATCTTTCTGTAAAGCTTCTGTAAACTGACTCACACAGAAGAGAGAACAAAGGAAAGTGAGCATACCAGTGGAGGAAGCCAAATGCATCAAGGCTTCCTCTGTAGTTAATTTCCTTGACAGCTCTTACCACCTAGCCACCCAGGTGAGATTAAGAACATCATGCTGTGGTTACAGGAAAATTAAGAAATTTAGTATTTTTGCTGTGCTTTTTTCTGTGCTGTTAGCCTTTCTTTTTTCTTTATCAGAAGACACATTATCAACAACCTCTCCTCTCCCTTTCACTCTTTCTGGCTTAATGTGTCTCCAGATTGTAAAAACTGCACTCAGACACGTGTAACAAACTTGCCAGTGTTCCTTCTGTAGAGCCTGGAGCTAGAGCTGGTGGTAGGTGAACACAACTGCAGACTGTGTAGTTTGCCCCTGGGTGCTTTAAATAAAAACTAAAAAAACAACCCAACAACAAAACCTGACAAAAGGCTGCATGTACGTTGCAAGGTATCTGTCATTTTGAGGGCTGTTACGTAATCAAATCTGCTGCTTTTTCCTGCATCAGTTTCTGTACCGAGACCAATGAACTCTAAACTCTTTGCAAGATAGATATGTAAAATGAAAGCCAGCTCGGGGCCAATTTAGAACAGAAATGGATGTGTAAGGGAGCAGGGAGGTGCCACCTCTGACCCCACATGTGGGACGGAATGCATCTGTTTAAAGAAGCATAGAAATAGCCCTGTCAGGACACTCTTCGCTGTGGTGGGAGTATACCTGCAACTTGTTCACCTAAAAATATAAACAGTATAAAAATATAAAAAGTATTTGTTTTTTCTCCTAGTCATATCTGTGCTCTTACTAATCCACGGATATAAACAACAGTTTAAATATGCGATGTTTTTGTGGGAGCCAAATGGTACCAAGCTACTACTGTGAGCTTTTTCTTGGAGAGGATAAACTATCATACTCAATATTCACAGCCTTGCTTTTCAGTGTTGTTTTTTCTCCTAGTCAGTTAATACAATACCACACTTTTCAGGCACAGCATTTGTCAGAGCACTAAGTCTTTGGGCAGAGAGCCCTGAGAGCATTGAAAAAGCAGGGTGTGAGCTTGTTTTAGCACTTCCATGTAGTGTAACTCTCTGCTGTTCATTTCGTCAGTGGCCTCAGCTCAACAACCTTTCTGCTTCAGAGAGTGGTTTGGCAGATATTTAAATCAGTAAGCCGTGGTGTGATGTATCAGATGGAAAGGTTCCTTGGTTGAAAGGAGTAAATCAGAGACTTTTGTTGCTAAGGAAGAGGCCTGCATTGAAATCGAGGTCTGGAATGTGCTAATTTTAATGCTGTTACATTCAGTGATGCTTTGTTTCATAGGCAAACAGCTTGTTGAACGAGTTTTCCCAAATACAGCCTATCATATAACGAAGAATTGCAGTTGATTTCTTCCTTTTTGAACTGCTATTTCATGTAAGTTTTGTGATCCTCTACTATAGATATGAGTCATCTTAATCTATAATGTCCTTTGTGGAAGTGCTTGGGAGTTTCCCTCCTGTGGTTGGAGATCGGTGTGTGCTTTGTACATGTCCTAAGCTGTGTTTTGGCATGGGAAAGGTTCAGGTTTAGCCTGCGTGGTTTGGATACGCTGTTGTTATCCCTTTGTCTCTTCATGGCTTTGTTCCCAGATGTTTATGATATTATTTAAATGGTAGAAAACTGATGTTTACATGCAGATGTGAATATTTGACTAACTGCAGGTAGCTATAGAATTTCTTGCCCTGGTGTTTTCTGCTGCATGCTCAGTTAAGCCTCTCCTGTGCCCTTTCCTAGTTTTACCTCTTAAAACCACACATACCAGTGCTTCTGCAGCATTATAATTTTGTAGAGTGGGAAGTGTGGAATGAAACATTTTCTGTAGCAGTTAAGGTTTGGGAGTTTAGTTCAAAAGTATTCTGTTCTTATGATTGCCACCTGACCTATTATTTTGTATTTAAATTTTTACATGTGACAGAAGTCACCTGCAAACTTCAGGCATGGAAATTACAAGGTGGGAAGGAGATGGGCAAGGTGTTGGATTGTAAAGGATTTGATAAGCAATGATAGCTTAGAACAAAATCAAAAGAAAAAGCGGAGTAGTTTCATGGGCTGGCCAACAGCATGTTCCTGCAAACAAGGGTACTGCCATGACCGGATGCTAAGGGAAAGGAACACTGGAAATGAACCTGAGAAGTGGGAGTGGAAGGGATGAGAATATCTTAAGTTGATGCTACCACTCAACTTGGACATACGGTGTCATGAAACCATGGTCTGAGGAGGGACTGTAAAGGGAATGTTTGCTCTCGTGTATTCAGAGTGCAGAGGCAGTGTGTAAGATGGCTCGGCAGTATAGGGAGTGAATCAACAGACCTTTTTAGTGCTTATTCTATATTAGTGTTGCTGAAGGTAACAGTTCCCTTCAAATTTTCAATTGTCGTTAAGCAGCATGCAGCTGATGGTTGAGCATTTCACGGAGGGATCAGACATGAGTAAAGAGGAGAAACTGCTCTCGGCAGTCCTTTGGGACAGGAGAGGGAAGGGGGCTTGTGGTTCTGAGCGGAGTCTGGGAGACAGCAGCCCTGGGGTGAAACAATTTACAGCACTCGTACAGAAAAGAAGGAGCCAGACACAAGTCACCTCGCTGCAGAGCCCACGTGGCTGCTTTCCTGGGCACGAAGACAAGTGACTGCGGCAATTTCCAAAATTCATGTTAACGCTGTTGGTGGTGCTCTACCGAGACCTAGCTTACATGTTTCACTGCTGAAATACTATGAAAAGATTAATATAATGCTTCATTGTTGTTGACATAACAGATCTGTAGCAGTGATAAAACAACGTGGATTGCCTAATACGTGCAACAGCATAAACACATGCTGCTTTTTCCTAGAGTATGAAAAGTATGGTGTGTCGGGTAACTGGCATCTTGTCTGTTCTGCAGCTTATGCTGTACCTTAAAATATTAGGTGGCTGCTTCAAAAATTATTGTCAGAAGTGTTAAGAGCGTGTCAGTTCTAAAATAACTTCTCCCCTTTTATAGGAAGATGAATTAGGTTTTCTGTACTGTAAAAATTTCTTAGGCTGCCAAATTGGTAATTCATTATCAGAGGTTTATAATGCCTTTTTCTCCCAACTTTCACTTGTTGAAAATGATTTTCGATTCAAGGGAGATGGCATTGCTATTCATGCTGCAAGCTGTTGTATGGACGTAGAGAACTGTTGGTATAACCCTAAGCATGCAGGATTTATTGCGATTTTAGTTAGAGGAAGTGAGACTTGGGAAAGTTGATCAGGTCTTAGGAATCAAGTGGCCTGTGCAGGCTGCAGAAAGGAGTAAATTGGTATTTTTTGAGACTTAAATGCTTAGCAGTTTTAGGTGCCACAGGAGAGCAACTGTTTTAATGCTAGCTGCTGACGTGAATTTTTTTTGGCTTGGCAGTTGGAACAATAAATGTCTAACTTACACTTTATACTTGATTCCTTTATCCTGTATCTACTTGTTAATTTTTCTTTAGGTTTGCAATTCATATGATGAGACAGAGTACACTTTTTCCTTTAGACAAAGAATGTGGTAGTGTAGTCTTGTTCCATCATTCTGAAACCAGTGACAAAATAAAATTCATGAACACTGTTTCCTCCTCCCATGTACTTGGGCTTACCCTTCTTAAACTCCTGAGGCTTGAGTACTTATTCACAAGATACGGCTTACTTCCTCACCTTGTACATGAAGCGTGTCTCACTGGTACTGTTGCTTCTGATGTTTGCCTCTGAGAAATGCCGCTGACTTTGTATGTTGGTATCCCTTCTGTAGAAGTACTTCTGTCTGCATTCCATGGCAGGAGCTGTGGAAGGAGAGTGAAGACATCTGCGTTTGGTAGGAAGGGTAAGAGAGGAGGAGAACAAGTTAGTGTTTTAAACCCCACTTTGATTTTTAGACAGGAAAGTGATGTGCATATGGGATGCAGTCGTGAGGGTTTTTGTCTTCACTGCTAGTTGGTACCACTATCCTGTACCCCTTATCCAGTGTGAGTATGACCCTTAATGTCCTTGCCTGCAGCAATCCTTTCGTTATTTTAAGAACAAAGCCTAAAAATCTAAGAGATGAAATGTCCTCTGGTCATGACGTTTGTCTGGATTTAGGCTGTAAAAAGGAAACACGCAGGCTATGGGACTTGAGCGGGATTTTAGGTCATTTGGGGACCGAGTCTGTCTTTTTCAGTCCATGAAAGCTGTGTTCTTTGACATCAAGCTCGGCATTAAATTTAAGCTGAATCTGGTAGGAAATGTTTGAATTGTTGAGGAAGGATTAAAAAAAAAAAAACGTAAATGGACATCAGAAACCCTAACTCAGCAAAATTTTGGTTGTATTTGCTTCAGGGCAGCCTGTTTCCTGATGTGTAGCATTCAGTTGGGGCGTAAATAAGGGTTGTATGTATTCAAATTCTTGTAAGCTCTGGATGCGATAGATGTTAACTCAAGGGAGCTTTTTGGGAGCAATGTTGTCACTTCTGCTCAGCTGTAAACTCAGCTTCTGCTGCTGCAGAGGGGATCAACCATTTCTGTGTGGCCAGTGTTTGCCAAAGCCGGTTCTCACCTGGCTCTGAAAATACTGAGCATCAGCAAACTTCAGCTTTGGTTTTTTTTCTTTTTCCTTTTTAAGGTGGTGAAGTTGTTTGCCATTTTGAAGTTGCCAGCATAGTTTTAGGATTTTTAAGGTAGGGCTGTGACTCATCACTGCTTTTCTGGCTTAGGAACTTACAGGTACTTGGGGACAAAACGATGGCTTATGGATGGTACAGAAGCGCTTTATCACCAGAAAACACTAGATAGATGTTATTTAAGAGCACTTAAACTATCAGGGGGTTCCTTTTTCTTTTGCTTCACTGAATGAATTTAGTTCAAAGCTGGAACTAAGATTGCTTTCTTTTTCTAGTCCTTAATGAAATAACGCGCTCCAAACTTTGGAACTGCACTCTTACGTAATCCCTAGGCTCGGGTTTGAGTTGGGTGTTTGACCTTTTCATCAAAACTGTGAGTTACACATCAGCTGTTTCTGTTAAGGGAAAGTGATTTTAAATACAGCCACTTTTGAGGTTCTGTTGCAAGCGTACTTCATAATAAACTTTGAGCTTTCTTTGGGAAAAGAAATCTTATCTGAGCTGAGTTGTTAGCTGCTGAAGTTTGTCATCATTGCAGCCCTTCAGAAGACAGGCTTATCTGTCTCTAAGTGACAGATTTACCCTCTGTTCTTCAAAACCACAAGATGTGCTGTGGAGTGTCATTCATGTTGTCTGAAGTAAAGGCCTTTTCCATCTCAGCATGGAACTATTTTATCCAGTGCTTCTGTCTTTTGCTGGTTTTTGTAGAACAAGTGGAAAGTAAGTGTGCAAATAAGATGTAGAAGCTATTTCCTTGTGATTCCTAGTCAAGAAGCGAACGTGGGCAAGTAGAATTACACAAACCCAGGAAGCCTGAAAGCAGACTTCTTGTGTCGGCTTTGCAAGAAATGTAGGCAATCTCAAGGAGAGCTTCCGTCTGAAGCAGGTGACTCTTCTCATTTTCTCACCTTCTTGTAACAGTTTAATATCTACTTCCATATGCTTGAGGAGCAAGATAACACATTAGCGTGCCATACAGAGTGGAGACTGCAAATAGATCATCATCTGTGTACTTTTTTGGTGGCTGAAATCACGTGGATGCTGTTGCCTGTGGTCCGAGTGCCACTTCTCTCATCACCCTTTGCGCATCTCCCCTTGCGCTTGTGGGGGATTGCTGGCTCCTTTCTGCTTGAGGGCTTTGTGCCCTCTTGGTGATCTCTGCGGGGACAGTGACAGCATGATACAGAGGAACTTGACAAGCACTTCTAAATCTGAAGCAATGCTCTTATAATAGACCTACCTGTGGCTTTTCAAGGCCTTAACAACCATGCGGTACATTACACGGAGGTGGCAGACCTTGGAAATTTCCTGTTAGCGCTCAGAAAATGAAAAATGGAAACAGGGAGAAAACAGGGAGGTCATGGTTATGAAGGGTCTGTTGCCCTGTGACAAGTTCTGGTGGAATATTCCTTCTTTTGTCTTGGTATCACATGATCTGGCATAGTGTTTGTATTCCAGGTGCTGGGCTGTGTCCTGAGGCATGTGGAAAATAGTTTCACGTGCTGACGAGAATAGAACATACCAAAAGGAGTGATCCAGAAATAGTCCAGGCTGGTCAGGGAGTCGGTATTTAGGATGCCTGTCTGGTGTATGTCTGTCTTTTTCCAGTTAAAAGAAAAACTCCAGCGTGTTTTGGGGTGGGGGGTGGTGTTTGTTTTGGGGTTTGGAGTAGTGTGTTTTCTGCTTTGCTATGTGTGGCATCCTGACTGAAGTTACTGAATAAACAGAGCCTGTGTATGAGTGCATTTAAATCGGGGAGTCTTACGCTTCAATGGAAGCGTGGAAAATTTCTGCAGGTTACGAAATAGCGCTCGCTCCTCTGGTCTTGAATCACCGTCCAGCAAAGTCTGACGCTACATCTGCTCTCCCCAAGTTTTTCATTCTAAGTGGAAAAAATAAATGCTAAGTATGGAGTTCTATTTTTGGTTTAGTGTCACAGGAAAGGCATTCCTCAGACTGCATGTCTTGCCTCGTATAGATTTGGTCCTTCTTAAAGAGAAGCCCAGGGATGCTGAATGGAGACAGAAATGGGGGTAGAACCTGACTTTTCAGGATGTTTTAGGTTTTAACTTGCAAACTTGGGCAGCGTGCACCCTGCGTGTAGGTGATGGTGGGAGCAGCACTTCAGCTTCAAGGGGTGGAGCCCCCTGGAGCAGCATTGCTTTCTTCCAAAATGTCACTTAGCGTCAGCTGTTCGCTAGCCTTATCTTTTAAACAGTATTTTCTTTCTCCAGGAAAAATTGGAGCTTCTTGAGTACTGGAAGAGGGGAACCAGCTCCTCTGAAGCCAGCAGGGATTTGTTAGGGAAGGCATGTCTTTACTGACAGTGCAGTCTTGTGTGGTTTATTGCATCTACCAAAAAACATGCTGTGCAACCAGAGCAATAGGCTTGGGGGAATTTTCTGATAAGCGGCATGCATTCCTCCTCAAATATGAACTAGCTTCTGAGTCTTTGAAGATCAATATGCACAAATACATCCATGAGAAACTCTTAAAATGTGTTTAAGAAGAGCTGTAGGCAGACAAATATGCTCAGACCAAGTTTGGGGCCCCTGTTAGTCTGGGAGTGTTGCTGGGGAGCAGCATGAGCAAGGCAGCGTGCAGGCTGTGCAGGGCAGGAGGCATCAGCACCCGGGCTGTCACGCAGCTCGTGCCTGCTAGATGCACAGGAGTGTGAATCAGAAATCTTAGCGACTTGGAAAAAACTGCTTGCTTCGCAAATGGGCAAGGACGGGAATGACTTGGTTAAATATGTCAGCGTGGTCTGGCCCGCAGCCAAGCATTTTCTTAACCAGTTGCAGGATTGGGTTTCCTTCTTTCTGTATCAGGTAATGAAATAACCACAGAGCCAGTTTGCTTATTGTGTGATGTATGTATGAACTATGGCACCCAGGTTTAGGATCCCAGTATTGGTGCTATCATCCTATAAACGATCATGTGCTTTTTTTTTTTTTTTTCATTCAATAAGTTTTTAAATTGTATCTGGCCTACATTCTGCAACTCTTTAACTGCACATCCATAACCTGTCTGGCTTCTCACAGGACACAAATCCAGAGGCTAACTTTGGCCTGTTTTCTGCGGAAAACGTTCCATCTCAGATAGGTAAATTGAAATGGTTCTTAACAGAAAAGCTCTGAGAATGCACTTGCCTGCTCAGAGAAGCTGCTTGCTTTCTTCAAATCCAAACAAAGACCAGACAGGATATATTTGAAAGCCCTTTTTCATGATTCAGATCACTTGTCCTAGTTTCCAAAGGCTGGCTTCAATAATGTGCATTTGAGGCGGACAATGGGGTATGTCAGTATTTGTTCTACCTCTTCTCTACTTAATAACATCCTAGTCCCATTATTTTATCCCTGCTCTCTTCCCTTTGTTAAATAGCTTGATTCTGTCAGGTTGAATAAATATCTAAATTCTGTCTGCCGGAGGACTGCTCGGTTTCATCAGCAGATATAAATGACCCACAATTTCTGGAAAATGGAGCAGCACATTGTTGCTGCCTTTGCCTGTCTGTGGGCTGCCCCTCTGTACCAAACCACTAAAACAGAGACAGAGTGATGAGAACTGGAGCTCCTGGTTTCCGTGGGCTGCACCTTTTGTGCTCTGAATGAGTAGGCAGTTGTGTGAGCCTGGCACCCGTGGGCAATGCTTTGGCCACCCATGTGTGCATATATCACCGATGATGGTAAAATAAATTGTTTTAACTGCTGATTGCCACAGACATGCTGAAGTAGCATGTTGCATTCTGTGAGTACGATTCAGAGCTAATGAAGCACATCGGAGAGAAGCAGCCTTTTACATAATGCCATTGCTTCAGCACTAATATGACTAATGTATTTGGACAAGTAACGATGAACTTCTGAATGGCTTATTGCAGGATGCTTGAGTAACTCGGTTAGAAACAACAACCTTTGTGTTGGCATGATAATCTCCCTTTTATAAGAACAAGTGGCTGCGTTCTTTTTTAGAAGCGTTCTATTTTTGTTTCAGAGCAGTGGGATGACAAGTCTTGGGGCAATGCTTTAATAGAATAAAAAACGGGAAAAAAATCAGCTGAATTTCATTATATTTGCGGGCTGGGAGATGTTATTTGGATCATCCGTGGATACAGGAGAGGGGGTAGGATAGAGCTGGGGATAGGCATAGTGGTGCAAGAAGTGTGTTGGGATAGATAAAGCTGCTAACGGCCATCTATAGAAAGTTTTGCACCTTTCACCTGCAGAATATTTAGGTATGTGATAATTTAGCCTTAAGCTAAAGAAATAGTGAATTAGAGCCCTAAATTTTAGCCTACTCAAAAAAACTGGTGTTACTTCTTAGTTGTGGAATCCAGTGGTTGGGTGTTTTTCCATTTTGGGAATTCACGGGCTTATTTTAACTTCGTGTGTGTACTCCTGGTGTTATCCTTCTAGTATAAGACGTAGCGTAGAAGACTGAATGATACTCAGACTGAATCCACTTTTTCCTCCATCCGTTGGTGGAGTGTGTCCGTTTGTGTGCCTACTTTAACACGTTACTTCTGATGTGCTGTTCTGCGGTGCTGTCTGACAGTCACACAGGGGAGACAGTAAATCAAGTACCTGATATATTAAAATATGGGCAGCTGTCGTGGCCACAGAATTTTGTTAAACTGAAGCTCTCTTTTGTCAGTAAGCGTGGTATAGGTGCGTTGCACTTCTATTGAAACTGAAGCCTCATAACAAGGCAATATACCAGAGGCAGGCTTTTCCTGGTTAAGTGGGAAGAATGCAGCAGTGAAGGAGCCTGCAGCATTCTCTGTTTTTCCTGTCTGGTATGGCCCTTACTTTTGTCAAGGGAACATCTGCAGCAAGAGGCCTTGTAAGTCCTGTACTTGGTGGCATCTTTTATCTTTTGGTAATGCATCTAGGAGAAGCATGAAAACACTTGAAGTGTTTTGTTCCTGTTTTGCTTTAATTAAACAATGAATTTAGTACTGTCTTGGAGCAGTACTTGTCTTAAGTGTAAGAAGGAAGTGGGAGTACATCAGTTAGGGTGGATTTGGCCTTATTCAACAGCATTGTTGTTGTTTGCTTCAGGGTTGTGTAGGTAAAGCTGAAGGTGACTTGGTAAAGAGTCATGCACTTTGAAAGGACAGACTGTCAGAATGCACTTTTTTCATTATTGCAGTCTTTCAGCCAGATCTGTCCCTAAAACTTCTGCTGTAACATTTTTAACTTTCAGCAGACTTCCTTTATGGAAGAGATATGACTCTGATCCATCTTTGGGGTGATTGCATTTAGTCACAGGGAATCTGTTGCAACTATTTCCAAGAAATAGGAGCTATTGTACTGAGGTTATCTCTCTGACACTCCTCAGTTAGGACTGTTACGCTTGCAAATAGATTTTTGAAGAAAGTCTGACTGTGTAGAATTGTATTTACTTTGCTCCCAAACAGATTTTCCCCTAATGAGAGTTGGATGAACACAGCTGCTCTACTTGCAGATTGCATGGAAAGCTTTGGAAGTAATTTTGTCTGTGTGGATTTTTTTTTTTTAATGGTGAATAAAGCATAAAATCTAGAAGGCAAGAAAGGCTGGGGATAGAAGTTTGCATTTCAATCCAGTATCCTGAGGCCTAGCGCAGTGCATTCAGATCATTTCCATGCTCTCCGCAAGCAAACTTTGCTAAGGGAACGTGAGAATTTATTTTCCATGCATTGAATCCTCTGTGGTGAAAACTCTATAGCACCTATTGATTCAGAATGTCTTTTTTGCATTAGTTGAAGTCTTGGGAAAGCCTACCTTTGCGTTTGTTATGAAGTAACTGCTGCTAGTTTAAAGAAATAAAATAATAATATAGGGATTTTTTTATTGAGTGGAAGTGGTCTACTTTCTTACTTCAGAATGCCTCAGTTACGTGGGCTTGGCTGTTTCAAATTGAGTTGATATGACCAGTACTTCTTTCAGTGACTGATTAAGAAGCAACGCAGTTCGTCCAGAAAAAGTCAGTTGTTTGCTCTTAATGGTCAGGTGCTGGTAGATCGATGAATTTGTTTTCCAGAGATGGTCAAAAGATGTTGAAACTACATAAAGTCCTTGGACTCTAACTACTACATGATTCAGTAAGACAAGACCATGTGACAGCTTCTCACTCAACGCTTTCCTGAAGCTGAAATCTCCAAGTCAAAAGTTCAAACAAAGCCCTTTTTTTTTTTTTTTTTTTTTTGGAGAAGAGTGGTTGGTTTCATCTCCTTAGTGAGTTCTGGTTGGCTTGTTGTACGCATTTCAGAGTATTAGGATGTACTGGCCATCTCTCTTCAGAGGTGTCTTACAAATTTTAACACCTTTTTTCCAAAGCTTTGCTAAATATCTTTGCTTCCTTTTTGCTTATCTGGTTGTGACAAGTACTCAGTTATTTCACACTGGGAAACCTGTCAAGCTTCCATGACTCGTGATATGGCGCTCTTGGTTCCCAGTTGAGCTGTGGTCTAATATTCATAATGTGTTTTGCATCATTTTTACCAGAAATTTGAGGTAGCTTCAGGAAAACGGTCTGTCATTTTAAGCAGAAGGTGATCTTGGTTTGTGCGATAAACTTTACTGCAGGACTTGGGTTGGTTCCTTGGGTTGGTCCCTGTGAAAAGCAGGAATCACTGCTGAAGCCAGCTGATGGAGTCAGTGGTGAATTCTACCCTGTAACTAAAAAAACGAAGACAGGAATAGTGAAAGTGGGAGGAAAATAGAAGTATTAACTAACAGCAATTATAGGCAAAAGTTTGCATTCTCCCCAAGAACAGAAGCCAAGAAACTTGTGGGAATTATTTTTGTTCAAATGCGAAGTTGTGTGAATTTGAGTTACAGTTACTCAAAACTGTTACCTTGCTCAAAGCCTCTCTATTTATGAACAGTTGAGACAACTGTATGCTTTTGTAGGAAAAAGACAAATAATTAAAGTAAATGTGAACCAAAATGTTGTTAAACTCACCTCAGGGTTTCTCACACTATTTTACCAATTCTCATGACAAATAGTTCAGTGGAGCAGCAAGGCAAAGTATGTCTAAACAGCTTTTTATGCTATGATTTAGTATGCAAAATGCAAATTGGATGAGGTAAACTCTACAGCTCCTTTCCCTTAATTACATTCTGGGTCATTGGCTTACTTTGCTTCAAAAACTAGCAGGAGGCCAGTGCAGAAACTTGGATTTGTGAGTAGGACTTTGAGCAAGGCAAACTGGGGCAATTGAGAAAAGCATTTCACTTCTCCACCTTGGAGGGACAGCGCTCCTCCATGCTTCCTGCTCAGTCTTTGCAGACCTTCCCTTCGTGTGTTACTGTTCCTAAGTCTTCCTCTCATCATTTGGATTTGGAAGCCAAAATATTCATTCAAGTCTAGTCACCTTTTTCCTGTCACCAAGCGTGTGGCTCCCCAGGATCTCTAGGAGTTGGTTCTGCTGGTGGCAGCAACACCAACTCCCTGCTTGAAGCGGCAAAAGCATGCTTTTAGGGCCTAGTCCATCTTCATGCAAAGACACACAAGTGCACATGATGGTAGTAGCATCCCCATGTGAAGATGACAACAGCACTTCCTAGCCCAGTTACAACAGAGGACAGGTTTGGTTATTTGGGCAGCGGTAGCTGGCTGAGCAGCTGTTCCTCTTTTTCTTTGGGGAACCAGCATTGGTGGGGAGCAGGGGAGTTCAGCAGACTTGGCCTGTTGCATGGTGCTGTGAGATGCATTTGCCAATGCCTGCTGAGGCTTGTGAGTTTCTTGTGTGGGCAGAGTAATGGACCCGCTCTGGGGACTTACCCAATTCCCTGCAAGCAGCAGCAGCCTTCTAGTAACAGTGGAACAGCAGGCTTCATTTCAGTTGCTGATGATAAAGTTTGTCTGATTCCTCTGCTTGTGGTGTCCTCTTTTGGTGTTACCTTTTCACATATGCCATCACACTTAATATACTAGCCAATGGATCATCTCCAAAGTGTTCTCTTCTTGCGTGCTTTTGCTTAAGGTTTAGGGGATGCTGCTTTCAAGCATGTATCCTTCATTTTTAGGTTCTTGCGTATCCAGAATAATAATGAAACACAGGGAAAATAAATCAGATTACTTTTTCATCTTTCACTATTTCTAGTAAAAACATTCAACTGAATATTTTTGTGATGTTTCAGCTGAAGTCTCATTGTCCTTTCTGTAGCCAAAGGTGAAACTGTCTAGCTGCAGGAAATTGCGTAGTGCTTCACATGCCTAACAATGAATTAGATCATCCATTAACTCAGTTCACCGGGCAGCACCTTACATTAAAAATAAATAAATATCCGTATGAATATTACTGATCTGAAGTAGAACAGAACAGCGTCAGTTTGAGGTTGGCAACGCAATTCGCGTTTTGTACCCAACACACTTTCCATGTGCAAATTAAGCAGAAAGTTAAACTGTGAATGTTTGTGAGAGACATAGTAACATCATGAACTTGCCCTATGTTTTTTTCTGACAATGAGCTTCAGACGTGTTTTAGAAGGATCAGCTCTAGTAGTGATCTCTAGAGGAGGCCTTTATGTTGTGGCCATATCGCTGTATGTCGTAGTACAGCAGAGCTGCGGAACGGCGAGGCAATGAGGACGATCTCATCCGTGGTCACAGGCTCCCTCTCTGAGTTCAGTAAACTGATTGCTGAGATGGCACAGGAGAGGATTTCTGCTGTTAGGATGGTTTGATAAGATCCAGACCATTTGCATTCCACTGCGTGGAGGTAACTCGTGAAATGACTTTGAGAAAAATAAATGTGATGTGATCTGTTACTTTGTAAGAACCCAAACACTTAGAAGACAATTGGACTGTCAGAGTGGGTGGATCAAAATAGAGCCTGCTTACATAAGGTCTTGCATATTTTAGGATTTTTCCTGGTTACTGGATGGAGGGTTCAGTACGCATTTAATAAGATTTATGTATGTTAAACTTAAAATGCTATACTTTTTTTGGGGGGGAGGTGGTTATAGGAGGTGTAGGGGATTTATTTTCCTTGGGAGGAGTGGGAGTGGTGACTGCATGCTAGTATTGGACATAGATGGGGGGTGGGACAGTTTGAGTTTCTCTGCTTTTTCTGAATAAACAATTTAAATAGTGTCTTTTCAGCCACAATATTTTTTTCCAGTGGTATAGAAAGCATTCATTTCTATGACAGAAAAACGAAATGTTATGGTCTGACTGCAATCAATATACGTAAACAGACTTTCTTGTGCTCTGTATCATACTGAACATTGTCCAGCTGGACTGCTCTTCTCTCTCAGTATTGAAAGGCCTTGTACTCAACTGCCAGTAAAGAAGGTACTCAGTGTTTAGGATCGGTTTCTTGGGTCTGTGGGTGGACACTTCAGCCTCATTTGGGTAATGGTGCTTTCGCTGAGAGGAGAGAGCTTTGACAAGTAGCGCCAGCTTCAAATTAGTCCTGCCCATGGTGTGCAAGGTACACAAAGTGAACACTTAAGGATCTCTTTCTAAAATTATCACGAGCCGGAGCTAGTTGTACTTTGACTTTTCAAGTTCATGGGGTTGTTTTTAGCACACTCACTTTCCTGTCACAGCTGAATCTTGAACTTGTTTTAATTTTATCTTAGAACTTCCTGACTTGGAAGTGGCTTCAGGAGCTCTTAATTGGGCTGTGTACTTGTAAAACTGGACACTTGCACAGGCTTTTTCTTCTCATGCTGTGGGTGTGGAAGTTTTCATTGTTTTTCTTGCAGAGGTGTGTAACGTGAAACAATTTTTAATTCTTGAATTCTTAAAACCTTATTAGCTAGCACATACGGTTGTCCTTTCACAGACCCTTGGAGTGCTTCGGACAGAATACTGATGGGTTTGGGATGACGCAGACGTGTGATAGTTTATTTTACTTTAGAGGGAATGGAAAAAGCCAATCTCTTCTGGTTTTTCCTGCCCTTTGTAATAAAGCCGAATGACATGCGCTCGTAGACAATTCCCATATGCTATCCAGTTGCTTCTAGTCTCTGTGGTAGAAAAAAGAATAAAGTGGCAAACCTGATATCTGTGGGCATGTGATAAATCATCTCTGCCTCTGTTTTGAAGGGTAGAAAGGCATTGAGAAAAACGTTCTTTCATGTTTCTCCATGATACATATCTCCCACTCCCCACTGTTTCCTTATTTTCTTGCTTTAGAAAACCAGCTTTCCTTTCCTCCTTTTTCTCTTTCTTAGAAATGTGTTCTAAGTACAGAGCTCTTATGTAAGTTGCCTTTTACTAGTGCATATTTGCATGCATTTACATACAAATTTAATGTATGTCAACATAATCCAAGCTTTGTCATGTAAAATTAAAAACCCAAACGCACTAAGGACAAGTCCATTGAGAGAAAATCACTGGGTGCCAGTTCTTCAGGGACTGAAACACCTCGTCAGCTATAAGCAGACAGAAGTCAAGGTAGTGAAGCTTTCTCAGGGTAGCTGTTGATCCTGTCTCCTCATTTCCATCATCCGGACTCTGCGTGACTCCTCGCAGCTGCTCTTGCTGTTCGGAGAAGTAAAACAGAAGGACTGGTAGGGCTGTTAGGTGGAGAGAAAGGGAAATGGGTGGCCAGCGAGAGTCCTGCCCTGCTACAGTCCTCACTCCTGGCTGAAGGCACGCTCCGTCCCATGTACTGAAAGCTGGAGGCCTCAAAGGCTCTTAGACTTGGCTGTTTAAAGGAAGGCTCATTCTGGTGTGCATGTGCAGATATTGGCTACTGTTAGATGGAGAGAGCAGCCAAGGTGTAGATACAAAATGTATGAACTAAGCTTACGTAGCAAGTTGAGCTGGCTGACTTATAGGGTGGATTAAGATTTGTTTACAGGGACTTTGCCAAGGCAGAATTCCTTCTAGTCATAGCATGGAAATCTTGTGTTAATAAAGTTGGATTAGAAGTGTTTAGTGTTTAAAATCAACAGATACTTGGTCCAATTAATGTGCTTGTGCTGTTTCTTCTGGGTTTGGAATTGGTTTTTGTCTTTTTGTAACTTCAGGTAGTCACTCTGTTTTACCCACTACTTTCATTTTTTTAATTTATTAGGTAACGCTTGTAGATGTTGACACCTTTAAATCTGAACTTCTTCTTGTTGTCCTAAGTGTTGAAGAAACTTTACCAGACAGCATGTAACATCTTTAAATATTGTTTCATATCAAAATTACTTGGGATTTTTACACTAGACCTAATTGAGATGTGCTAGTGATAGCTTTGTAATGCTGCACAGAATTGTTTTGACATAAGCTGCTCATCAGCTGGGTCCTATAATAAAAGTTGCATTTAAATTTTGATCTGTACAATAACGCTGGTGCAGCAGTCTATTGTAGGAAATGTCATACCTAAAATGCTTTACCTTTGCAGGAATGTGG
Source organism: Penelope pileata (assembly GCA_013396635.1). Classification (NCBI taxonomy): domain Eukaryota; kingdom Metazoa; phylum Chordata; class Aves; order Galliformes; family Cracidae; genus Penelope; species Penelope pileata. Next base: position 126,184 of record WBMW01005429.1, read on the forward strand.
ATTACCATATGCTTTTAGGTATGTTGTAGAGTACCAGATTTGGTTTCTTCAGATGAAAGAGCAAGTAGAAAATTGCTGTACTTACAACCTGAATACATTTAGCACACAAAAGTAGTTTAATCATCTTGAGGTTTATGGCATTTTAGTCTGGAATACACTGGCAGAGAGCATTTGTCTTCTATGAGGTTCGTATTAAACAGTCCTTGATCTAGTGTGCACAAAGTGTTTGTTCCTCTGTAGCTGTATTTTTTAAAAATATTTGACTATCCACATTTTCCAGCCTCAGGATAAGGCAGGTAGGTACAGGACTGTGGGGAGCTTTGCTCAACTCCTGCTGGTAAAGAGCAGAGGTTTCTATCTTTGTCGTAGCATTAAGGCATACAGATGAACTTCTGCCAGGGGCTGTCATTGTTCCTCCTCAGAGGAGTGTGCATTCAAGTAGTTATTTTGAGCTTACATTGCTGCACTTCGTGTTGAGCATCTAATGCTGATAAAACCTGAAAGCTGCTGTTAACTTCAGTGGAGTCATCAGTACAGTTTTGCTCTTGAATTCCATCAAGGCTCCAGCTTTGCCTAAAACAGTTGAGTAGCTCAGAGCTTTTGCCAATACAGCAATTGCATTAGACAAGGTAAGCATCCTTTGGGATGCCAGGGATTTTACTGTGCTTGTGGCTTTATTGTGCGTTGGAAGTATAATAAGTAGAAGTCAATTTTGCACAACTTCACCAAAGGTGCATTTCGAGCATTCTCTTCAACTGTGCTTTATGGGGATTGAGTTGGGGGAGAATGGGGAAAGGTGAGTTGAGCAGTCATTGGGACCTGTCTTCCTGAAGTTGTGCCCTTTTCCAAGTCGTGATACTACTGCCATATTTGTAAAGCATAAATTTTGACCCTATCTGTTCAGTTTTCAGGTCTTTAATATTAGTGCAAGCAACTGTAAATTGGTGCAGAAAGTTGGATTTTCATCTTAAGGGACAGCATGAAATGTGTTGCTTAAGTTGTCTTGGAATTACGTGTGAGGTGTGATCAGATAGTGGCACAGATCTTCTCAATATTAGGCTTACTCTGCTTCGAAATTATTTTAAAAACATTTGGTGGAATATCTCACTGAAGAACTTCTTCAGCATCTTCCTTGAATAAATCCAAAGTTCAAGGTGAGAAAGCTGTTTTAGATGGGACTTGCTGGCATCCTGCAGACCAGTATTGTAGCTTTCTATAGCCCCGTTGAAGTGGGGGGGGGAGAAGACTTCTCTTGGTGGTTCGTTCTCCTCATGATATTTCAGTTACTTTTCCCTGCAGAAGTGGGATGTGATGCTTTGCCAAAAGAGTTGGTAATTGAGTTTTGCTGCTGAAGAATAGGAGAGTCTTCCTGAGAGGGGCTTTATGAGCTTTCTTGAAACTGAAGTATTTAAGTATTTGGGCATAACAACAGAGTTCAAGTTGCACTCGGTTGTTTCTAGTGCAAGCAAAAGCAAGGATATCAAGTGTGCCTTGTGTCCTCTTTTTTTTTTTTTTCTTTTTTTTTCCCCTGAAACAACTGTGCCTGCCTGCATGTAACTTTCTTAAATTTCCTGCAGACAAGTGAGGAGAGCGGGTGGAAGTGCGTTGGGCAGAGGGTTTGAATGTGGAGGACCTGTGTTTCAGCCCCAGGAGTGCTCTGTAAGGAAAGCTGGAGATGGGAGGAAGAGTTTAAGATTTGGTGGGTTTAAAATTTATTTTTGAGATGTGTTTTTTGGCTTTTCTTTGTGTGTGCTGTCCTTAAAAGTTTTGAAAATACATTGGAGCTGCTAGATCTGCAGTTCACTTGTTAAGGTGAAAACAATTGGATTCCAAGGCTTTGGGTCTGCTGCCTCTTTTATGTGTGAGGTGTGATCAGATAGTGGCACAGATCTTCTCAATATTAGACTTACTCTGCTTCGAATTTATCTATGAACTTTGACTCTGCTTGCTTGCTTTTAATTACAAGCAGCATCCTGTTCACTATTGCACCTAAGTTGTCCTGGCACAGAAATAGTGTTAGGTTAACAGTGAGTCTGGCTTCTGCTGAATCACTCTTCTTTTCTTCTCTCAGATGCTGTTGGCTCATGCAGATTGATGTTCAGCTTCTAACAGTAAAGCTATTGCAACCATTTTCCACTGAATAAATACGCAACCCCTGATAGAAATGCTGTTACATTTTGCTTGCAATGTCTTTTTAAGTGTTGATACCATGTTTTCAGGGCTCTTGTGTGGAGGTGGTGAGTCTTGTGAGAATAAGAGATAGGGAATGATCAAGTGAACCAAAATTGAACTCAGTGGGGGGAAAAAAAAACGGAGTGATATTTTCAGTATTAAGAAATTCATACAAACCTTTCTTCCAGGGAGGATTTAGTGTAAATGGAAGGCAGGATTATTGCTATAAAACTAGTAACTGTGTTTCATTGCACTGTGTCACATAGCAATGATGCTTCTCTTTAAGGATGATCTTCCAGTAAAGTAGGAATAAGCTTCATAAAGCATGTCTGTCTTCTACTCTGGTTTGTCTCATAGGGAACATTTCTTTAAAGAAAAAGCTGAGTTGAGACAGTTCAATGAAATGCAACATTTGTGGTCTGCTTCTGTGTCTTAGGTGAAAAGGTAACAGTCTTCAAGTGTAAGTAGTTGAACTGCTGATTTCTACAGAAATGTAACCACTTCAGAGCTGCTCCCAGCCCCCAAATTAACACAGAGAGCACCAAAATGCTGCAAAAGTCTGTGCTAATAGAGACGTGCCCATAGAACCAACATGATGATGTCCGAGTCCCTGTTCCACAGAGAAATAGAGAATCAGTCAGCAGCCATGTGCTAAATCTTGTAGGAATTTGTAAGAGTCTAAGCAGATTTGAATGCAGAAATTCAAGTCCTTGTTTTTGGAATGGTTTGCTAGGTAAAATTTTGCCTTATATGTGCCTGATCTGTTGTCTTTGCAAAAACATCCTCTGTTGATTGCTGATAGACTGCTAGATGAATCTTTGGTCTGGAATATAAATAAATGCAAAACCTGCTGATTTCGTACCTTTGTTCTTAAATTATAGATGTGGTACCTTCAGCAAGGGAAAACATAATAAGCATGTAAGCGTAAGTAGGTTTTCTTAAGTTTAAAATAAAAATGAGAGCAGTGCAATAGTTTCAGGATTTTTACTTGTGTTTTTGTGCTTCCTTTGCTCTCCCCCATTTTTTTTAATCCACCTTGCTGCTTTATTTTTACACATCCCATTGCACTGGGACCTTGCCTGAAGTCATCACTGCTATGCTTAGGGTGACTCCAGTGCAAAGGGAGGTAACCTTAAATGACTGAAAAGCTTCAAAAGCATTGCAGACAATAGCTTCTCTGTGTTTGATGAAAGGCTTCGGGCAGAAGTAGAAATCTGTGGAAGGATCTGGTAGTGAGGGTTCAGCAGTGGATGGCGTGCCAGCCTGCACTCGCTGATGAGCGTGGTGGTTGTGTGCTGGGTGTCTGTAGGCAAGGCTGGGGTGAGGTTTCCCCAGTGTCACGTTGGAGGTATGCCTGAGGCGTGGAATTTCAGGTAGGCACTGAGGCATCCATCTGCTCCTCCGATTTCCACCAGCTCAGCTGGGAGATAGGCCAGCTTTTCTCACTGGATTCCAACCAACTTCTTCAGAACTGGCTGCTGGTTTTTGTCTTGTACACATAGGAGATGAAAAAAACAAGTCCTGATGTTTGCAAAGTGTTAGTGTGGGAAGCATCTTATTTCTGGAATTAGTGAAAATTGTAGGTGGGCTTAATTACATATCCTCTCCAGGAGCAGCGGCTGTGTTGCAGGTCTGACCCCCGGGTGCCCTTCCTGTGTTCTCCGCACTGAACTGCTCACTCTGAGCCGTCCCTTTGGCCTTTTGGTCAGAGAGAAAGACAAGAAATTGAAGCAGCTGGGTTTGCCTGAAAGAGCTTAGGGACAGCTTACAGCTGATGCAGTAGAGTTGATGCAATGCTGGCTGTAGGCCAAGGGCCTAAGTGTGCAGATGAGAATACTGACCTCTGTAGCTGGCCCAGCTGCAGCTGGAAAAGGCCATTCCTAAGTCAGGCACTGAGACTGAGTCCTTCAGTCACTTCTGAAAAGCCTCCAACCTGGACACTGGACGTGGTTGCTGCTGAGCAGCTGGCCATTGTTACCATTAGTACCTGAGAGCCCTCGGCAACGGCGATCCCCCCAGTGAGCCCAGCTGTGCTGTACAGGTCTTAGAACTGTTGGCTTCGATTCTGTCAGACCAATATTAGCAATAAAAGTAAAGCCCACTGCACAGAAGTGAACGCTTTTCTTATGTCAACGCTGTTCTCCACTCTTGATTTGGTAATGTCATAAGTAGCTCTTTAGAGGCAGACTTCATTGGCTGTACTTTTCCAACAGGGTGGAATAATAAGTACTTGCAACTTAATCAGCCATACAGCTTCATGAGCTTTCTCTTCCAAATACTTTTATGTCCCATAATGAGCTGGTATTTTATAACTTCTGATGGTAATGTATTCCATATGTCTTTCATTCCTAGGATGAAGAGCTCTGTTCCGGCATCCAAAGCAAGTGGCTGTGGGTATTTTGTAAGATTTGAAGTCTTTACACTAGACAGGAGTCAGGATGTTGTGTACCCATGTCTTCCTCAAGCTGCTCATTGCAAGGTCTTCATGTTCTAAGATCGCTGAATGGTGTCTGATGTCCCATCCACGCTTCTTGTGAATGGCTCATGGTTCTGGACAGCATTCCTGCCGTTTCAATCAAATTCCTTGCTTTTCTCTGTCCTTGTTCTAAATACCAGTAGTTGCCCTGCAGGACTTAAGACAAACTAAAGCTGAGAGGAATTCAACCATGAATGTCAAGATAGCCAAATGAGTGGTCTGTTCGTAATTCCTTGAGGCATCTCCTCTAATGCCTCGTGCAGAACAAAAGTCCTGTTGTGGGTGTGCTTAGGAGTTGCTGTAGTCTTGGAGTCCTGACAAGAATGAAAAATAATCTTTTTATGGTTTCTTTTTGAAACACTCAAACTGTTCTGGTTGGGCTTAGCATTTGAAAAACATTTTCTGGTATGCAAGTCTTCTAGATGCTCTGGCATGTTTGCCTCCACTCTGATCGAGGCAACAATAATTATCTTCAAGTTTTTGGCAGGATTTGAATTTGTGTTTCAAGTCACAAAGGATCATCGTTACCTCTTTATCTGCACAACTGTCAGCTTCAGTATAATATCACAGGCCCCACTGAAAAGTTCTGCTCCCTCTGGGTGTAGTTAAAACCAAGGAAAAATCTTAATATGAACCTTACACTGTCTTCTGGATCTCAAGTGGGAGGTCTGAGACAGATTGAGGAAGATAATTTCAGAGCCAGTGATGCTTTTACTGAAAGCAGTATTTCCGCTGGCCCTGGTAGGTTGCTCAGTGGATTTTGGTGGGGGCACTCTGGTTATCCCATAACTTGTGCTCTTTGATCTGTCGCCTGGAAGCCTTCTGGTGAAGTTCTTATTGTTCCATCCCTCCGGCATCTGTTGAAACAAAAGGTCATTTTGCCTTAATTGCTGTTGCCTTCTCATTTGATTATTTTTCAAGTCATAGAGTGCTTAGGTACGCTCGAGTCTTCCTTTTCTTCCCCCTCCCTCAGTGCCAGTGATGTGCTCTGGCAGGAGCTGGCTGTGGGGCAGGGTGAGACTCTGCCACCTGCTGCTCTCCTCTGTGAAGTGAGGAGCCGCGAGTGCTAGGATCACTGCATCCTTTTTGAGTCCCATCTCTGTTTGTTGTGGCTGTAACTCCATAACTTGCTGTCATTTCAACTTTTCCTGCTTTTATGCTCTTCTGCCAGCAAATCTCTGAGCTCTTAAACACTGCTCGTGCTTATCTTTCAGTAGACAAGTTAGCTTCTTTTCAAAGAGTTTCTATTGAGTTACCTGTGAAACTTTAGTGGATTTAGAGATCTTTACTTAACCTTTAATTAAAAACAAACTAAGCCAGCAGCTTCTGTAATATTTTTTCTTGTATGATAGTAAGAATGTTCTGGTACTATTAAGTCTCAGTGATTACAGCCCTTTAAGAGGAAGAAAACTGAATGATATGTGAGCAGGTAGCATCTCAGGCATGCACAACAGCGTGAACAACGTGATGCAACATCAAACGTAGGTTTTACGAGTTATGTAGTGGTGTAGACAAGAAGAGGAAGAGAGAAGCCTTTCGCTGTAATGAAATAGGTTCAATATTTTAGTTTTGTATATTCTCATCAAGAATCTTTTAGCTTTCATGTAGCAAGTGGCAGTGCTTGTTAGGAAAAGGTGTCTTAAATCCTTGGAATTTGAAGAGACTTGTAAAAATCTTTGTAGCTGAAAGTTTTTCCCCGGGTTATTTTTCCATCAAATCTGTGTGATTTGTGAGGAAGTACAGTTCATGCTGNAATGAAGACTTTGTGACAGCTCTGTTCTGCCTCTTCTAGTGAACGTTTACTAATGATTAATGTGACTTGTAACTTACTACCTCTGGGTTTACCTGAAGTTTGCAGGACTGCCGTTTAGAGGCTAGTAGGTAGTTTTACAGGTCCAGCTGTACCTGAGTTTGTGGAGCTAGTTCAAGATAATAGATTGTTTAGTCTGGTGCTAGGAAACAGTTTTCTCCGGCTCCTGAGTCTTCTCCTGTAGCTTTTCTGAAGATGCTCTGATTTTCCAGCACCCTTTGTGAGCCGCGAGCAGCTGCTGTCGTATTTCAGTAATTGTTTTGCCAGTATAGTAGATAGGGTAGTGTTACTTCTCTATTGCTTCTGAACGTTTTCATGTTCCATGCCAAGGCTTTTGGCTGCAGCACTGCAGCGGAATCTCATGCTCTTTGTTATCCACCTGTAATCCCAAAGAACTTCTGAGGATTGGTGTTTTCCAGCCAGAAATAGGCCCTGCGAGACAGCCTTACTTAAAATATCACTTTTGAGGTGAAACTGTCCACACTCCTGACAACTGTTCCTTATACATCCATACTTTTTACAGTTAGCAGGCACTTTTTCTCCCTTACAGAGATTTTTTTGTGTTTTTGTTGCATAGCTGATCGTTTGATCAATGCTTTGTGGCATCAAGTCCATCATTCTGTGCAGACTAGATAAATTATCAGTTACTTGAGCAACCACTCTTTTCATATTCCAAATGTAAAGTTTGGTTTGGCTTTTGTGTTTCTGGCTGAATTGCTCTATTTTACTCGCATGTATTTCCCTAGCAGGACTGTGGCTTTCTAAGGACTGGATATTCTCTACTCCCCCTGTTCTGTCAGGCTTAAGAGAAGTGTTTATGTGCAGCTTCTGTTGTTGGATTTAAATTTGCTTGGTAATGAAGTTACGCTTTCTTGGGGCACTCATATTTTGTTAGCATTGAAGATTTTCTTTTAGCTACAAGCAACGGTAACGTTCCTACAGATCCAGACTGGCAGACATTGGTAGCTTAAATGCTGGTGTTTATTAAAGCAGAGCAAGGCTTGAGGCTAATTGTGCCAACCCTTGGCTCATTAATCCGGCAGGAAGATTCAGGAAGGCTGCTTTTAAAGACAAAGGCAAGAAATGGTGAGAGATAGGTGAGAGTGAGAGAACTACAGTGGGGAGGCCATGTGGTAGGTGTCTTCTCCCTTCACTTAAGTAATTTGAAGGCAAGAGGAGGCTCATTGAGACAAATGAGCTGTCGTACAAGCAGGAGTAGTAATAGCAAGTTGGAGTAATAGAGTGCAGCACTTGTCACCAGTTTAATTAGCACTGTTCTGAAAATATTGGGGTAAGAGGAGAGGATCAACTCTCCGCTTTTCTGGACACCCAACTGGTTATCAATTCTTTGAATTATTTCTTTTAGAATTTTGTTAAATATTAGCGTAGGAAAATAAATGGTTAATCTTGCCTCGTGATGTGGACACTTCCTGAAGTTACTGTAGCCTTTGATCCTTCACCCATGGGAGCTCCTTTGCAAAGTTTCTCTTAGTTTCTTGGTGTTTTTTTTCAAGAAATCGCAAATGCTTTAACTGGAATGTGATTATCTCATCTGAATTAGTGTATTTGGATGAATCAGATCCGGGCTGGATCGTTCAGGTACCTTGTTACTGGATCAATATGGTACCTTGAAGTGGATAAATTCTTCAGATTAGAATGAGTAAATTGCACTTCTTCCTATGTATGTCCTAAAAGAACTTGTTTCTGTTAGAACAGAGATGACAGAGATGCTTGTCTTTGTGTTGTCCTTGTTAATGATGGTTTCTGTAGAGTAGAATATTATTAATAGATTAGATTAGTAGAATCCAAACCACTTGAAGGCAAACAGTCATTTAACAGGTTTGGTCTAATTGTTAGTCTTGCTAATCTGAGTTATAAATAGCGAATTCATTGTAATACAGACAAGAGTACTTTACTGTTTTTGAAGCTCTACTCAGGCTGGAGCAAGGCCTTTGAGGGGTCACATCTGTTCACGTTGGTTTACTTTGTGTACTGCCTCTGCTGTGGGATTTGGACTGAACTGGTGGGCTGGAGAAAGAGTAAGAGCTGTATTCACAGGATAGCTATTGAAGCTATGCAGCCGTGACATTAAGGATGGCAAGAAGAGACATGAAAATATACAAAGGTGTGAGTGAGCATGCGGGACATGACCCAGATAGTGAGCAGGAACTCAACAGTAGCCATGGTTGCTTGCTGTTGAAGATGAACATTTGCAGGTCTCATGAAGAAGTCTGGTACTTCTTGGTACTTCTGTGACTATTGTGGATTATTTCAAATACTGCAAGACAGTGATCTGTTCCCCATGATACCAACTTAATATATATGCTTGTACCCATGAGAGATACCTATACTGCAATTGATACTCCACTACCTACTTGCATGGTTCTGGAGCTGCGTCACTTGTCTATAGCTTAAGAACTTGATGGTGGAGTCTCAGGATGACTTCAGAGAAAGAGGCAGAGATTTTCCATGATTAAGTGGATGCTTTTGTTTCCATTTCAGGAAAGCCCCACAGCATTGGCAGCTCTGAACGGATTCAGCTCTCAGGAATGTACAATGTTCGAAAAGGGAAAATACATTTGCCAGTCAACAGATGGACAAGACGTCAAGCTATCCTTTGTGGAACATGCCTAATTGTCTCATCAGTAAAAGAAAGCCAGACTGGAAAGATGCACGTCCTCCCTTTAATTGGTGGAAAAGTAAGATTTTATTTTTCTTTCTATTTTATGCATTTTCTTGATTAATCTTTATCTTTTTACACAGAGAAGATCACATTCATTTACAGTAATTCCTAACACATTCCAAAAGCTTGTTTCTGCTAGAGAAAATCAGAGTATTTAAATAATTTTTGATTGCAGTCAGGTTCATACTTAATGATTTACGATGTTTGGATAGAAATGCTGAGGAAGAGCGAGGGGAACGCATTCAGTTGCCTTGTGTGCAGTGTTTTGTCCTCATGATAGTGTTTCGTACGCATGGTAGTGCGCAGCCAGAGGATACATGCATCTTTATTTTGTATGAAATGTACCATGTCTTTTCATCAGTTTGTATCCATGTTGTATTACTCTCAGATCTGAAAACTAACCAGTAAGGGCACTTTGGTTTGTAGGTTTTGATTGTTTTCGTTTGTGTGTTTATTTGCATTTTCAACATTATCGATGTAGTGATCTAATGTAAGCTAACAGCAACAAACATTTTTATTTGCAAAAAGCTAAAGTTGGCTTTTTTTTTTTTTTTCTGATGGATTGCATCTGAAACACAGGAGATTGTCTGAACACAAGAAAACTCTTTTTTTTTTTTCCATTGCATGTGTGATCAAGCACTGACAAAGGCTGCCCAGAGAGGTTGTGGAGTCTCCTTCCCTTCAAAAGCTGCCTGGTCATGGTCCTGGGCAACCTGCTGTAGGTGGCCCCACTTGAGCAGGGAGTTTGGGCAAGGTGACCTTCAGAGATCCTTTCCAACCTCAACCATTCTTTGATCTGTGGAGCTTTAATAAAGACAGTAAGATTTACACCATTGCTATTTCAGCCTAAATAGTGTTTCAGAGCACTATTATTGGCTTGATTAGCCAAGGCAATGGAAACAGGATCATTAGTCTGAGGATTAATTCACATCTGAAGTAATGCCACTTTACTTTGCATACCGATAAATTTCCTTCTTAGGAGTTACTAGGAGAGAAAAAAGCTTTTTAATGTAATGTTTACAGAATGGAGCTGGCATGTTGCTGTTATATACTAGCAATGTAGAAAGTAATAACTACTATGAGTTCTTTTCTCATATACACTTTCATGATTCTTCAGCTCTGCCCCAGAGGTACCACAGTAGAGAAATTTTCCTCTCTTCTAGTAGCAGCGTGTGAGCTCTGACAGTGGGTTGTATTCCTGGCTGCAGCACATTGGAGAGGGCAGAATTCTGGTCTTTGTTGGCCTTCGCTTTGAGAAGAGAATATTTTTATTTAATTAAAAAAGAAGGATCTCTTATCTGCACGGAAATGCTTCATGTAACATAGAACATGAAGACTGTGTTAAGTTTGAAGTTGACAGCAAATTTTAAAAGAGAAAGAACCAAGCTGAGAAAAAATGTACTGAGGGCTTCTGCTGACAAAGCTTGGGTGGAGGATGCTTGGCACAGAACTAAGTGTTTTTTAAATTATCACTCAAAAAAATATTCTTTCTCAACCTCATAAATACTCTGCACTTCCTGGTTTGAAAAGGCTTTCCAGAATGCAGTGCTGAGACATTGAGACCATAAGTTGTGTGGGACTGCGCGTGTATGGTAGCAGGATGATGTATTCTGGGGTGTTTTCAGCAAGATGAGAAATGCCAAAGAATTTAATTGGGGTATAAGAGAAGCATTTCGTTAAGCCCATTTTTAATAACCAGGAGTATAAACTCTGCTCCTTTTGGTTGTCTAAAGACAGCCTTAGGTGTGTTTCCTTGGGAAACCTTTTGTGGTGCTCAGTCTCTTAAAATGTTGTTCTTGGTGCTTTCATTCTTTATGATGGTTTCTTTATATCTTGTATGCTGTATTGAAGAGACCAACCAAAAATAAGGTTATAAATACCTTGGAAACAAAAAATAATCCAAAAAAAAAAAAAACAAATTAAAAGGAAACAAACCCCAGAGAAGACTTAAATATGTTGTTACCATTTTCAACATTTTATTTCAATATCACCATCAGCTATCAGTTCAAACTCAAATTGTTGCCAAATATATCTGCCTGCAGCATCTCCAGTTTGCATCTTTTGTTCATTCGACAAGAGATTAAGTCATGTGGCTAGGAATTTTTTTCAGACTTGTTTATCTAGTGTTTTGGAAAACAAATGAGCAGGCTTAAAGGTTCTGGTTCTGTTCTTATCCCTTGCTTGTGTAGATTACATGAATATTTGACAGTTAAGATGTAGCTTAAGTACTTGAGAGGGTTTAGTACAACTCTTCTTGAAGATCTCCTCTTGGACACATTTTAACTTTTCTGTGGGGTGTTTTGTAGAGAGGCTTTTGATTCTTATTCACTAATAGTTTTATGCCTTTACTGTAGGTGGAAGAAGTGAAAAAGCACCAGCACTGCTTAGCGTTTAGCTCCTCTGGACCTCAAAGCCAGACTTACTACATCTGTTTTGATAACTTCACTGAATACTTACGATGGCTTCGACAAGCATCAAAGGTGAGAACACTAATTGCTGAAGGGGATGTTTGTAGTGTTACCCCAGTTCTGTCCTCCATACAGCACTGTAGTCCCTCTTCTGGGCTCACGTTGTTATGAACTTCTCCTGCTCTTTGCAGTGCACAGAGTGGAGTTCTTTAGGAGTTCTTGCTAACAGGCAATAGCAAGGTGAATTTTTCATTTTTTGTTTTGTGACTTCTGTCTACTGTGACTGTGTAAGCAAAGAGCTGTGTTACATTTTTTCCTTTTCTCGTCTTGATCCAGCTGGACGGATAGAGTGAGATCATTAGAACATAAACAGTGACAAATGTAACAGTCAATATTCAAATTTAAAAGGCAATGTTAAAGATTTGAACACGATCTTAGGTTTTATTAATTAGCTCCCTACACAGAACCCAAAGCCTACGTTCCTAGATATAAGGGGTTGTTTTCTTGCTTGGTTGCTTAATCACTCTTCAGTTTTAACTGATTCTTTTTTTCTGAGCAAATATTTTATGTCAGTTAGAAAAACTTACTAATTAATTTTTTCCTAAAGTAAAGTTTATGCTATGTTAGAGCAGGCTTTTTAATAGGAATTAGGTCCTGCATTATTTCCTTTGACATTTCAGTTCTACTTTGTGTTGTTGAAAGGCTGTTTTTTGCCATTACCTGGTTTATCTCTTAATCCCTGCCACTTCTGGATAAATCCTCTCTGAAGTATTTTGTGTTTCTTGACCCACTTGTTTTTGGTTTTTACTACACAAGCTCTTTTGTTGAGCCGTCAGCACTCTCTTTGGTTTTCTAGTGGTTCTTAAACTGCCCATTAGTTATTACTTGATAGGGCTGTTCTTATTCTTTGTTACGTTAAAGCAACTTGTTTTTATGTAGAACTTCTTAGAAATATTTATGGCACACTAGAGCTCTGTCGTCTGTTTAGATTGCAGTGATGGGTTTGTCCAGCCTGCTGCCAGTGGTACAGCCTGAGTTGTACCTTTTATTTTTTTTTTTAAGAGACTTGGTTATTTTGTCAAACTTTCTTTGAGCAGTAACTGTTGCACCTCCCAAGACATGCATCATTTAAAGTGTCCTTTGTGTTTTCTCTAATAAGTCTTAAAATTCTTCTTAAAGACTCTGTTTTGGCATCCCTACTCGGGACTGTTAAAACTCAAGGGTAAAAATCCCCAGTGCATGTTTTGTGAAACAGTAAGGTACGGTCTGTCAGATTCATGAGTTCTTGCTGCTTTGTGGCTCTGTCTGGGAGAGTAGTGTCCTTTCATCTCCAGAAGCTTTGACATCAGATAAATGAAAGGCAAACCTAATGAGTGAGAAAAACAATGTAAAACAATGAACTTCAGAAGTAGAGATAAATGGCCAGAAAGCCCCTCTGAATTACTGTCAGCATAAGCTTACTCTTTGCCTTGCTGTCCTTCTCTTTTCCCCTCTGGTTCATCCAAATGACTAACTGTATTGGGAAGATAGCCAGCATGAGAACGTATTCCCATGCACTCATGAGATCCTCCTGTTTTTCTTATGTAAGGGTAGAAATAAAATGCATAATTTAAAGTGTCTTTTCAGACCCTGGGAGCTGAGGAAACTATCTATGCTTGTTGATAAAACATGTTTCAAGGAAAAAATAAGGCTTAATTTTCCCCAGCCCACCACTCCTCTAACTCCAGAAAATGAGACTTAGCTTTCTAGGCTCATGGAGACTGTATGTTGCCACTTCTCGTTGCTTTTTTAGTGTTTGCGTTTTCTATCCTTAGCCTGAAAGACACAAACTTGATTGTATGCAAGGCACTTGTGTGGGAAGCACTGTGCTGTAACAGTTTCTAAAGAATAGAAACAGAAACTAGGAATGCTGCAAAATAACTTCATCCAGCTCATGCTACCCGTGTCCAAATGCTTAATTGTAAGGTTAATCATTCCTGTTTTACATGCACAAATAACTGAGAGTTGCATTTTCAGCTCTGTGGTTCAGGCAAACCAGAATCCTCATGCAGAGGGAAAAATAAGATACTTATGTAAGATGGTCTGCCTCAGGTGTTGTGGATGTGGAAGCTGCTTGAGTTCAGAGAAGTTGAGACGTTCTTGCTAACCACGAAAACACTGTTAAAGTGTTGTATGTCTAAAGGCAAGCAAATTTAGGTAGGGAAATGTGGCTCTCCAACTTCTAGCTTCTAGTTGTGTTCTATGGGTTAGGTTACATGATGCTTACACAACCTCAGTTTAAAAAGAACCTGCATAAAATGATTGCACTTTCATGAATTATGAATCATATGGGTGTATTTTTAACGTAGCTGTTATTTAATGGCATTTGTTTTGAAATTGATATTCATGTTAACTTAGTTCAGTGATGGCTTTTTCATAGTTCTTCATGCTCCTGATGCACGCTGCTGAAAACTGAGGTTTCTGATGCTTGCAAGTGTCATGAAAACTTTAATATTAATTTTAATGCAGAAGGCAATCATTTGTAAAATATTTCATTAGAATTTCTCTATTTAGCTGTTAACTATCGAAAAATATTTCATGTCTTCTGTATACCTCGGAAGAGCCAAATGATGTTATTTTAACTTTTAAACAACAAGCTTAATCTTGAAAGGAGACTTTGCAAAGAATGCCTGCCCACATAATATTGGCACTGTGACTTCTTAGGAGCATTCCAGAAGGAGACTCATCTTAGCGCATCACTTCTCTAGCATACATTTGTTTATTGTAGAAGATAAGAATTTGTGTTTGCAGAGGGTTGGATTTAGTTTAATTAAAAATGAGCATCGCTCATGTCTAATCTGATTCATTCTAACAGTCAAATGTATCTTAGCCAAGATAGCTCTGATGCTCTGCCCCAGTGAATTTTTGGAAGAGATTTATGAAAGATTTTTTGATTGGTTTTCCTGTATAAGTGCGTGTCTTGAGGTGAACAGAACTCTTGTTTTTAGGGCTGACTAAAATTTTTGCACAAATACTGACCTAAATATTGAACTTGGTGGCATACTTTCTCCAAATAGGTCGCTTTTAGATGTGCAGATTTAGCCTCAAACAGAATATTTTTAAAAGCTGGAAATGTTCGTTAATATTGATAGTTTTCTGTACCACAGTGCCTTTTCTTTCCTCTTAATTCCCAAATACTGGAGTCCTCATTAAGAAAGCTCAAAAAGAAAACAACAACAAATTTGGTCCTTTGTGATCTAATATGTTCGTTCTGTTGCCAAACGTTGAAAAATAAGCTTGTGCAACTGGGGGGGGGGAGTGGAGGGGGGAGATAAAGGACGTCTTGATGGCTTTAAAGGAATCTTGTCTGCATAAAGTTGGCACGATGGTCGTGCTGGAACTCTCACAATTACTTGCAGAGTGATTCTGATCTGCCACTGTTTGCTACTTGAATGTAAACTGCAGAAGGACGAGGGAAGAACGTGCAGGTAATAAGTTCACATGATGAGGGCTTTCCTCGTTTGCCACTTCCAAAGTTGTGGGAGGTGGGTTGGTTGGTTGAACAAAAGCTAAGAAGGTGCACCCTAAATGTAGCAGAATAGAGAAAGTTTCGCTGTATAAAGTGTAGTTGAGGGGTGAAACTTGTGGCCGTGAGCGTTGTACACAGGGTGTGGTGATGTGCTCCTGCTGTTCAGCACTCCTGACAGCTAAACTCAGTTTAACATTTTTCAGAATGTGAAATGGCTGTGTAAGTGTTGGCTACTGCATGACTAATGACATGGATGATTTAGCTAGTGGAAAAAGGATTATCCTCCCTCCATATTCCAAGGCGTACAATTAGAAGGAGACATCTACATCAATCTCAGAAATTTAGTATTGCATGGCTTGGGTAAAGACGCAGTGCAGGATTTTGCATTCTTGGAATCAGCAAGCATCTCTGTGCTTGCTGAGATGGGTTATCTGACCCTGCAGGACTTCCCCCACCTCTGCTGTGGAAGAGCAGGAAGCGTGTTGGCAGCTTCTTGCAACAATTATTTCCTGCTGTAGTGCTGGGTTCAGGGGGGCAGGTAGAGGGAGAAGCAATGAGAGAGGAGGACTGAATAATGCATGACTGCTTCATGTGAGCTGCCTACGTGTGGCCGCGTGAAATACAGGTGGATAAAGATGGGCAGGCACACACCTTTACTGACCACAGGCTGAATTGTGCTGCTGCTGCTGCAGTGACAGCACGTCTAGTAGGGAGTGAGCTGTTGTGTGGGGGTGCAGATGCCAGGGTGGATGGCTGGGTTAGCACCTAACCAACCCTCCTCCTGTTTAGAAATGAGGAATGTCAAAAAAACGATCCTTGATTTAAAGTTTCAAACTTGAGAGTTTTCTCCTTTGTGCCTTTGTTGTAGGTATTTTCTCTTTCAGCCACCTTTGTCTTCAAGCCTGCAGTGGAAACGTTTGTGCTGTTCTGGACAATCAAAGCCTGCTGCTGAAAAGGATAGAGTAAATCATGATGTCAGCGTACATTATGTTTAAAAAGTTCTAAAAATAGCAAGAAGGGCAAATTCAAGGGAAAAGGGCATGCTGCCGTATTGGTCTTAGTCCTTTCATGTCAGTGCAACACACTGTATGTAAATTCATTTGCACCGTGCAACTAGCAGAAAACAAAAACAAATCTCACTTTAATTTATCCTATACCAATAAGTAGTGAAGGAGCATCTAAAGCAGTTGTATCCATCTTTGCGCTTGTATAGAGACCGATCTGAGACAGCAGTGCAGAATTAACTTTTTAGCATTTTTTCCCTGTCGTTGCCTTGCTCTGACCAGCTGCCTCATTCATTCCTCGAGGTATTTTCTCAGTACAAAAAGTTTCATGATAGTTAGAAGAGTATATTGTGTAGTGTCTGAGCTATGAGAAGATGATGAAGCTGATCCATGGCACCCAATGGATTTTTTTTCTGCTGAGGAGAAATACTAGTTCTGGCTACATACAAGCTTGGTGCTGTAGACCATGTTTCTACATCTAAGGAATCTTGCAGAATGTAAAATTAACTCTTGGGTCTGGTTACAGTTCTGCAAATATATTTACAAAAAACGAGATCAAGCTGGTTGACTTGTGCAAGCGTTTTACAGGAATGGTTCTGAGGAAATGAAGTGAGCAGCAATTGAGTGTTAGTGATGAGAGAAGTACTGTCATCCACCTTTGAGGTGGAAAACAGGCATTGCAGAGCTTTTTAATACAAAATGTGGCCTTCAGCCTGTAAAAGCAACTTGAAACAAATAGTCTCATGGTTAAATTAGCTCTGCCTTGTGCCTTGGCTTGCCCACTGTCTGACTGACCTGTTCATATGTGTTTCTAGACACTGTAATGAGTTATAGCATCTTTACAAAATCTGCCATTGCAGAGATTTTTATTACTAAACATGTTTTCTCCGGGGACAGGCTTGTTCTAACACTGGTCAGAAACAGCTCTGAATATATTATATGTATGGAAATTCTACAGAGAACTGTCATATGCAACAAACATACTATTTGTGTTGCAGTTACTAGTTTCTGACTTTTTTTTATAACTTCATTTTGCTTCATGTGTTTTACTGTGCCATCATGATTCTGGGGTACTATGTTTATGTGTGTGTTGGGAATGGTTTGGAGGTCAGGGATTTGCTGGCCACTGAATGGGTGACTGTGCTGTAGCTGGCTTGTTTCTTATGCCAGAAGTGCTTGGAGGCTAGAAAATGAGTCTCTATACCAGCATGACCTAAGAGTGAGTAGTGTAGTATAATGCCAACATCAGTGGCATTTTCTGAAAATAGCCTTTCATCACATCCAAGGCTCTGCAAAAAGGTTGTTTTCTTTGAGCATAGCAATTATCTATTTTTCTTCAAATTTGTGAGACTAAGAAGCAGTGGTAGCCTGTTTGTAACTGTTGATTCAACCTCTAGTGAAGAAAATAAGACCCCTGGAAGATTTTCTCGTTTTTCGCTGTGGGTGGTGGTTTTTTTGTTTGCTTTGTTGGTTGCCTTTTTTCTTGTTTCCTTACATATGGGAAATGTGATGACTCTAAGTTCGGAAAAAGGAAACAATTTTTTCCCTCAAATACCATAAAATGACAATATTGAGATAATGCCTTCTCTAAAAATAGACCCCTAAAAATAAAACCACAGCTTCCTCTTAGCTGTGATTACAAGTATTCTGACATAAACAAACCTCTGTTCTTTGTGTGGAACATGACTTCCTTTTTTGTGTATGTGTGAAATCTTCAGAATTTGGGACCTTTGTTCTGCAGTGATATCTGGGCATTCTGGCTATGACTGGCTTCTTGTCAACTTAAGTCTGAAAGCAGCAGAGGAGGCAAAACAAACTTGAGGCTAGTTTTGTTTCTCTTTTCATTGTAACACTTAAAAGTATTCCTCCTCCTCTTTCCGTGCAATACTTATCCTTTTGTGTCTTTTGTCGTTGGAGGTCAGTCGATGTTTTGGCAGTTAACTTCTGTTCATTGTAGTCTTTTAGTAGTTCAGAAGGGAAGCTTTGTGTTTGGATGCTGTTTTCCCATTTTGAAAGAGTTTGTTGACTCCGAAGTGGTGCAGTTATTGACCAAGTTTTCTCTGTTAACTTCTGTTCTAGCCAAGCTATAGCTTCACTACTTTATTTTTTTTCTCCCTGAAATTTAGGGTCTGTGGTTGTTATTTTGGACCTGCTGCCTTCAATTGAGAGTAGCTAGTGAAGTATTGCAGCCAAGAGAGAGTATGGAAAACCAGGTATCACCCACACATCTGGAGTAGCTTTCAAGTAATGTACTTTGAAGCCTCTAAATCAGATTCTGATATTGAAGCTGGATTGACACAGGAAAGAATAATCACAGCTTCCAGCTAGAAGCTCTGTGAAGTGTTGCAGATGTTACCTTTTAAGGTGAATTCAATTCAGGAGGATCCCAAGTTGTTTTCAGTAGTCTCTGGTGGTAGGTGATGGGAGTGAGCAGGGGAAATGTAACTGCTCTTAATGAAGCTCAGGGGAATGCAGTGTCTGTGGTGGACAGGTCCCATGAGACTGTGGGAGGCTGCAGGGACTGGCATGCTGCACAGCACTTCAGTGAGTTTAAGGTCATAACTGAGTTGGTTGTGAGATGGAATGGCTGTAACACTGTGAGAGCCTTTCCAACCAATCTAATAGGGAGGGGAAAGGAAGGAGAATTGTTAGCTAAAACCAATTTTAGGAATGTTGAGTCTCTTTTAGGCTGCTTCTGTAGCTGAGGGAGAAGGAACAAGGTCTCCATGGAGAAGAGGGAGTAAGTGCTGGAGACCAGTTTTAGGCCTCAAGCTAGCAGAGCTATATTCATAGTTTGTATTAAAAAATATATGCGTTGGAAGGCCTGTCTAAATTACCCAAAAATAGCGGCATGAAAAGAGTTTGTACTGTAGAATTAATCCATATGATGCAGTGTGTACGGCAGTCTGTCAGAAATTAGGGACCTAGCATAACTACTTACTTTACAAACAAAACCCACCAAAAACTAACCCAAACCCCCTCTCCTTGTGAGATTGGGGAGAGTCAGACAAGTGAAGAACTTTGGTAAGTACCAACAGCCTCACTAGCGAGAGTCTGAAATCGATAGCAAACACTGAAAGAATATCTTTGTGGGATTGCTGCTCGTTGCAAGCTCGCTGGCTGTACAGCTGACTGTCTAGTTAAAAACTTAAGTCTAGCACAAGTTGCATGAGGAAAAGGAGGTATTTCTCAATTTTTGTGAGACTCGCTCTCTTTATTATTATTAATTTTTTTTGGCAGCATTTTGCAGTGAATAACAGCTTGTTTTCAGTCAGACTGTTTTAAAGATAATACACCTTGCTTCACCAAATGGAGATTTGTGTGAATTCTGTGTTTAGTGCTACAGCTAATGACTGTCCCTGAACTCCAAGTCGCATCTTTAGTTTTGTCCTTGCAGGGATCTTACCAATGTGAGCATCCTGGGGTGACTCCCACCAAGGCGGCAGTGTTAATATCACTGCCTGTATAGTATTGGTATCAGTACTGGGTCTGTAAGAGCAATTTTCCTTGTGAGGGAACAAAAAATACTCAAATTCCAGAATAACTCCTTGAGGCAGTTCTAAACATTTCAAAACGACAGGCAACTAATCTCATCCTGCGGAGGAGAGGGGATGCGGAGTGGTGGTGACAGCCTGAGGACGGTGTCACAGAGGTGTGTGCTGCTGCCCCTGTCTCAGTAGGCAGCTCCTGCTCTCACCTACGTGAGTGCCTGTTGGTTTTCTGAGGGACTGAGGTGCTTTCAAGCCTCTGCAAAGTTCTGTTCTCTCTTTTCAAGGCCCTTAGCTTGAGTCAGTATGCATCTAGTTTCACGTCTGAAAGAAAACAAAAAGGAGAGGCCGGACAAACTGTGGACTTTTCACCCTTTGGACTTGCCCCCGTTTTAAAAGTTGTCATTTAAAAACGCAAGTGGAAGGCTTTAAAACAACAGAAAAACATTTTATCTCTTTTTTTCCTCCTCCTTTCGTTAAAAGTGTTTGGTGTTAGCTTGTTTGCTAGCCTGAACACTTCCCCAGTGCTTGAGGGCGGAGTGGAGGCCTTGCTGCTGAGTGAGGCCATGGCACTTGAACGGGAGGACTAGGATTTGGACAAGCTTGGTTTTGAGGAGAGCTCACTTGCTCTAAGTGCTTAGTCTAGACATTTCAAGTGTGTGTGTCACTGTTTAGCTAAGCTTTATGCATGCATTGGTGGGATGTGGTGGTTATCAAGCTGTTTAAAAACAAATCCTAGGGGAGAAATATTATATTACGTCTGTATTAGCGTGTCTACAGCAGGTGTAATTTAACATCATCAACTCGGTTCAAACAGACCGAGAATTTGGCTGCTTTTGCAGTGTGGGCTGCTTAGTTGTTTTAATTGTCTTCTGTTGAAGTCCTAAGTAGTAATTTCTTATCTGAATTGGGCTGTAGGGAATGGGCTGAGGGTAAACAGGAAAAAGATGTAATTACATCAGTTTAAATTCTCACCACAGGTCACACCAAAAGATGGTCTTGTGTAAACAAGGCTTGTGTTTGTCCATACAGCTGGGTTCAGCTGTGTCCATTGCTGACATCCATTGTCAGCGACAGATCATTTTTGTAATATTGCCAGGGCTTTAAAACAAAGGCTGTAATCAGACTTGTTGCACGGCTTGGTGACAGAGGTGTTATTCTACTGTTGGACAAAGCAAAGCAGTTTTCTAGCCCTGTGCAGTCAGAACAGGCAAGAATATTGGTTGATGCCAGTATTTCTCTGTATTTTTATTGCCAGCTGCTGGAGAGTCACTGTGAACCCATACTACATTTTCAACATGGTTTAAAATTTCCTTTTTAGAAAAATATTTTAAATGCTTTGATCAAACCTTTTTTTTCCTTCAAGGTATTGCTAGCATTTGTGAGTTGTTTATCCTTTTAAGTACTATTGTGGCACAAGTAATCATAGAGTCATAGCATGCTTCGGGTTGGAAGGGACCTTAGAGATCATCTTGTAAGTTGTATAAATGATGCATGTTTGAAAATGGGTAAGCACATTTGGGAGACTCCTGGTTGTTTGTCACTTGTGCAGTTCTCAGGTGGAGAGCAGCAGGACGCATGCAGGGGCTGAGTTTTCCAGCAGTATTAGTTTCAGCGGCATTTGCAGAATAAAGTTGCATTTCATTGCTGCCAGAGGAAAAGAAGCTTGACAGCTTTTTGATATTCGCAGTTGGTAGATACAGGACTCTCTGTCGTGTGTACTGTAGTTCTATAGCACTTCTTTGGAACTGCATTTCGGTGTGCTGTACTGGCATGGAGACTGAAGAAACAGCTTAAGGTACTGTAGGCCAGGCCTGCACAACAGAGGTTTTATTTGGTCATACCATGTTACACCTCCTCCAATATTAAAATGGGAGACTTCACAGAGAAATGATTGACTGTAAAGTGTTCAAAAATCAGATTCAGGAGAAAAGCCGTGTTTTATCATCTTTCTCTATATTTTTGATGATTTAAAAATCCAACAGAAAACCAGTACTTCAGAAGTACAAATCTTGGTATGTGTTGGAGCTACACCACTGTGAAGCTGTTGGACATCTTACATCTCTGGCAAAGACAGGCATGGACTCTCCAACTACTGCGACTGAGATGGTGTCACCAAGACTCTTGATAACAGTGTCGTCAGGAAGGTCATTACTCCAGCCACCTTCCCATTATATTAGTGTAGGAATTGTGACAGGGATGTTGTGTGAAAACAAGCGTCAAGGTTATGTTCAGACTTGGATGTGATTGGAAGACCCTCCAGAGGGATTGGTCTGGGCAATGGCTTCACCTGTTTGGGGAGCCATGAACTGTGCTTCTTGTGTTGGTGTTACTTAGTTGTATTTATTTATAGAGATAAATCTATATATACACATACACATCAGGCCTATAAAACAGTTATACTTTTATTTGGGAAAATTCAAAAGTAAAACACCTATCAGGCAGTAATGAGAGCTGAATACTTGTTCCACATCCATGTAGAAATCACTTCCCTCAAGTCTTGTTCCCACACTGACTCTTCAGAGTTTTTGTTGGAGCGCAGGTCTGTTGAACCCAGCCCAGATAACTTGTTGGGATATTTTATCACGATGGAATGTCTTGTTTTCCTCTCTTCTAGTAGACGCCCTGCTTGCTGCAGATAATGTCTGTTCCTCAGGACGCTTTTTATTCTTCGACTGCGAGGGGTATTCTAGTCAGAGATCTCTTACCCGTTATCATCACATCTCTGCAATGATTCCCCACAGTGAGACAGAGAAACCCAGTGCTTTCTTTAAAAATGTATCATGTTTTAGAGTTCTTTACTCTTAATAAACAATAGCAAACAAATGCATGTGCAGCTTTACTGCATTCAAGTCTGTTGAAATGCAAGATTGAAATATCCCTTTATTGTTCAGAATTTCAATATTCAACTTCAAGCAACTGATGACAGTTTCTGGTGAACCAAAGCACGAAATGTTTTTTTTTGCCACTCTTCATTTATCATTTTTTTTTCCCCCTCTGTTCTCTAGGAATTTCTTGCAGAGCAGTATTGAGTAATGAAAAAAGTCTTTATCCCTGCCTGTGAGAATAACTGTTTGTTTATATGAGTGTTCCTTGTAATGATTCAGAAGTTGGTTCTTAGAGTGCTGTTTTGGTAACAACAACAAAGACCTCAATAAAATTACAGTTGATTCCAAAACTAACTCCATTTCAAATGTGTTTCTAACTTTCACAGTTATCTGTGGAAGAGACATCGTGGAGTTTGTCAACCGCATGATTAATGAAATTCTTTGTATATCAGTGATTGCTTTTAAAAACAAACAAAAAAAATAAACTAAAGACAGGAGATATAGCTTGTAAAAACAAAATTACTTTTAACAGATTTTTTTTCACAGAGCTTGAAGGCTTTAGGAAAGTATTTGCATCCTTTTTTGAGACCCCAGCAGAGTTTGGAGTTGTTGGCTCACTTTGATCAGTTCTGGTGTTCGGGCCTTGGTAGGCACTGCTGGGTTGCTATTACTGTTCATATCACATTCCAAACAAGTAGTTGAAGCAACAGGATGTGTAAGCATTGCACCTGAAATTACACACTCTCCTTTTTAGTTCAATGGGTGTCAGCGCTCTTTCATCAGTTGAGTTTTCTGTATGATGAGAAGTACCCTGTACTGGGCACGTTCTGGCACCATAAATAGATTGAATGCTTAATTTTCAGAAATGACTGCTGAGAACAGCCTTTGAATAATTTTTGTCTAATACTATAAGAGGAAGAAAAATAGTAGCTACAGTGACAAAAGGACTGAACTAATTGAGTAACAAAAATTCAAGCATTTTAATGGATGTGGGAGGACTGGATTATTAATGATCACATTAGAGAAAAACACTGCACTGTCTGTTCCTCTTGAAGCTTATGGCTGTGTGTTTGTAATCGAGCCCACTTATCTCCAGGCCTGTGTAGCTTGTGTTAGAAAGGAGGGGGGAAAAAAAGAGGAGGAAAGAGAAGTCCTTGGCCTTCCTTTCAGTGGCAAGCTACTTATTTCACTTATGCCAGCAAAAAATAATCTGTCTCTATGTTCAGGGTCCTTTGTTGACAGGGCTGTATCTCTGCCCAGAAGATTAGATGATATCTCCTGCATTGGGGTTCAGAGGCTCTTATAAACTGCCACTGGGCTTTGTTTATGAAGGTTTTTTGTTTGTTTTTCTTTCTGTCCTTTAGACATGGTGTTTGTACTTCTCCAACCATAGCATGTGAGGCCAAAGTGCCAGTGGCAAAAATGATTGCTTCTCTTGCAGTGAGCAGCTGACAGAACACGTCACTGTCTGAGCACTGTTTGTGAAGCCCCAGAAGTCTTAAGATGATGGTGATTTGGTTTTTCTCCTTTGATCTAGTCCATGTCTGCTCCAGAAATACTTCTCCTTCTAGCGCTTGATCCCTGCTCCTTGCCCACCATCCTCGCTGTGTTGTATTGCAGTGGGGTAGTGCTTTGTGGTGTAGGTAACTCCATGACTCTTACTAAAAAGACTTTGAGAGGATTTTTTTTTTTAATAGGATTGGACTGAAAATAAACAGTTGTTGATGGCAGTGTTTTTGTGAAAAATAAAGATAATAAGTTAATAAGTAGATGAAGTGGCAGATTGTAGTTCAGCCAGTCATATTCTGGAGATCTGGTAAGGAGCCGAGTTTCTGTTCTTTGAAATTGTTGCCTATACTCTGTGGAATGATGTAGTAGTGAGTGTGTAGTGCTAGGCACGTGATTTCTTTAGCCTCTGTAGACCTTGTCTTGCCTTCTCCTTTCTGAAGAAGTGTGTTATGTTCACAAATCTTATTTTATTTTTATCAGTAACCCCTGGCCAGTTTTCCAATACGTTGAGGAGTGCTTACTGCTTTGCTTCTGTTCTAATCTGGTTTTCCCTGTAAGATGTAAATGTGATAACTTTTTTTTTCTTCTGCCATTTAATGTCAGCTTTTGACCCTTGAAACTGAGATAGGATGATGACTGTTAGCACCTCACCTCTGCTCACATTTTGCCTTGGTATTCTGACCAACCGTGCCACAATATAGAAGACTTGTGCACTATTTTTGCTGCTGTTACTCACCAAATCTCTTACCTATTATTCTGGTCATAGAGTATCATGCAGCGTCATTGATGAAAATGAATTCATTTTCAGAATTAGCTCAACAAACCTTTGCACTTTCCCCCTGCTGGACATCTGTGGACCTGGTTTTAGCCCTGAGGTGAAACAAGGTTGTGGGTTAACTTCCAGTAGTGACATGAGCTGTGTTGAATTAGCTGCGTGTGCTGACACTGACTTGTGCAGTGATTAAAAACAGTTTATCTTGTGCTAGTAGAGGTGAAGGAAATGTTCTTGTTTTATTACTGTATTAACATATTGGTGTACCTCTTCACTTCCAGGTTGCATCACAGCGCATAAGCTCAGTGGATCTTTCATGCTGCAGCCTGGAGCATCTGCCTGCCAACTTGTTTTATAGCCAAGACCTCACTCATCTCAATTTAAAGCAGAACTTCCTGAGGCTAAACCCTAGCCCATCTGCAAGCAGAGCACTAAGTGAATTACAAAGGTAAAGTCTACTGGTCTTCCTCTGCCCTTGGAGTGAAGCGACCACTGGTCTGCAGGAACTTTCCTAAAGTGATGGTGGTTTAAACATGAGTACCCCCCTCTTGTAGAGGAATGGCCAGGCTTTAAGGCTTCAGAAATCAGTGAACTCCGTGTGCTAGCTAGAAACAAACCAATTTTAATAAGAAATTTAATGGTTTTTTTTATTTCTGGAAGCTATTTTCAATCTAAGATGTAGATCCAGACTGAGTTGCTTTACACCTACCTACTGAGGCCAGACTAATCCTTCAGTCTGTTACTCACAAGAGAGAATGAGTTGGTGAGCTGCCCATCAGCAGCATTCTGGGTGGGGAAAATGCCGTGTGTGACTTCATTCAGGAGGTTTTGTTACCTCTCAAGCAAAGAAAGCCCTGATTGAAGATTTAATAAGTTCAGCCAGATTCCTGTGATCTGTCTTCTCTTCTCAACCCTAATTTTTCTTCCCTAGTAACTGTGACCTTCCAGGTGTTCCTTCCACTGCAGCTCATGAATGGATAACAAATGGATAGACAGCAGCCCTGTCAGTGATGTGAATGATTTAACGTGTGTGTCCCAGAAGTGTGGAATCAGCAGGCTTTCTGTATTCAGGAAGATAAATTTTCCATGCTGAATACAAACCTGTGATTTTGATTTCAGTGGTAACTGAATTGTAGACTTCCTCAGGATTGTGTTCATAGATGGTCCTGTTCAAATGAAATGTTTTAAACCACATTTCTAAATACTTTTCTCTTTGAAAAAGAACCCAAAAATGCAAGATGAATTATTTTGGCTTTTCTATTTTGTGTAATTCCATTTCTTTTCTGGAAAAAACAAAACAGAAAAAAAACATTGGCTGAATGGAAGATAAATGAACCCCACAAGTTTGCTTCACAAACAAAGCGGGCAGTGCTTCCAAGAGTTTATGAACATTTTGAAGTGAAATATTGGATTAAATGTTTTATACCAATATTTGTGAATATTGGTATAGATCTCCAAATAGCAAGTGGGATTTTAGCATAGATCGGGTGATGGACAATTAATGAATGTTTTAATTTTTAACATTTTTCCTTTTTAAATATTAGAAAGTATAAAGTAGATATTTAAACATTTTTGTTTGTGTACATGCAGCTAATTCTGTCTGGGATTAGAAAGCATTTAATAGTGTGATGGGTGCTGTTTTGTCTGTTTAATGTGCTCTTAGTGCTGCACTTTTAGGAATAGCAAAAAATTTTTGCAGAAAGTCAGCATTAATAAATCATTAAAATTTTTACCACTAATGTGGGTCTGGAGAAGTAGCAAAACAAGTAATGCAAAACAGATTGTCTAGTTCTTCTAGGAACTGGTCTTATTCTGTCAGTGACTGATAGCCTGCTCTACCTCCCACTGCTTTGGACTTGCCGAGAAGGCACTGGAAGGTCCGTGAGCTTCTTGAGCAAAAGGTTGGGCGATTAGGAAGGATACCTGGTAGCATTTCAGTGGATCAGAGCAGTGCCTC
This sequence comes from Penelope pileata, assembly GCA_013396635.1. NCBI lineage: Eukaryota > Metazoa > Chordata > Aves > Galliformes > Cracidae > Penelope > Penelope pileata. Next base: position 152,799 of record WBMW01005429.1, read on the forward strand.
ACAAGCTCCAGCCCCTTGGTTCTAAACTTTCTCTTTTTGCTGGCAGTGTGTTCCAGCCTCATCTTCATCCAGCACAGGTGGCATCACCTAGGAAGTAAGTAGCTGGAAGCTGCTGCTGCTGTTCCCATTGCTATGCCAGTGGAAAGGACTGTAAGGGGGCTATATGAGATACAAGTTGGATAAACCAAAAGATGTTTTTGATCACTCATGTTTTTTCAGTCCGCTGCAAAGCAACTCTAAAATCTCTGCTGTTATGTTGGTACCTTTGGCTTTTCTAACAAATTCTCAATTGCAATTGCAACCACACACGAGGCACAGCACCAGTGAACCAAGCTGGGAAGTATTTAAGGCTCCAGAAGTATCCACGTGCTTAGATGTTAAGAACAAAATGCATTGGCATTTATATACCGAGCTTTTCCAGTACAATTTTAGTAGAATCTCGTTAACAAGGCAACCTAGGAAAACTGATCTTATTTAAAAAAAAAACAAAAACAAAAAAAAAAACAGCTCTTGTTTGCTGTTCTTCTTAATAAGTCATTTTAGATGGTCATTTAGTAAATGTGCATAGATACTGAATTTCCAAACAAAAAATGTTTCAAAGATGGAAGAAAATAGCAGCTTTTCAGCTACCCATTGAGTAGACTTAGGAGTTTGGTTATGGTAGTGAGATGCTGTGAACTTCTGTAGCTGAACTGTCTGAATGTTGAAAACCATGTACAGCTCTCTGTGTTTTTTCTTAGCAGTGAATACGTATTTCATACATATGAAAGTAGACAGTCTGAAAATTCATTTATGTAGAAGAAGAACGCAACCAATTTTTGTCCTTGTTCTCCCCCACAGTAGTTTTTTTTTTTATTTAAATGAAAGCAATGGGGATTTTTCTTAGGGTGGGCGGGTCAAATTATGTAGTTGAAAGTTTCCCCGCTTGAAGTACTAGGAGTTGATGACATGTTCTATGATAATGTCCCCATAGAGTTAGAATTTACCTTAAAGCCCTTGGGGTTTTAGCCACTGTACACCGCAAATAGAGTGACTGAAGGCATTCTGTTGTCTTGTCACAAATTCTGTTGTTTACACTCTTTTAATTTTAGTATATTTTTAACCCTAAAGTTGAGATTTGTGTACGCTCTTTCCAGACTTGTTTCCCCTTATTTACAGTGAAGCTTAACAATTTTTTTTTTTCTGAAATGCAAAGGACAATTTGGGATTAGTAGTTTTGCAGAGCTTTGCAGCAAATGAATAAACCATAGTCTTTATTTACTGTTGCTCTGTTTCAGTGGGCTATAAGCATGTTTTACATGTAATGTTTCACTGAGTGCTGTTGGAAAAAACTATTTGCATCAAAAATGCTGTTTGCTTGTTAACATTGAAGAGGAAGTTATCAGCGTGTGAGTCTTTAATATAAGCCTGTCACAGCGCAGGGCTGATTTAAGGGAAACAAACAAAAAGCAATGAGGAAGGGGAGAATGTAGTATGTCACAAAGTTTGTTTTAACAATGAACAAAATAATGCTTGCCAGTTTTATCCAAAGAACAAATAATTCTTCCAATTGCGGTTGTTAATTAAGTGATTATATGGATTTTTATCTTAAAGTAATTGGTATCTTTTCATCCCCAGAGAAGAAAATAAGCATTAGAAATCAGCTGTCTTCTCAGCTGGAATTCTTCTGGGCTAGTGGCAGTAATTTCAAGTTGCTTCTGTAGGGTATGAGAAGGCTGAAGGACTTTGGGTATTCATGCAAGCGTTTCTGAAATTCCTCCCTACTTCCAACTGTAGGGTAGCTGCTTTCGGTCTGAAAACCTATTTGGGGTCCTCAAGCTAAGTTCTCCTTACAAACCCGTAGTGCAGTAAGGTAATTTGAAGTGCAGTCATTGCTCGGGGAGCACCTGTGTACCCAAGTGTTGAGGCAGGAACAGCATGAGCAACCTGACTGGTGTGAAGCTAGCAGCTAAAAAAAAATATTGCAAAATCAATTTGCAGTAAGTGACTGAGTAGGAAAGATTGTAAATTTGTTTTAATGCCTGAGACGCACTGGGCTTTTTTTGTTTCTTAAACAGTGAACTCCTTGATAGTGGTGGGAGAAAAAAAGAGATGGCACTAACAAGTATGCCGTAAAATGGCATTTTTAAAAATAATGTATTCTAAATGTAGAAATCACAGTTCTTAATTGGATTCAGTTTATCTGCTAAGCTAAATACATCAGTACCTCTTTAAATAACACTTAAATAAGTACTAGTGAATATATGCATGAGATCCAGCTGTGTTGCGTTGTACTAATGTGATCTGTCTGCTGCTTTTCGAGTGGTTTCCAAAGTGAGGCTTTTGTTTTCATGAGTTTCAACACACATGTAGTTAAAAGTAATATATAATGGCTTCTTTGGATAACACTTACTTTCTTGGTTATCTAGTAGCTGTTGCACTCGCTTGTTAACAACAGGTAGTGTGGAGAGTGGATTCCTTGTTTTATCTGTAAAGATGTGGAGGCTCTCAGCAGTGCTTCTTGCACACAGAATGCTTTACAGATTGAAGGTACTCTGAAGGGCTGCCCTGGTAACTGTTTCTGCTCCACAAATATGCACGCACATTTCAATTCAGCCTTAGAAATAAATGTTTCTGAATGGTCTGTCATAGTTTTCAGGTAGGAAGCCCACTCCTAGTTTATGCTTTTGCATCTCAAATGCATGTTTCCAATGTAGAGAAGGAGAATACATTTTCGCTTCTAGGATTTTTGTTCTTCCTCTGAGGATAGTCTTTCCCCCCTAAAGAAGCAGTGTGCTCTAGGTGTGTGCAAGAAATTGAGAACTACAAAGTACAGTAATGTAGATTCATGTTATTTCCACTGACATACTTTGTTTTTTTTAGTCTTTATGGTTGTCTTATCTACTTTGTAACAGAATAAGAGCTTTATTGTTGTCTTGAAGTTACTCCAAATTTGACTTAACATCTGTGATTCTATTTTGAAAAATAACTGCCTGGATTTAAGGTTGTTCCTGCAATGCAGTCTCTTTAAACAATCAACCAATTAATTTTGGCATATAGACTCAAGTCAGTATGCCAGAATTGTTGCCTCTTTCATATTATTAAATGGAAGAAGAGGGGGAAAATGTCAGGATGACTTTGTGGCGTTTTGGCATAAAGGGTAATGAAGATACCAAAATTGCAGTTGTCTGCTTTTTTTTCCTTCTCTTCTTTCCCCCGGGGTTTAAGAAAAAGGGAAGGACATGGAAATTCAGGCACAGCTGCATCTTCATTTATTCATTTGGCTAACAGGGAAATTGGTAAGTAATGGTGAATTTGTTCAAGTTTCTTCTGACTTGACCAGAGCTGATCTTCGCCCTCAAACGACATAACTGATCCCCTGGCCTGAGATGACTTTACTCCAGCCAGTTTTGTGTGGTGTGACACCAGCTACTTTGCTGCTGGATGAGCAGCGAAACAGAGTTCCTCCTTCCTGCTCTCTGCTGTCATCTGTGGAAAACTCTTCTGTACCCAAGCTGGGGAGTGTTGCTGGGCAAGTGCTGTAGTTTGAAAGGGAATGATGCTGGAGCTGGGGGATGGTGGTGTTGCTGCTTGAAGTGATGGTCAACTGCAACCCCAGAGCACAATCATCAGATGCCCCGAATACTGGAGATAGCAATTCCGTTCCCAATGCTTTCCTTAGTCTAAGTCCCTTAGTAAGCCATGTATTCTGTTTGGGGTGTAGTAAAACATCCATGTTTTAAGTGCTTTTGGTGAGAGTAAGGCAAGACTGGTTTCGTTAGCTCTTATGACTGTGTTCCAATGACGGTGTATGGCCATTCTGAATATACTTCCCCCTTTTCTAACAATGCAGAAAACCAAATGTTGTACTACATAATGGAAATTCCTTTGCTGTGCGCATCAAGTAGATCTGAATTTGAAGTTATTGTGCTAGCTCGCTGCTTTGTCGTGATATGAACTGCTCTTGTTAGCCCCTCTGATCGTTTTGCATATGTCAAATTATTACCACTCCTGAAGTGGCAGCTTCAGGATTAAGTAGGCATTTTTTTCTCAATTATGGCAATTAGCGTTCAGTCATGTTGCATGTTTAAAAGCTAGGGTTGACACTGCAACATTTTGCTCTAGCTTAAAATAAGACTATTTTTGGCCAGAGAAGTGAATATTTCTGTACTGGTCATTACAATGGCAAGCCTAGTAAGCTAATGGAACACAGCATGTCAAGCAATGCTGTTCTTTAGGTTGACTTTTTTTTAAAGGATGACAAAGTCTAGAACCAGGGAAGGTACAAGAAGAGGAAGGAAAGCATGTATCCTGGCTTGATGTGAGGTTATTACACTGTCATACCTCAGATGAGCAATATTGTCTTTGTTCCTGCAACGCTGTGAGGGCAACATTGATATATTTCCCTCCTTCTAACAGGAGTAAAGATTTGGGGGTGAGAACACAGCATATGTTGTTCCATAAAATGTATGAGGCCCAACACTGTGCAGACTCAGCAGCAGCATAACACTGGAGTCTGTACAGTACTTTTCTCGTACATTATTTATATCCATGCTACAAGTGCTGCTGGTGCTACTGACTGTAAATCTATCCAGACACAAGAAGCACTGTAAACAATTTGGCATTTCAAATGTGTAGCATGGCAGCACTCCCTAATGGGGAGTACGCTAACCCGTTTGTGGCATGGACAGCGTGACGTGAGTGGCCAGAGAAGAGAGGAAGGCTTAAGACTTCAGCTTTGGTCATGTGCCTATTGGTTGTACTTAGTGTAATTGACGCTGCTCCATGAGAAGAAATGTGACTTCAGCATCTTGCAAATGAACATGTTTTCAGAGTAGGAAGAAAATGTCTTTCCTGGCAGTTGTCTTAAATTAGCCCTTTAACTGAGTTTGAAGTGTTTTTCTCTCAATTTTTAAGTATGATTTAACAATAAGCTTTCCTTTGTGGATTATTTGACATAAGCCTATTTCTGCATTTTTGGCTTGTGTGTAGCCAGTACTGAAAGTGCTACTCATCCTCCCTTACCAGTTGACCAGTACAGTTCATATCCTTAGTAATTAGATTAACTGGGAGTTCAACATGCAAATTAAGTCACAGAAGACTCTTAATAAACACGTTAAAACGTGTATTAGGGTAGTAAAGTTATAACATGCATACAAATGTTTTTTTCCCCTTGACCTAAGATGATTTTGCACAAGATCGCGTGCAGGAAATCTTTAAGCTGAATGCTGCCTTGGAGTCAGTTGATGTAAATACGTTTTTTAGCTCCCTCCATTCTCACCTCCCCACTTTAAATCCTCTTTTCTCTACGTACCAGCTTGATCTTCTGTAATTTTATCATAAGGTTGTATTTGAGGTCTTCTGGTAGATTTCTGTTTTTACTTGTAAAAACAGAGCTTGCAAAAGCCCTGAAATTGTTATTGCAGAGTGGCACAGGCAAAGGCTGTAGCCTGCGTGCGGATTATTAAATGAGTTAATTCTTTTTCGTGGTTGACTTGCAAGTTGGAATGTTTGCATTTTGAAGCTTCTCCATCAGCTTTTAGTTATTTTGGCTTCTTGTCTTCACCACTACTTTTACAATTACTTTAACACTGAAAAAGTCATTTGAAATGCATTTTCTATAGGCACTGGCGTCTGCTGTAAATAGCACTCGTAGTTGACTTTGAGGAAGCTTTGGGACAGCCATCCTACCACGGAATCATTTCAGAATTCAAGGTGATGATGTATCTTTGGCCTGAATCAACAGTTACCTTCAAGCTAAATGCCAGATAGTGAGTTTTACTTCTAGGTTTAAGATTTCTGAGCTCGTTCTCTCAAATTAGGGGATTAGAAAGGTATTTTAAATTAAATAGTTTATAGTGTTTTTTTTTCCTGGCTAGCAGCCCTTATTAGCATCAGCTAGCTTAGCCTAGCCTCCTTTTTTTTATTTTTACTGTTCTCCCTCTAGAGAGGCATTAGTCATTGTTTCTGCACAGTAGCATTTTTTCCCTGCAGCAGTAATTTGATTGCAAGATTTCATTTAGTCTCCATCTAACTCTGTTCCAAACTTCTTCTGCCTCCAGCATAGCACAAAGTGTTCAAAATCTGTGCTGGCTCTGGCCACGATTTCTCCTTCTTTCCATTTCCATCTTTGTACCAAAGTAACAGTAGAGAGCACAGTGTTCCCATGTTTGTTGGAAACCTTTGTAAATATTAAGTGCATCTGCAGTTTGCTTTGTGAGGTAAGATCCACACCCCCACTGAAGTGTGATATGAAGGCACTATTTATGTTTTCATGCTGAGTTTTGTTCAGTGGCTAGGGTTTGATTTTTGGTGGTACTGAAGGTGCAGAACAGTTAATTGTGGCAGCTGGTGAGAACTTCAAGAGCCTTCCTTCTCATGTTGAGGCTTTGTAACCTGTTTAATGCTCAGTGCATTTTCTGTCTTGTCTTCTGGTTGGGGAACAGGTGCTTTGAGATGAGAATGCATTGGGCCAGTGCAGAGGCTGTGGATGCATTGGCACGTATTATCAGAGATTACTCTCCTGTGAAATAGGAGGATTCCGAGGTGCAGTTCTGCTTCCGTTTTCATGTTATATAAAAGCCTACTCACAAAATAAAGGGCTTGAGAGTTAATGAAGGGAAAATAAAGTCTAAATAAAATGTCCTGGCAAAAACCGTGCCAGAAAAGAAGCTTCCTCCCATGTATCAGAATCTGACAGAGGTCTTTCATTCATCCATTTGCTTTCCTTTAGGCATACCTCCCAGTGGTTGTTAGGCAACCATAATGACGTTGCGGAACGTGCGGGCTGGCTAATTGGATTGTAGTCTTCTTGGTTTTTTGTTCATTGTTGGTCATTTTTAATAAGGCAAGCAAATGCAAGTAGCTTTTTGGCTGACTTGATAAACGAAGGGAATTTTAAGAATTTTGTGGAATGTCAAGGACAAAATTTTGAAATCAGTGCAACCTTTGATGTCCTGATGGATGCTACCTAAGCAAAATCCTAAGAATGTGACTGTTGCTACAGAAGTCTTAATAAATTTGCTTTATTTACAAATTTTATTCAAAACAATCTATTCTGATGAGATTGTTTTTCAAAAGGTAGTATCTATTTGCATAAATGGAGCTGAGCTGAACCAAACCACAAAATTCATTGTTGAAATAGGTGCAGTTCCTGCACCTTGTAACCAGTGTCACTGAGGTGGTCTTACTGGCAAGAAATGTGTTCAGAACTACAGCAGTGATTTAGTAAGGATCAGATGTCATGGAAGACCTTTTTAGGAATGACATGTCATAAGGATGGCAAGGGTCTGATCTGTGTTGCACTCATGTATGTTTAGTGTGTTGTTCAGGAGGGCCTGTTTCTCCCATGCCAGCTTAATGTGTGAGCTCTTGCAAGTGGTGCTGAACTTGAGTGTCTAGAAGTTTCTGTGCTTGTTCTGAGTACATCAACTAAAAATGCATGTAATTTTTATTTAAATAACCAAACTTACTTGTTCACAACTTAATTGTTGCAAAGCAACTTGGTGCGTTTTATACTCCACTTCTTTTTTCTCTAATTTTTTTTCCTTATCTCTTTATAGATTCACCAAGTTGAAGAGCCTTAACCTCTCCAATAATAATTTGGGAGACTTCCCACTGGCAGTCTGCAGTATTCCAACCCTGACTGAGCTCAACGTGTCCTGCAACGCCCTCAGAAACATTCCAGCAGATGTAGGCGAGATGCACAAGCAAGTACTTTCTTAAAAACTTTATGTACGCAGCCTGATAACAGAGGCAACAAACAGTTTCATGACCCTCTCTCTACATGATCTTGCTGTGAAAAGCAACATAAACTTAACTGGGTTGTATCACAGCAAACTGTCTTGAAGATCTTTTTTGAAGCAGTTATGAGCTACAAGTAGAGAGAGGAAGCTCCCTTTGTGTCTTGAAACTCTTCCAGTCCCTGGTATTTGACACAAGGGTCACCTTAGTGATAAAGAGAATCTTTTAAACCTCCTTGCTTATGTGCTTCAGTCATCACACATGTGGAGATGTTTGAGAATGTAATGTGTCTACTAGCATGGCCTGCGTTTCATAGCTACCAAGGCTTTTCATTGTTCAGTATCTTCTGTAGCAGATGTTAAAGCATTGTTCCTTTGTTTTTCTTTTACCACTTTGTATATTTTATTTCACTGTAACCACAGCAGATTTGTGTGCTTATAGGAAGGGTGTGTGATTTAACAGGTCACTCACTTTCTTCACTCTCCCTTCCCCTCCCCCATCTGTAATAGCTTACAGACATTTTTGCTGGATGGTAACTTTCTCCAGTCCCTTCCTGATGAATTGGAGCATATACATCAGCTCAGCTATGTGAGTCTGTCCTTCAATGAATTCACTGACATTCCAGGAGTGTTAGAGAAGCTGACTGCCATGGATAAACTCTGTATGTCGGGAAACTGTGTGGATACGCTCAACTTGCAAGTGTTGAAAAGGATGCCTCATATTAAACATGTGGACCTAAGGTAGGTATTCGAAAATGAGGAAAAATAAATCTAAATTGAATCTAAATTATTGGTGTTGAAACGATTTATTTAGCTACCATAATAGCCTCCAGGTATGAATCTGTTGTATTAGTTCATGTTTCTGACTGTATTCCATAACTCACAGCACTTGCAGAGACTTAGCACTCTTCTTTGAGGAAGTAGCATCTAGGAGAATCAATAATTAGGAAAATCAGTTCTGGAGAAAATGAATATTTACACCAAAAGATCGAATGGAACGGAGCTTGGGAGCTGGTGACTCCCGCAGTATTAGTGTAATGTAAATTACAGTCCCTGACCCAAAAAGCCTCTATCTGAATGTGAACGGTGAAAAGGACAGTGGAAGTGAGCGGACAAAAACAGGTATTTTAATGTTTCTTGATATGTTACATAGCCTAGCCTACAATGAGTAACGTTATTTTATTGATGCCTTCAGCAGATTGTAAAGAGATCCTTATTAGAAATGAATCTGGCATGTGGTGATTCTTTCTTCTTACTGTCTTTGGAGAAGCTAGATTCTGCAATCAGCTGAGCAAGGCTCAGTTTACAGCCTTGACCATGAGGTCCAAACAATGATGGATTTTGGAACTGTTTAGTTAAATTAAACTCTTCAAGCTAGAACTTAGCGTAGTCTATTATTGCATAGTTGTCAGATTTTGGAATCAAGGAAAGGCCAGCGTAAGTGCGTGCTAGTCAAGAAAATAGCTACAACAGATAAAGACACCTTCCTCCCCCCCCCACCCCCCACAGTTTTAACTTTTTGTTAATTCACTTTATCGTGTCCTTTGTTAAGGTCCAGTATTTAATCAGCACAGTTCACTTAAGTACAGTCAAAGGTTGTATCTTAGGAAAATATGAAAACCATAAAAGTAGGTGGTGTGACTTCTCAAGAATGTCAAAAACCTGGTACCAGAGGCTGATATTGATGGTCAGGAAAAGCATAGAATTAAAAAGAACTTGGATGATAATTTTTGTCTCTAAACTGCCTTTGTTGTCTTTCCAGGCAGAATTGAACCCTGTATGTGTTAGTTCATTTTGAAGACGTTCAGACTTGTGCATGAAATAACTTGTTGGTTTTAATCACTTTTTTTTTTTTTT
>WBMW01005429.1:168330-338178 GCA_013396635.1 Penelope pileata
TCCAGGTCCCTCTGGATGGCATCCCTTCCCTCTGGCATGTCGACTGCACCACACAGCTCGGCATCATCTGCAAACTTGCTGAGGGTGCACTCGATCCCACTGATCCCTTCCAGGACTCTAAATTGATACAATTGGTAGGAAAGCCAGCACGGAGGAGGGAAAGTAGGAGTTGAGTTTAAATAACGAGTGGCTGTTAGTAACTTTTTTCTAGAGAGACCCAGTCCAAATACCAGTCATGTACTGGTATTGAGAATTTTTAAGTGCCTGACTTCACTAGAAAAGAATTGTCATTTCTGGCTGATCTGCACGCTTTGAAAGAGATGTTGTGAAAGAGGGAGAACTTGCAGGGAACAAATGGTGAAAATTCATGGGGGTGTGCAGAGCCATTGAAAATTGTGGACAGCTAGTATATGACGACCTATTAAATATTTTCCTTATGAAGCCACACAGAGCATCAGAAACAAAGGTTAGTTTTTTCTGGATGTGGGGATTTAATGCTGGATATGGGAAGAGAATAGATTCCAGGAATATGGGCAGAAAAGGATGTGAGGAGATTCACTGAGCAAGCTAACAGTGTAACAGATTATTAATCCCCCTATTTTTTCCACACAAATGAAACTTACACCTACTCAGAAGGTGTGGGGAGCCAAAGTTCATTTGCCTTTCATTTGCACTTCATAACAGCAAGGAATATCAAGGCATACCGGATATCTTTTGGAGATTAATGATTAGCTGAAAATTAGGTACAGTCAACATCCCACTTGTCTCTCCTGCCATCTTATCATTAACCCCAGGAAACAGCTTATCTTTGAAAGCTCTTCTTTGTAGTATGTGTCTAGATAGCTTAGCTCCTAATAAGTCACCTCATTTTCAGGGCCCAGTTCAAAACACAGGCTTAAACATCCATTAATCTTTAGGGAAACTTGGGTCCTGGATTCAAATGCAAATGGCTCAGGCATATAAATTTACTGTAAGTATCAAGAAAAATGCAAGCGTTAATTAAGTGTTCATGTGTGCACTGCTGCTTGCTTTTCCTTTTGTATAGATTAGCACTCTGAACACATGTCAAGTAAATGAGCAGCGCTCTCCTCGAGGATGCTTGCTACCCTAACCACAAACGTTCAAGCCTTGACTGACCAGCGATTTCCTTGGAAGGCTGAAGGTTGCACCTAATCTAAACAAACTATGGCTGAGGCTGTTTGTGTTTGCCTCTTGAAACAGAAATGCAGCCTTGAAGCCGAAAAGTTGAAGCACTTTTGAGAGAGAGAGAACTATGTACTATTTTTTTTTTCTAACTAAACAGGAAGAATGTAGACTGCTGGGTTGTAATGCAGCCCATTTCTGCTTTAAGACTACTGAAAAGTAACCAAAAGGGTACTTAAGTCTCAGCTAGGAGGACAAACTCATTGCCATAAAACTGACATTGTTAAAGAATTCCTCAATGAAAATGGAAATTCTACAATTAAGGGTTGCCAAAATGACCTTGCTGCCACTGGTGAACAGATGTCTGTATGTATTTTTAGTTTGTTTCCTTTTTGTCCATGTTTTGAAAAGATGGGTTTGTATTCAGCATTGCATTCTCTTGAACACTTGCTTATTAAAGGAATTGGTTGGACATTTTCACTAAGCCACGTTTTCTCCAAAGATGCTGATGTCAAGTGGCATGCTTACCCTTAGAACTCTTCGATGCCATCCAAGTTGCAGTGGAAGTCAGGCTAGTGGGAAGGCTGCTTTTAGGGAGGAGAAGTCCTGGTGTCCTTATTCCCCACCTAGCCTGAGAACTGGATGTCCCAGGCTCATCAGGAGCTTGCTTAGCTGAATGTTAGTGGTTCAAGCTTTCTTCAGAGCCCAGTTCCTTTGGTGGCTGTGTAACTTCGAAAGCAAGAAAAAATCTCCCAAAGACCTATTGAGTTATTTTGAATTATTTATGAAGTGCATTTCCATGCAGAAGTGGATTGTTAAGGTTCTCACCATATTTTGTACTTCTCTGATTTAAAAAATGGCACTGCTCCCACCTATCCAAAAAACCCCTAAGTGTGAGGATTTTGTTTTGGAGGTGTTCTCATGCAACTCTACTTTTTCCTGTAATGTTTGGTGTTGGTGATACTGGCCAGTCTTCACTGGGAAAGAAAGTGCAATAGAAAGGCAAATCCATAAGTGAGAGAGAGTTGCAAGTAAAAGCAGAATGAAACAAAAATTTCAAATGCCAAAAACATAATAGATGTGCTTATCACTGTATGATAAATCTTTTTTACCCTGTGTTGAGCCTTCTGGAATGATGTGGCTGCCTGTTGACCTGTATCCATGGTCAGAAGGCAGACGATCCAGCCAACTGAGATAACTGTTAACACTGGCACACAGATACGGAGTATGACTCTATCTGTCAAGGGGAAAATACTCAGCATACTTCACTGATTGTTTTGGCACAATAATCCAGTGACCCGAGGTATTGTAGGGGCTCTTTATGTGTTCATGGGTCATTGAAACAGAGGGAAGAAATTTTTTTTGCTTTAATGCTGAGTAGTTTGAGAATCTTTGATTGAAACAGGTCAGCACGATGCTCAGGCTCGCCAGATTAAACAGTACGGTAGCTGGAATGTAAGATGGGTGGCAGATGAAGAATGATCTTTTTTCTTGATTTGTTGGAAGTGGTTTCTGTTAAAAATCAAGACTTGCTCTTTTTTTGAGGTTGTTTGGTGCAGATTTTAAACTCCTTACTAAGTTTTTTGTATGGCAAATTTTAGCTTTTTAAAATAGCTGTTCTTTCTCCTCATGTTGCTCTTTTCTCCCCTCTCCTACCAGACCCCAACATTCCACAAAAGTGGAGTGGGGGATGGGACTCAGGGTCATCTATCGGTTGGAAAAGCTCAAGAAAGTAAAGCCGATTAGATAAATTTCATTTGCTGTGGAACTGGAAAGGAGGCTTTACGTTAGTCCGGTATTAGGGGAAAAGGAAAATGTGGGGTGGGGAATTGCATTGGATTGCATCGGCACGTGATGCATCAAGTACTATGAGGTTTGTGGGGTGACTGGTGATTTTACCAATGCTTCTTAAGTTCTTCCACTAGCTCGAGGGATCCCACAGGTGCAGTTTTCTCCAGCCATTGTCAGCAATTACCCAGTTCACTGTCGTGCTTAAATGCTCATGTCTTATACACTGCAATAAGATAACCCTTTCTCACTACTTTCACTCCTTAATCATCCTTAAATCTCCTTCCGTGTCTCTGAACAACCTTTTTAAGAAGTTGGTGGAGAGTGGGAAGATATTCTTGGATCTGTGCGTAACTAATACCGTGTCTGCTAATCAGTTGGCTGAATCACTTTCTCGTAATGAACTGTGATATTGAACTTGAATTCACAAAGCAAATCTTCAGCTGAGACTTTTATTTTTGGTGTTTTTTCTTTCTCCCAGGTTATTTTACAACAGCAGCTTGCGTAAACTGCTGGCAGGACATAACTTGTTAGAAAGGCTCCCAGATCGGCTCGAACGAACACAAGTGGAGGTCCTGGATGTGCAGCACAACCAGCTCCTTGAACTGCCATCTAACCTGCTTCTGAAAGCAGACAGGTAAACGTAAAGGAATTTCAGCTTGTGTGAGAGACCTTGCTTTGTGTTTTATTTCCTAGCTGAAAGGGTAATCTGAGGGTTCCCCTAGTCTGAAAGTTGCCAAACCTTGTGTGATAAGAACAGATGTCTGCCCAGCTCACAAAAACACAAATTCTTTTTATTCTGGTTCTGTTGCCTTATATGGTGGCTTTTTTCCCCTACCAAGCTCCTGCTGAACACCTACTGCTTGAAATCTAGCTGTAAAGCGACGTGCATGCTATTTTTTACTCCATACACTGAGATGAGTTAGTGGCAGTTTCTTTAAATACATACTCCTTAGGCTTGCTTGATGGAGTGTGAAAGCTTTACCCCCACTCCATCCCTTCAGTCATAGGCTAGAACTTATTTATACCCATCAAAGAAAACAGGATCTGTGCATGAGGCTGTCAGAATAACTCGGTTATTCCTGTGGCCTCGCTTTGTGAATTTTTTATGCCTTTCAAATGTTTGTCGCTAATTTAGCTGGTGTCACCACTTGATCTGATTTTTGGCTTCTTATTTTAATACTGCTGTTCCTGTAGTCTCAGTCTTCATAATCTTTCTTCCTTGATCTAAACATGTCCTGTAAAGTGACTGTGATTAGAATACCGGGGATTCGTAGCATAGTTGGGGCGGTGGATGGTCTTGCCCTGCTTGGTTTCAGTGTTCCTTGCACCTCTGCACTTTAACAAATAGTCATGGTATTTCCAAATATTTTAACCCATGCATAATTTAACAGGCAGTCAGGTTTTGTGCTGCAGGATTTTATTTCTGATCACAGCTATGACAAAAGGAACGCATAGCTCCTGGGTTTCGTGAGAAGCGAGGAACAAGAGGAGTGGTTTCTCTGTCACAAATCATCACTTAGTTAAGAATATTGCAACTCCCCTGATGTTATACAGTTCATTCTGTTGGGAGCTTCTGTTTAAACTTTCTGGGATTCACAGCATCAGGGTTGCAGAATTATGTTCGAGGAAATTGCCTTCCAAAGGAGGGGTTTTATTAGTATTGGTTTTTGGTTCTGGGAATCAGTATGGCCTTTTAGTCTTCATTTTTGTAGTTTATATTTCTTTTTTAAGCTATTGCATGCCTGTCCCCATTCAGCCCTAGGTGTAGGGAACCACCATTGGAACAAAATCATTATCAGCAGATTTTTTCTGATGTTAGTTGACTGTTACAGTTGAAACTTTACATAAAAGTGCAGGCAAAACAATGGAACCTAGCAACGCTGTGACTGTAGTAATTGCAGTTACCTGTCCCGTTGCTGTTGGAACATGGTGAAGTTCACAGCCTATTCATACGGCGAAGATGTTTCACATCAGCAGCTGTAATTGTCTTGTGGATGATTTTTCAAACTCTTGTACAATAGAGACTGTATGAACCTCAGAAATGAAACCTTGAACAAGTTTTTTATTGGAGGTTGCAAAGTTGGATCAATTTAAAATAAAATAATCCCGTTTCCCTGTCTGGTAACTTGGAAAGATTCAGAAAGCTGCTGGCATCTCAGAAAGCAGAGAGACACTTTGATAAATTTGATTTACAGGTTGTAAGTCTAGAATGTAGATTAGTGCAGTTTTGACAGTGAGAGAGAACCTGGATGATTTTTTAAAAAATTTTTTTTGCTGCAAATCACCTTTTTAAACACAGTTACAAAACTGTAGACAGCTTTTGGTTTTATTGGTTGTTTTTTTGTGACGCTGAAAGGAACAAGCGCAGGCTAAGACTAAAACTGGGGCTAGACTTCCAGAAGCTGGCTAAATCTGTGCTGGAAATAAATTTTGGAACTATGTTGAAGAGCATTATTAAATGGCTGTTTCAGACTTAGGGATTTTTCCCATCTGCATCTTTGACATTATGCAGCTTTCAAACCTACCCTGTTACTGCTTTATACTCTTAAAAATATTTTTCCATAGTGGTACTCCTGTTAATGCTACAAAAGTGATAACATGCAAAGGAAAATACGGTGCAGGTTAGTCCTCGGTGTAAGAGCTTTAGGTTTGGAATTCCCTACAGGAAACATCTTTCTCTTTACTTTGCATTGAAATGTTTCCATTTGTCAGTAGCTATGGGTCTGGGCCAGAGAAAGGTGTTTAGGGGTTTTGTTTGTTTGCTTTTTCAAAAAGATAAAATGTTTCTCTTCTCAGAGCCTTCCCTGGGAAGCACAGTCTGTGCTGCCAGACATGTCGAGAGAACCGGGTTGCCCGAGCGGTCTGCCCTGATCTTCTCCCAGCACAAAGTGTTGGACAAATCACTTTGCAGAACCCTTATCTCTCCCTAAAATGAGTTATCTTCTGCAGCATGGAAAAGATTAGTTTATTTTTTGGAAAGATACTCAAGTCTGTGCGGTTGACAGATGATATCTCGTCTCGAAATGAAGTCTCACGCTGTGAATCCTAAACACTTTCTCCTTCTGCATCCCGGCTGTTTGACTAAGTGGCTCTCAAGTGCCTTGGGCAAACGTCAGCACGGGCACTGGTGGGCTTTGACACCTATAAGACTTGAGAAAGGCAGAGCATTGGTGCACACAGAGGGAACGTCGCTTTCACAAAAGTAAATAAAGCAAAATACTGGAAAATTCCTGTTCTCTCCATAAAATCTATGGGCATCAGGTTTCTCCCTTAATCCTTCAAAACCAGTCAAAAAGTGTGATTCCCTGAAGTTTATAATTTACAGCTGTTTTGTTGGTTTGTTTTTTAATTTCCTTCCTCTATTTTAAACTGTTATTTGAGGAGAAATCAAGGCCTTTCCTATGAAACATTGCTCTGACCAAAAGCGAACTTGGTTCTGTTTATTCCGCTGCAAGTATGCACATCTTGATCATGTTAGCAAGGACTTCTCCTGCTGGGTGGGGATTTTCTTGGCGAGATGAGCGCCGCAGAGTCAGCCAGATGATCTGTTCGCTTCTTGTTACCAGATGCTGCGAAAATGCAGAACTCGTGTGAGTGCTACGACTGATGGCAAAAAACTCCCAGGCAGAGTCCTTCACCTTTCTTGGCGCACCTGTGACCTTGCAGCCTTTCATTTAAACCCACTGCTTCATTTGTTGTAATGGCAGATGCCCTTCCGGCTTGGTCCAGTTCCCATACAAACTTTTTGCTGCCTTCTTCAACCAAGTTGGAGTAAAATACAGTTCAGTGTCGTGAAAGCAGTTCTACAAAATACTCTTCAGATAAGATGGGCAAGCATTTAAAACTTTTAAATGCTTGCCCATCTTATCTGAAGGCATCTAAAAATGGAGAGGCAGTGATGAAGGTCAAGGGTTTGCCTGTTGGATAAGCTTCCCTTTCCTGTTAGCATGAATGCTGTGGGTATAGCCCAGCTCCTGAAAGAGCCATTGGATTGCTTAAAGCAGCTGAATGGTGAAGGTGTGCAGCCATAATCTGGGCAGACTGCACCTTGAGCTTTCTGTTGGTTTGTAGTGCCTGGCAGTGGCCAGCTGTAGGGGCTAAGCCAGTGTCAGCTATTTGGAGCCTGTCCTCAAGGCTGTTTTCTGCGTGAGTCTTGATTTCGGCTTTGTTCAGCTGCTTTTAACTGTTTTGATTTTGTTCTCGTTGTTTTCATCTGTTTTTTTGTTGGGCTTATTTTGTTTTGCTTTTTTTTCTTTTCTTTTTTTTTGCTGGAGTTCTGGAAGTTGACCCACTTAAACTTATTTGATATCTGCCATTTCCACCCACTGTGGCTGCTGCCTTTTCATGCAAATACTCTTACACGTCATGGAAGCAACAAAAGTGAGGGAGGAAACACATTCAGATGAATGCAAAGAGCAATTTCAGTGTCTGATGAAAGTACTTCTGTTGCAGAAATGCTTAGCTGCATTTCTTTCTTTGCTGGTAGGGTACAGTTTGCAAACAGATGTATTAGAAACTGCAGAAGTCTCAGTTAATGAAACAGCTGAAGATAGATCAGAAAGTAAGAGGTGAGGTGGCAACAGCAGTCAAGTATTGGTTTGGTTTTTTTGTATTTTTATTTTTTGGCAGTTCATCAACAGGAAGGCAATTCACTTGAATATTTCCATCTGTTTTTGTTTTTTTGGCTTTTTGTTTGTTTTTCAGGAGCAGAAAAACCCTCTTGGAATAGGTTAGCAAAACTACCTTGATGTTTTTGCCCCTGTCACCCCTATCTTGAAGTTCCTTTCTCTCACACAGCTGCTACCACAATCATAAATGATTTTAGGATTAGCTGATCAAAAATTGAGGGCATGTCTCTGCAGAAGGGACTGAAGAAGAAATTTTGTCTTGATTGCTCTGTGCTTATGGAGGTCTAGGGGCACAGGCCAAGCTGGAGATCTTGATTTCCCTGCATATTTTATTTTATAGCTGCAGTATTCTTTCCAACACTTATCAACACTTTCTAAGAGCAGTGGTTTTGACTTGCTGCTGCTTTGTCATTGGATACTGTTGTCTGTGTTGCTCTCACTAATGCTGAACATTCCTAAGCATTTTGGAGTACTTAAATTTTTCCAGTGGTGGCTGTGTCTTACCAGCAATCCAACTTTGCCAAACTGCTTCAGAAATTGGTGAGGAATTGGGAGTTGCTGTGTAAGTGAGACCTAACAGTAGTCTATATTCAACCTTTGTGTATGCTAGAGGTAGACATCCGTGTTAAAGAAAAAAAAAAAATGAACCTTTTGCTGTTTCCAGAAGATTTTCTTCCTCTGCTTTTGGAAGTTCAAATTCAGTTCACAATTCTCAGGATTTAAATAGGAAAGGCATGTGAATGCTGAATGCACATTAGGTCCGCTTTGTTGAATTCGATCCATGTCCTTGATTCTAGTGTATTCTTTCGGACAGTCTTTATTTTCTCTCTTGGAGAAGTTAAATCTAGCAAGGGATTGCACTTTAAAACCCCATAAAACTGAAGGTGACTTACTCCAGCCAGAGTTCAACATTTCTATTATTACCCCAGAGGAGAATTTGCACCTTGTCAAAGCTGAAGAATTCTGGCACCTCCCTGCCAGTGCCTTACTTCTGCTTAATCCCCAGCGCTCCTCTAGCTCTTGTTAATTCATGCTCCCCTCACCCTGTTATAATCTGGTATGTGCACGGGCTGCCGAATTCAGGTTTTTGTAGTGATGCTGTACTTTTTTCATGGGCTTGTGGTGTAGTGTGTGGGTGGAATTGGAAGGGGAAACAATTAATTTTGGACTGAGTTTTAATACTTGACATTCTGCTTCCATCTGATAAGCAGTACGAGTGGGATATCTTCAAGGAACATGAATCAGTTAAAGTCCATGCACAGGAGAGATGGGAACAGTTGTGCCCAAGGAAATTTCCACTCCTCCAGAGGGCATTAATAAGATGTGCCTTGTAAGCTGGCACACTGCATGAGGGTGAAGAAACAGGGAAGTGGAAATAACCTGAGGGAGGGCTTCTGTGTTAAATCAGTGCAAGGTGAAACCTGATGGGCAAGTATAGAATTTTTTGGATGTAAAGAGTGTAGCACAGAATCAGCAAAGCTTTATGCAGGAGCAATCTGCTAGTTCATCCTGTTCCCTGCCCGAAGAACGGTGTCTCTTTTTTTAATCCAGAGAATATCTTGAAAGAAGGATCTCTGGGGAGTGTTTTTACCATTTTAATGTAGCAGCTGGTCAAAAGGAACACGTAAATAAGCAACATACTCTTCTCTAAAAAGATAGCTGACATCATTAGAACTAAACTGCAGATGGAGATTACCGTGGGACTGTCCTGATCCCGAGTGCTGCGTGGCTGTGAGCGTGCACGTGAAGGTGTTTGTTAGGTGTGGTGAAGGTGAGAGATGCTCTGCTACCACAGGGTTTTTGTCCTAGACTGTTGGGAAATTTTGCTAACCACCTAAACGTTGTTAACATCAAGGCACTAAGCAGCAGCTCAGGATGCTGGGGATTTATTTTCAGTGTTGGCAAAAAGCTAGGAGGCAGAAGGATACGGGACAACAATTCTACTCTCTCCTTTTCCCATTGAAAAATGTGTGCATGAAAGCCTATTTTTGGCAGGAATATGCAGATTTCAAGCACTTTAATGCCAGTGAAGGAACAGCTTGAGATTTCTTGTTATTTTCCACCAATGTTGAAAATTTATTAGGAACAGGAGGCTCTTGATTAATTTTTCTTTTGAATTTTGTATCAGCTCCATATAGTAGATGATGTGAATTTCAGCATCATCAGAGCAATGTACGTATTCTTACTTGAAGCTTTCAGCTGTGTTTTGGGCTAGCTGTATTTGAGCAAATTTGTGTTCTTCTGTGCGTTAAGAACATCACAGCCACAGGATGCTCTCTAGGTTATCTGGTTGGCTCCATCTGGTTATTAAAAGAAGGTACCTGTGAAGCACTGCAGGTTATTCTGCTGCATCCTGTGGGAACATAGGTAAAATATAGATCCCTCTTCAAGTGGAAGGTGCCTTTTCTTGGGAGATGTTCTGCTGCTACCTCCTCATCTGTCCCACTCCTGTGAAAGGTCATTCTGTCCTGCATCCTCAAGCCTTTTTATTACTTAAGCCTTTCGACAGACTGAGCTGAAGATGACCATTTTGTGGTTGGAGCAGTACAAGAGGTATCATGGCTTTAATGTTAATCAAAGTGCTTTTTTTTTTTTTTTTTTGTGGAAAGAGAAAAGATTATCATGGATTTTAGAAAGAGGCTGTCCAAGTAACAGTTGCCTGTACTTTAGCAATAGGTGTGCTTGGTGATGTTTAATTAAATACAGGAACCCCTGCTTCAGTTTAATAATCCAACTTTGAATGAGCTTAATGCATTTTTAGTTTTTACCTAAAGGGTGAAATTGAGCAGCATCTTTTTAGAATAAATAAATAATTTTAGAATAAATAAATAATGTCAAAAACCCTTTCAAATGCTTATTCCCTTCTCTGTATTAATCCTCCCTGTCCTCCCCTCCTCCTTTGGAGTTCTACCACTCTTGTGAATAATGAATGAGCCTGAGGATTAAGCTGTTTCTCCACAGTGGACTCTGCTGTCTGTGTAAAACAGCTAACCTAGTTTCAGTTCTGTGCAGCGCTGAGAGATTTTTGCTTCTAATGGAAATATTTTTTTTTAAATCCTTTGACATTCCACGTGACTTCTCTGTAGCATGTCTGACCCTTATTTGCTGCTGAGCAAGTCTGAGCCAGCTGCAGCTCATGCAAATCCATTTCATTCATTAATAAACCTGAAAGGTCAGCGTCAATTCCTGTGCACACAGGTGAAGTGGGGGAGGAGCTATCAATTTTTTATAACTTTCTCTTAAGATGGATGACAAGAGCACACACATCTTTTGTGTCCTGATCCCTGGCTTCGTAGGCTTCACCCAGCTCATTTCTGAGTCCTGTTTCTTGAATGCAGCTGTGACAGCTGCAGTGCCATTTCCCGTTAGGTGGTAGGAGCGGTGCAGCCTTGGTTTGAACGCAGTCGCTGCAGAGTGGCAGGCACACATTTACTTCTGTATCACGAGTTCCCTAAGGCAGCCTTTTCTGAAAAGAGGAGGAAGGAAGAGAGAGGTGTTATTTCTCTTGAAAAGGCACGGTCATGCCGGAGTTGGTTACTAAAGGCTAAATAGCCTTAATTTTCCGTTTCTTTGGAATTGCCTGTGTGAGAATTCTGCCCCTTAAGGTGTCAACAGCATGCAGCCCTCTAGTGCTTCTGCAGTCACCAAACCCTCCCCTAAAGGAATGTGGATAATCTGTGTGCAGAACATCCCTGAGCAGAGCAGGCAGTGCCTATCCTTCGACAGGTCTTGTTCCCACCCTGGGAACGGTCATCCGAGGGAGAAACAATAACTTCATTTCTGTGCTTGTCCAGTCCTTGCTGTTTGCAGCAGAGCTGCAGAAAATATTTACAAGGGTTTCTGCTAGAAGAAGGATGCCCCAGAACTACGTAGAGTTTTGGCTGGCTTGCTGCATAGGTCAGCAAGCATCTTACTTTTTTAATTTAATTGAATATTGGCTCAATTTCCCTCTAAAATCTTAAAAGTAAATTGCTGCCTGGGTCTCAGGGTTTGGGTATTTTTTGTGATTGGTTTGGTTTTAGTTGTCCAAATATTTGAAGAAAACTTTTTTCATATTACTTAGTTGCTTCAGGCCTGCGGGTTTTAAAAAACAAAAATAAAAAATCTGTGCCCTAGACAGTATTTAAAATTCTGAAAAATTGGCTGGCTTCACCAATGACATTTAGTCACTTGAAGGACAGCTGTGTTCTCATGATTCATTGATGAATTCAGAATTCATTTTTATGTGAAAATGAGGTGTGTTGTTCTTACCTGTAGTTACATCTGTAGCAATGTTAGCAGTGCTGAGGTTTCGATAAAGGGGCAGAGGCATTTCAACGTACTCATTTCACCGATATTTCGCTCGTATAAATGAGTTCATTTAAAAATGGGATCGGAAGTTTTGTTTGCATAACGCTAGACTTCTGGTCTTTCTACCTGTCGTTCTGTCCGAGAACTTGCTGTTTTCGACCTTTGTTTTATAACCATCTTAACTTACAAACAGAAATTGTACTTACACTTTTAGATAAGACCTGCAGGATGTTTCACTGAACTCTCTTATGCAACTTTTCTTTGCAGCCTGAGATTTCTTAATGCCTCTGCCAACAAACTGGAAACGCTTCCTCCAGCCACTCTTTCTGAGGAGACTCATAGCATCTTACAGGAGTTGTATTTGACCAATAACAACCTCACAGATAAATGCGTGCCCTTGTTAACAGGCCATCCGCACCTGAAAATCTTGCACATGGCCTACAATCGCCTACAGAGCTTCCCTGCTAGGTGAGTAACTGGTTTTACTGACCCTGGCCAACCAGTGGCAATGTTTTCATAAGCAAGGGCTCAGTGGCACAGGCTGTATTTGAGATGTGGTGACGCTGCAGTGAGTGGATTCATCCACTATGCCCTGTTGCACGCTGCTCCCCTCTCTTGCATTACACAGTGTTAGTCAGTGCGTTTTGATTGCACTTGGAATTCTTTTCAACTAGACTAATTCAGCACAAAGATCCTTGTGGATCTTGCTTTGGAATTCAAGCAAGGAGGTCACCTGTTTTTCCCAGCTTGGTCACTTCACTTACACCTGGGGGGCTTCTCCTTACAGGAGATTTGTAAGCGTAACAGGGCGGAAATGTCCTTTGGCAGCGGACTAAACTACACTGGGGAAAAATCCTCTCACTCCTGAAGGAGATTCTCCCTTGGCAGCAGTTTAGATGAACTACTGTGTCCTTTCAGTTCGCTCTGTTTTTAATCAGAAATCTTTCAAGTGTACGATGTGCTGTAAAGCTGATGGGGTACAACCTTGGAAAGGAGATGCTGATAAATAAAGGAAGAGACATCTCTGTCCTTGTGTGGTGTTCTGAGCAACTGGGCTTTGGTGGCAGGGGGCAGGTGGATAAGGGGGTGGGGCTGAGCAGGATGCCAGAAGATGAAGGGGAAAAGCTGGGATGAAATGAAAAGCTGGAGTTGGGAGAATGGGAAGAAAGGAGGGAAAAGAGTGAAAGCGAGGTGGTGAACAGAGGGAATGTAAGCAGAACAGGTTGCTTCAAAAGTAGCATTAACAGAAATTGACAGAGGAAGCATGGATTTTGTTCCACAACTGTTAGTATCTGACGGGAGGAGAGGTGACAGGCACTGCTGTGAACAAGGGCTAAAATCTACAATTCTATTTTCTTGAAATTGTGAAAACGACTGCTCTTACCACCACTTCAAAATATGTATTCAAAGAAAAACTCTCAAACTCTTGTTCTCGTAGCAAAATGGCCAAGCTGGAAGAGTTGGAGGAAATTGATGTTAGTGGTAACAAACTGAAAGCCATTCCAACCACCATCATGAACTGTAGACGCATGCATACTGTAATTGCTCACTCCAACTGCATCGAAGTCTTCCCAGAAGTCATGCAGCTTTCTGAAATAAAGGTAAGGCATGAATAACGTGCTGTGAAATGCTCAACAATAATGCACAGTTGACCAGTTCTATTCTCCCCTCAGGTCTCTCGTTGCTAGGGGACAGTATAGTCTCAGCAGTTGTGGAGATCTCACAGCTCCTTTCTTGTCTGAGGTCCTATGTAAAACATCCACACCTTTGCTGCCTCAGAGTGAAGGGAGGAAGAGCCCCAAAATCTGATGTTATGCTCACCTTCACCATATCCTATCTTCTCTGCCAATAAGTGTTAGTTGTCCTCATCTGCCTGCTTGTCATGATATGACTTAATTGTGTCGTAAGAGCTGTGTGTGATTAACTCTTGCTGCCTTGGCAATTGGTTAATTCTGTGGGAATGGACTTTGTTTAGAGCGTGTTTAAAAACTGCCAAAGCTGCAAAAATAGGATGGACCCTGGGGACAGAGAAATTCCAGGAGCACAGTATTTGGGTAGGTTGGGCAAGCTACTTCTGTTTTCCTAATTGCAGTAATACTTTGTACAACTGGAAGAATGCTTAATCCATCTCTTGTGTGCGTTACCAGAAATAATTCTGAACTTTTCCTGACACATTCTTTGTTTGAATTTTTTAATGTGAAAACACATTACCGCTTACCTTCTGTAAATTAAGTTTCTGCTTCCCTCCTGTCCATGATGCAGAATATTTTGGGTTTCGTACTATTTTCACTGCTTAGAGCTGGGAGATGGTTAACTCATAGCGCTCAAAGCTTGTGGTACGACTGGAAAAGTTGTTCCCTGGGTTTGAGAATTGGTTACCTATTCACGGGGTCAGAACAGCTTGTGTGTCCTTCGTACGCTCTGCAGAGACAAAAGGCTGAGTTCCCAGAGACTCATCCCTGTGCTTCGTTGTCTGGGGTCAAGCAGAGTAGCAGGAGGAATAATGTTGTTGGACAGTGAGTACATGTAAAGATGAACTTTGTGGTTTTAGCCAGGAAATCTCCAACAAACTTGTGGATTTTTGAATACTCCTCCCTCTTTGGAACAATGGCCAGAGGAAACTGAGGGCCGTTTAGAATCAATTAGTAGTAGAGCTTTTCTTCTCAGAGGAAGAATTGGGGTGGGGGAGTACTGAGCTCTGCACAGTAAACATTTCTTCAAAAGTATGAGGGCACTTTTTTAACCATAAAAAAGGAGGATAATATAAGCGTGTTGGTAGGGAACAACCAACTTTTTCCTTTCTATTCTCCCATTTTGGGGAATACTGAGTATCTTATAAAGGCATCAGTGTTTCAAAGTGCTACTCTGCTACAAAGCTTAGTTAAAAAAAAAAAAAGCTCATGGAAGACCTTGTTCTCTTTAGTTAAAGGAGAACCTGGATTTCATAACAGCTTTGGGACTGTGCGTGCCTTCATCTGAGAGGGTGCAGTGCAGCAGGACTTCACCATTGTGGAAAGAAAGTGCTTGGTCAATACTCAAGTCGGTTTTTGGCTTGGTTGAAATGAGTTTGTGTAGTTGCCAGCTACCTGTGCTGTGGGCACAGGGGTTCTTCTGGCCTCTTGGTGATTCTTCTGGGTCGGGGCTGGAGCTTGAGCTTTTGCTGCCTGACTGTATGCATTACTTGGCTCAACTGAGGCTCATTCTTTGGTGTTCAAGGGCATCCATAATATTCCAAAGCAAGTTAAGCAATTGACGTTAGAGTACAGGTTGGATAGTTCCATGAAATAAGCTTGTCTGTAGCAAAGCATGAGAGTGGTATAGTCAGTCTCATGTTACGTCTGTGATTGGCATACTTAACGGTTAATCTTAATTAAGGTGGCATTCAAATGCTCCAAGCTTCTTGGGTAAATGTTACCTGAGGTAATGGCTGCTCTGCTGTTGTACTTAATTAGCCCAAGAGGCGGACATACTTTGTTTCCTGAGTCAGTGGTACTGCTAGAACAGTTAGGAGCGCAGTTACTGCGTTGTCTGAAATTACGCAGAGGGAAAGCTAAAATAAAAGGCGTGTTTTCGTACTTACAGTAACTCCAGGGTTTCCAAACACAAGGTCATTGTAGCGAGACAGCTGTCCCTACGCTGATCTTACACACTGCAGTTAATGATGCAGACGTTCTGTGTTGTCCTCTGCCCTAAAAGGCTCTGTGGATGTCTCTGAGATACCTTGTGTAATATATTTTTTTTACATTTTTATTCTTAAAATAAGTTTTGAATAAACTACCTTTGTACATTCTTGTATGTTAAGAGGCAATGAAGGATACAAAGCGAACCAGGAAGATCTGGCAGCAGTGTCATCTTAAGGATGAAACTCAGCTTTTGATGGCTCTTCCCCTAGTCAGATGCGTTTTGGTGTGCCCACCTTCAGCTGCAACTGGAGATAACTGGAGCCCCTGTCAGCCATGGACAAGACAGTTAAAAAGGTGCAAATGCAGCGTAAGCAAATGCTGAGTATTAAATGCTGTCTGCTACCTGGACTGTCCCGGTGCAGCGTCCTGTGTGCAGCAGTTGCAGGCGTTGTTCTTCTGGTGCTGCACGGGTGGGGCTACACCAGCTTGCATTAAAATGATGCAGAAGGAAATGAGGATCAGTTAGGAAATACACTGTCCTGCTTGCCTGGGGAGTAGAATAAGGAGTAAATTTAATGTAGATATCAGAAAGTCCCTACTAACCTATTCTTCTAACAGTACAAATCAACGTGGAGAAGCCTTAACCAGATGAATAAACTGTATTCACCAGTGCAGGGACCAAGGGATCTCCTCTAGACTGCTGCTACTTTTAGCATATTGGGCATGTGCTGACAACAATGAAATGACTTTGCTGATTTTGTATTCCTTATTCCAGCATTCTTTTCCATCAAATTTACAATGGCATTGAGGTATTGAACACAGCAAGGCCTGCTGGCAGCTTTGTTATCTAAGTAATTACTGGCTCTCTGGAAGTCACAAGGAGTAGCGAAGAAGACAAAAAGCGCGCTGGAATAACTCTTCTGTTAAGCTGCCTACTATTTAATTTGCAGAATGGATTTTAAATTCTGATTTCCTTATCAGGCTTAGATAGTGTCAGCAGTTTGTTCTCTCTAGATAATGAGTCCTCCATATCAGACAACCTCAGGATTCAAGATTTGGCTCATTATCTGTGTTGCATATATTTAATAGTGTTCGGAGACTCCCTGTTCCAAATTTTACCGGGTTATCTTATGTCTTTTTTTCTAGCTTAGGACCCAAGATCTTTGAATATACCTATGAAAGTCTCTTGCTTTTATCATTGGAAATCACTTACCAGTCACAGTGTGCAGCTAGGAAAGTTCTCTCTGCAGCCCACCCCAACTATTCAGCCTGTGGGTTTACTAGAGGTTTTCAAGTCTCTTTTTTTCCAGGCTGAAAATAAGAAAGTATCATTATGAAAGATGTGGATAGTGTGCTTGGTTAAATATCAACCTATTCTGTCCTCAAAAAAAGTTTTTTATTACTGTTTTTGCGTGCTATGCCTGTGGTCTTGTTAACAGAGTTTGAAGAGCTGGTTTTGTTCAGATTTCTGTGTACTGACTTTCATCTAGATATCCAGCTTTAAAAATGTTTGGTTTGGGGTTTTGTCATTCTAGAGCACTTGTTCTAGCTAATTTCTGCTTAGCTGGTGGATAGCCAGCGTGCTTCTCTGCTCTTTTAATATCGTGGGTTTTTTTCTGAAATACTTAAGCTCTCTTTTTTTTTTTTACTTATTTTATTGACTTCATATTTAAATATGAACCCTTCTAAGATTATACAAATTAAAACCATATTTAAAACTTCCCCGAATTTCTTTCCTTTTCCTCCCTCTGCTCCTCCCCACTCCGTGCATTCATTGCTTATTTTTAGTTTCCTTCAGAACATACCAGCTTCTGAGCATGTTCACACCTGTGCTGGTTTAAATGGCCTTTGGAGGAAGGACTGCTGTGGCACTATCTTAGAATCTCCAACATCATTTGTCTGTTTCCTTTAGCTATTAAAAGACTGGCAGCCGTTTTCATCAGTAACATTTTTTTCTGTAGTACTTATCTTTTAATGAAAATATAGTGACTGTGTTTGTCTCTGTAGAGAGCAGAAAGACCTTATTAGTTTTGCAGCAAGATTCTACCTGGGTAGAAATGGAAATGGGGCAAATATATTTCTGGGTGTCCCAGATATCTGAGAAGAAGGCTGAATGCCATGTGAAGAGCCATGTACTTAAATGAATAATCTCTGGTCTTGGCTGCAGCCTTTCTTATTCATGAAACATGCACTACTACATTTTATCACAAATTAATCTTAATGACAGCTGAACTCTCTTGCTTATTGGGCTGTTTTCCTTTTGCAGTGTGTGGATCTAAGCTGCAATGAACTGAGCGAAATCACATTGCCTGAAAACTTGCCTCCAAAACTGCAGGAGCTGGACCTGACTGGAAATCCCAGATTAGCCTTGGATCACAAAACCCTCGAGCTGCTGAAGTAAGTTAACTTGCAGAGTGGGGAGGGTGCAGAAGGACTCTCGTCGTCAATATGGGACGATACGCGGAAGTGCCAGTGGATCAGAAAGTAACAGACTGTATAGTTCAGAAGTTAATACTTCATTAAAGAGAGACTTCCCATATCTAGTTCCTGGAGGGGTCTGTTGGGCTAGTTTGATCTCCATGTTACTTCTGCCACTAGATGAGATTCCACCAAAGTAATTGATTTATTCCATCATGGAGATGCCAGTAGCTGCTTATTATGTTTTTTTTTCTTTTTTTGGTTTGGATTCGTCTTGTGCTTCTTGTTACCTCTTCACATAACATTTCTTGTAACCCATCATACCCCTCTGCTTTTGTACTCAACTTTTCTTTCATATTTAATCCTGAAGAGTTCCATCTCCCACTGTGCTTGCAGCAAAGCCAGTTGCCTTTCTTTGGGATGCTGTTTCCTTCCTGTCTACCTGTTTGCTTCCTGCCCTGTGACTCTGTGCCATCTGTAACTGAAATGCACCCAGTGCCTTGTGCTGCCTCCTGCAGTGTGGTGTGAAATAGCTGCACTCATCTGTGGGCAGTGGTGCTGCTTTGAGCCTTCCTTATGTTTTGAAGGGAATGGCACCAGCCCTGTTTAACTCTGAGTCTCTTTGATCCTTAAATACTGAACGATATCAAGAAGGGCTGGTGCCCTTCTCAGGGTTGAGCAGTTGCTTTCTGTGGTTTGCTGTTAAATGGGTGAGATCAGACACTGAAGTGTTAAACCTCATAATAATGAGTTTTTACGGATAAAAAGCAAGAGTCCATGTTCTGCAGCAGACAAGGGAGAGCAAGCAGGAGGGGCTGTCTTCTTCAAGAGCTGCTCAGTGTATGCCAGAAACCTTTCTGAAGAAGCGATGTAACATTGCTCTGATTGGAAGAGAAGGGTGTGTGGATTACCAAAGCTAACTTAATGGTACCTAAACTTAAATTCCAGGTTTTCTTGTGCACGACCAACAAGCAAGTTTCTCTCTTGCCTCTTTAGTAGTCAGGCTTCATGCCCTATCACAGTGTGGTACAAATTTAAGTCCCAGGCAGTAAAAGAGTGGTGTGGCCCAATGGCACACCATATTTTTACTGACATATGCATTGTCTTTAATTCACAGAAAACCTTTTCCCCCTTCTATATATATTTTTTTTCTTTTTTAATAAATATTTTTCATATGACTTCAGGTCTCTTCTTGTCTGTGTAAATACTCTTCAGCCATGGTCAGGTATTCCAGGCCTGCTTTGGGACCTAGTGGCTGTCTGTATTGATGCACTGCACTTCCACAGTGCACTGCCACAACTGAATGTGAGCGAGATGCTCCTTACACTTGCTTTTTGTGGCAGGCACAAAAATACTTGTGCTCTCGGTGCTTTTTATATCTTCCTTCTGCATGTGGAAGGCAGCTCTCCATCTGTGCCCTGGCAGGATTCAAGCAGGCAGTAGGTTAATATGTATTCTCGCTTCTGGTGAGAGGAGTCCTGACGTGCACGCTTGTTTTTTTTCATGTATGGAGATCGTAAAGGAGGCTTCCTTGCTCAGAAGGATGTTGCCAAGTGATTTATAGGATGTAAGAATTTCAGCAGCAATTATAATAAAAAAAGGGAAGGAAAAAAAAAAGATGCTGCTACTGTGATTTTTAGGAAAGAGCATCTGGTTCAATTATAACATTGTAAATTAGGGGGAAAATAAACTGTGCTGCATGGAAGCCTTAGCCCATCTCCCTGCATAGGATGTCTGCTGGCTATCATTCCTTTCTGGGCACATGGTCTAGCTGCAATTACACCACTGAGGAAGCTGAAGTGAGGCAGCTTTTTTCACCACTGCTGGGAAGCGTTGATAGAGCTCAGGGTCCTTGACCTGCCCAGAGGTCAGTCAACCCAGTTAAAAGGGAAACAGAAAAACCCTTTTGATCCAAGTTCCTCTGCCCTGTAGGGTAACTGCCTTGTATGAGGAGCCTGTGAAGAAAGAGCATTTGCTTGTGTGTGTGTAGTGTTTTGCAAGTACAGACAGATGTAGAATCTCTGCTGCTTTAGAATAGATGCAGGTTTCCAGTTTGATCAGGGTCAGATACTTCTGTGCTAATGCTGTTGGTGAGGTGTGTGCCTTAGGTTTGTCACACAGAGGGCTGCGAAGCCCAGGGCTTAAAACACCAATGGTTCTGACATGGTTTATGTAGTTTGTTTGCTTTTAGTATGCCCTAGCTGATGTATGTCCTGAGTATCAGCATTAAAAGAAATAGGGCTGGATGTGACAGCTCTTCAGGTTATTTGAGGAAGGCTGTGAAATGCGAAAAAAACTTCCTTGTTCAGGTCAGGCGGGGGTTTGGATAGAGAAAAATGAATCCTCTGAGCAGTTAAACCTTTCTGCTCATGTCCTTTTATGATTCATTTGGTTCATGAAAGGTTCGGGTGCCTTTGAAGTTCCTGCAGCGTGTGGGGAGCTTCCTTTCCCTGCCTTTGGAAGGGAGCAGCAGGGAGCACAGGGGAGGTCATCTCTCCCCAGCAAAGCAGGGCTACAAAAAGCAGCGTATAAACAGATTGGATTGGTCTCTTTTCAAGTCTTTACTGTGCTATGCGAGATATTTGAAACTCAGGCTAAAGGCTATGTTGGTAGTAAATTGGAGGGTAGAGGATCAAGGGCCCAGGCAATAACTGGACTGTACAATTGCAGAAGGGCTGTGCTCGCGGCCTGGGCTGCTCTTGCAAGTCAGGGCATGGAACCGATTTCTGACTCGTGGGCATTTTCATAGGAGGCTGTTACTACACGCTGCTGTGTCTAAAGACTGACTTTTTAATTTAGGGGATGGTGTAGGCCATACAGCAGGTTTCATGTGAGTATAATGAAAAAAGCCCCGAGGCTTGTTCTTAGCATGGGTGGGAGAGCGGCTTAAGTTCGAAAACCACTCCCAACACTGGCTTCCACTGAGTTAGTGACAAATTGGCCCCATGTTCCCACTGGGCCAGGTTGGAAACAAATAGCTCAGGGGTGAGAGCAGGGAGGAGAAGAGCTGGGTAAGCAGAACAGTGCAGCTGACACCCTCACAGAGGCTCGGTTATTTACTGCTTTTTTGTTCTTTGTATACAAACCTGTAAGAAATAACTGCTTTGGATGTCCTGCTTTGTTTTATTTTAGTAAATGCATTACTAAGAACTAGGAGGGAAAAAGCAGCTGCTGTTCTTGTATTTTAAGCTGAATCATGTCAGCATGTGAATCCAGTGCATCTCTCCCTTTCTCCTTGCAGCAATATCCGCTGTTTCAAGATTGACCAGCCCTCGGCTGGCGATGCTTCGGGAGCTCCGGCCGTGTGGAGCCATGGTTACACAGAAGCATCAGGAGTTAAGAACAAGTAAGCCCCGGCGTTGTTCGTAGTACACAAGCACCCTAGCAGTGGTGATACAAAGAAATCTGCTATTTCAGTGGAAGTTTGGGGACGTCTTGGGCCTCACAAAGGCGGAGGCCATGCCATGACTCTATATTTGTATACTGGGCCCCTGCCTGGCTCTCAACTTTCTTCTTTGTCAGGAATGTTGCTAAGATACAAGCATAAACGACGCATTTTGTCTGTGCAAGCCTCCAGTACTTGCAAAAGATCTGAGGGTTTAAAAGCATTTTCCTCTTTGCAAAGCTTCTTTATCTTCAACTAAAGGATGTTTACCAAGCAAATCGGAGGTACTAAAGGAAGAGGTAGAATGGCCAAAGCTCTGAATATTCATAGTACGTGGAGCTTCTGCGACTGAGGCAGCACTTGACAAATAATGTACCAAGAGCCTGCTAGTCTCTGCGTTGCTGGCAATGTGATGAATCTTTCTTTGTTCCTTAAATACCTTTTTGGAAATCTTCTGCTCCCTAGGTTTCCCTAGCAAGTGCCAGCAAGCCTTTACTTGCTGTTAACTAATTTAACACACAGCTTGGTCATCAGCATGCTAAGTCACAAAGATGGCTCTTGGAGAGACAAGTGCAGTTTCAGCTGATGTTGTTTCGGATGTAGTTTTATGCCCTAAGCTTGTCCCCCTTTTTATACAAATCGGAGATTTTCCCCAAGCAGCAGGGGAATGCTTGGGGCTTGGCTTGAATTTCCAGGCCAGTTCGCTCCCCATCTTAGCACTGCTGAACAGGCCTGCCTCTTCTCCACAGCTCAGAAAGCAATTGGGAAGAGCCTGTGAAAAGAGCTGGTTAAAACTGGCTCTCGGGCCAGGCTGCATCCTTCTCTTCAGAATGACAAGATGAGGCCTCAGTGCTGGGTAGCAGTCCTGACGTTCTCCTGCTCTGCTTCACCAGGTTGTGTGTGGCAGCACTTTCAGCCAATAACTTCTGCGACAACAGAGAGGCGCTTTACGGTGTTTTTGACGGTGACCGCAATGTGGAAGTGCCGTATCTGCTGCAGTGCACCATGAGTGACATCTTGGCAGAAGAGCTCCAGAAGACAAAAAATGAAGAGGAGTACATGATCAACACTTTCATTGTTATGCAGAGGTGAGTCTTGGATCTGAAGCATTTCTTACCTTACGTACGCTCACTGGGCAGCTTGCTCACTTTCAGGTTGGGTGCAGGCTCTTTTCTTGCTACAAAAAATGGGAGGAAGGGAAAAAAGCTTTAGTATCTGGCAACTGTGTATTCTTTTACTGCTTATTTTGTGAATACTGCCCTCTGTTCCTTTCAGATGTGAGGAGAAAAACCTCCAGCCCTTTCCCAACCACCCAAACAAAAAGAATATCCACCCTCAAAATTACTAAATGTTTACGACTAAGCAGTTTTACTCTTCTCTGGTATCTACTTTAAATCTTACAATTCAGAATTTCCTGTAGCCAAGACAGTGGTATGAATTTCTTCGTCATCTTTTAAACTTCCTCACTACTACTGCCTGCAAAGCCTGAGCTGATTCTTTCTTTTTCCCTATATCAAGTCAGGTTATTTATAGCCATGCAAATATTTAAAACATGTACTCTGACTCCCTAAAAAATGTCAATCTCGTGTCATTCCTTTGACCTTAGAATTTATTTATGCAAGACTCATCCGAAGAGGTTTTGTGATACAATAGATGTGAGTGTAATAGCAGCTATGCACGGTGGTCTGGGGACCTGTGCGCATGCTGTTCTTGACTGAACAAGGGATTGTGCCTGGGGAGACACTGAGTGGAGGAGGAATATGAAGGGAGCTGAACAAAGAGAATGCAAAGGTCAGGGAAACAAAGGAGAAAGCAAACAAGCAGCTCTGAGATGAAGGAAATGGATGAAGCTGAAAGTAGCATCGCTTGCTGTTCAATTGCTGCACCTCTGGAAAGGAGGATATCAAATTCTGCTATTGGGAAATAGGGGCAGTAGGGTGGGATTGAACCTCACAAACACGGGAGGAAAAAATGCCTCTCACATAATTGCCTTGGTTAGAGTGGTAGCTGAAAAGGTTGCCACATAATTAAAATCTTCAAAAACAATATAAACTTGAGCATTGGAAGTACTTACTAAGTGGTTTTCTTTCCTACTCGTGGCCTTTCACAGGAATGTACATTCCTGCAGAAGAAGCCTCTCTCCCACAAACACTGCTCAAGTCCGATCAGCTAACCGCTCCTCTGGAGGACCAGAAATAGCATCCATTCTGGTTGCACGTAACCATTCGTTGGGGGGTTAGTACAGACACTGTGCAGCATTCCTGAAGTGCCTTTGAAAAAAACAAACAGGAAAGCATAGTGAAGCCTGGGTGCAAGTTTAGTTGTGCGTTATTTCCCCAGAATTTGGAATCACAGGTTCTTGCCAGCAGCCGTCCCTCGCCTTAATACAAATGTTGGTAGCCTCTGTAATTAGCTTTGTAATTGCTCTAATTCCTTAATTACTATAGGAGAAGGCCCTGATAAACAAGATCCTGGGAAGAATAGATGCTTTTTTCCACAGTTCTGTTTCAATTTAAACAAGTAAAATTAACAGTATTGAAATGAATTTACATCCCAGTGACAGCATTTGGGCAACTTCAGTTCTGTCCACATTTCTTTGTTGTTGGGTTGGTTTTTCTGTGACCTCTGCTGAAACAGCGAGCTGAAATATTTCTGATGACTTATTTTTCTGGTTAGTAACTGACATGGTAAATGAGAAGCGTGCCTTCTTACAGTGGAATTAACAGCTCCTGTGCTTTTTTGGTCAGTGTTTGATACTTTGAAACCATTATTCTGAGGGAATCAGAAAACAAGGAAGAATGAATTCTAGCTTTTGCTCAAACCTAGAAACTAGGACTTCTACAGTTAAAATTGTGATTTTTAGTAGTAAAGTCTTCAGCTTCAGGAGCCCAAACTCTGTCTGGATAACATCTCTTCCTTTTAAAGCTCTACCTGAGCTCATTCAGTAGCCCTCAACACTTCGTCTCTAACCCTCTTTGTTTCCTTCCATCCGACCTTTAAAGCAGAGCTCTTTAACACGTAGAGAAAGAGCCGACTGTGTGACAATTACAAGCGCAGACCTTTTTCTAAAACTGAGTAGATTGGAGTAGCTGCACCACGCTGTAAATAGCACGCTGCCTGAGAGCTGTACGTGATTACCCTGCGATGTTGCTGCAGTGTCATGCTCTTGAGTGGAGACTTTTGTTTTTGTCCCTGGGATCCAATAGAGTCAGCGCCCCGAGTGCTCGTGGTTGCAGAACAGCAGTTGTTTCTCCTCAGTACCCATAACGCTTGTTTTTCAATTAAAGAACAATCAGTGTTCTGTTTAAATTCCAGGAAACTTGGAACAGCTGGACAGAAACTTGGAGGCTCTGCTGTCCTTTGCCATATAAAACATGATCCCATGGACCCTGGCGGATGCTTCACATTAACCTCAGCAAACGTGGGGAAGTGCCAAACTGTTCTCTGCCGGAATGGGAAACCTCTGCCTTTGTCCAGGTGTTACGCGATGAGCTGTGAAGAAGAGCTGAAGAGGATTAAGCAGCATAAGGCCATTATCACAGAGGTGAGAGAACTGATGTTGATGAAAGGAGGACTGCTGCAAGTTGCAGCTTCCTTTGAGGATATGTGCGTGGTGATATGTGCAATTACACACCTGTATTAGTAACCTCTAAGAGGTGGCATTAATAGTATGGGTTCCAGAGTAGCGCATTGCCTTTCAAGGTGATTCATATCGTGCAATTAAGTTGTTTTTCCACTTTGTTGCCAAGCTGGATTTTGGTTAGCTTCAGAGAGTGAGCTGCTGTGAGCACGCTGTGGTGAAACAGGAAAGCTGAGAGCCTCCTCCCGACGGGGAGAGCAGCCGCTGTGTTGGCGCTGCCAGGAAGAGCCCCTCCAACCCAGAAAGGTGAGAGGGCCGAGCACTTGCAGCAATGCCATCCTTGCCTTGGGAGACTCCTTACTCCTGGCAGATTGACTTGGCTGTCTGAGCTGTCTGCTCCCAGAGGTGCCCTCTGACAAGTGGCTCTTGAAGAGAGCGGTTGCCTGAAAGGAAAACCCACCCTTTGCTCAGTTGGAGGGCCACAAGAGAGGAGAAGGCTACTTGCTGCCTTCTTGCAGGCTTAAAGCCACCGCTGTCAGCTGTGCTTTGCCTTGTGTGACACATTCATAGGAACAGATAAATATTGTCTCCTCTCAATGGGGGAGGAAAGGGCAAAAAGCTCACGGCTGTACACCCCTGAGCAGGTGTGTGCGTGTGTAACGAAATCGTGTGCTTATTCATGTTGCCAGGAAAAGATCATGACTGGAATCTCAAACGTGACAAGTTAGAAAGGAGTCACTCCAACATAGCGTGCCTCACTGAGACATGCTCGTTGTGTTCTGTAGAGGAAAAGGGAAATTTCTGTGCCGAATCTTGAGATGACTCACTGATTTCATGCACCGTGATGGCTTATCGCTTCTGTCAAGATCCTAATGGGGAAGTTAACAAGCTGACAAGGTTTTTTTTTCTTTTGAGTGGTTTTAAAGGGGAAGCCTTTTCAGCCTTGGTTCGCTTTTCTGGGGTTATTTGCTGTATAATAACCACTGCTGTCATCAGCTGGACCAAAGGAGCGTAAATCCTCACCTCTGTTTTTCGTCTCGAGCACACAGCTAACAGGCTGCAGCTATCCCCACCAGGCTGACTGCTCACCAGCCTTGCTGTTTCAGATGCTTGCTATGCTTCTGGCAGCTCAGATTCTAACATGGGCAGGATCTTGGGATTTGGATAGGCATGGGATTTGCTTCTCAAATACGCCCATTTTTACTGGTGCTCTCCCTTCAAATATTACTCCTCCTCCCCTCGGAAATGTTTTGTGTAAGTGGAAGCATAGTCAGTAATTGGAGCGTGTAAAAATTTCACTACGGTGCAGCTGACTGCAAAATGCAGACTTGCTCTCTGCTGCATTTGACTTGCATGCTTCATTTAAAGGTTTTTTTTTTCTTCTTCAAATGAACTTTTGTTTCCAAAGTGATGAGCCGAGATGAAACCTACAATTGTTACAGCTGCAAGAGAAGAGTCATAGCTGAATGACCTGCCCCTACATCAAATGGAGCTGTGTGTGACTTTGCCCTGTATCGTGGGTGGAGGAGGGATGAGTCTGACTCATGGGTAAAACATTAGTCCAGTTGGCTCCCACAGCTGCAGGAGCAGAATAGATGGGTCTTTGTTGCAGGCTTCTGCTTTGTTGGGCTGCATAGGTGATGCTGATGACAAATCAATAGGGTGTAGGAAGCTGAGCGCAAGATTGGAAACCAGCCATCGCTGTGTTCTAATCCCAGCTCCGTCTCCCTGCAAGTCGCTTTGCCATTTGCTCGTCTGTAAATGGCTGTACTTAGGGTACTGCAAAAACAGGCACTGGTGAAACACAGGGAGGTGAGGGCCGTGCATGTCTGCTTTGTGCCCAATTTCTGTCCTTTCTGATTTCAGGACGGCAAAGTGAATGGTGTGACGGATTCCACAAGAATCTTGGGATACACGTTCCTTCACCCAAGCGTTGTGCCGCGCCCTCACGTCCAGTCCATTACCTTAACTCCACAAGATGAGTTCTTCATCCTGGGGAGCAAGGGGCTGTGGGACAGCCTCTCCATGGATGAGGCAGTGGAAGCAGTCAGGAATGTGCCTGATGCGCTGGCAGCCGCGAAGAAGCTTTGCACTTTGGCCCAAAGTTACGGCTGCAATGACAGTATCAGCGCCGTTGTGGTTCAGCTCAACGTGACGGAGGACAGCTTCTGCTGCTGTGAACTCAATGGGGTCCCGCCCCCCAGCCCAGGCATTTTCCCCCAGACCGTCAACGTGGTCATCAAGGACAGGCCAGCAGATGCTCTCGGGATGCCATCTTCCAGCAGCGGCATGGCCTCGGAGATCAGCAGCGAGATCTCCACCTCAGAAATGAGCAGCGAGGTGGGGTCCACAGCCTCCGACGAGCCCCTGCAGGTAGCCATGAACGAGAGCAGCCCGGCCTACCCTGGGGAGCAGCGCTGCATGCTGCACCCCGTCTGCCTGTCCAACTCCTTCCAGCGGCAGCTCTCCAGCGCCACTTTCTCCAGCGCCTTCTCCGACAACGGCCTGGACAGCGACGATGAGGAGCCCATAGAGGGGGTGTTCACCAACGGCAGCCGCGTGGAAGTGGAGGTGGACATCCACTGCAGCCGAGCGAAGGAGAAGCAGCTTCTCCAAGTGCCTGTGGAAGCCAGCGACGAAGGAATCGTCATCAGTGCCAACGAAGATGAGCCCGGCCTTCCCAGGAAAGCTGAATACTCTGCCACGGGCACAATAGGGCGCCGGAGGGGCAACGGCTCCGTGGCGCCGCAAGAGAGAAGCCATAACTTGATTGAAGTTGCAGCAGATGCGCCACTCAGAAAAACAGGGGGCTACTTTGCTGCTCCGGCCCAGCCAGATCCGGACGACCAGTTCATCATCCCGCCAGAGCTTGAAGAAGAGGTCAAGGAGATCATGAAGCAGCACCAGGAGCAGCAGCAGCAGCAGCAGCAGCGGCAGTACCAGCTGGACCACCTGGCAGACTACTACGACACACCACTATGACCCACTCTACTGCTCGGAAATAAACCAACAAACGAGGAGACTTGGGCGCGGGACCCAGTGGGCTCACGCCACAGCAGGGGTTTCCCTTCTCCGTTTCCTTTATACACTTCCTTTTCTTTATCCTACCACTACAGATAACTGCAGCTTTTCAGTTTGTTAGGTTTAATATTCATCGACTTTCTTCTAGAGACGCTTTACCAGTACGGTTTAAGATAGTTAATCTTCCCTTAACATATCAAGTGTAAAAACAAAACAAAACAAAAAAAACAAACAAAAAAAAATAAAAATAATAAAAAGGTTTAATATATTGCTGAGAAACAGATGATGATGTAATATTTTTTAAAATGGCCTGTTTGTTTTGTTTGAAAAGCAGGGCAGTAGCCAGTGCTAAATGATTTAAGTAATATTGTAATACTGTATTTCTTTGAGAGAAAAGGCTTTTTTTGGTCTTGAAAATGATAGACATTTGTAGAATACGGAGACTAACTCCTAGGAGTTGCTTTACTCTTTCAGGTGACTTAAGTCACTGAGATTCACTAATTTTCTCTGAGAGAACAGTTGATTGGGAAATTACTGTAAATAGCTCAGTGTTGTATAGTGACGCTTACATGTTTTGTAGCCTTGGCATTAAGGACACAACCTGAAAAACTGACCTTTTTCTTAAGCAACCCTTTGGGCCATGCTCATCGAGCGTAGCGGGCTGAGCGACTGCGTGCGAGCTAGCTAGACTTAGGTGGTGTAGACCCTTGAAAGAACCCCGCTTTTCTCCTCTGGTCTCTTTCTGTCCTTCCTTTTACAGACACGTTTTATTTGTGTTCCTTATTGCTGCCACAACCAGCATGATTGTATAGAGCTCATTTGCTGTAGAACATTTACAAACCAAGAGTTATATTAAAGCCGAATGCACAAATGAACATGTCATAATTTTTGTTATAATAAATATGAAATTTACAAACGATGTCTGCTTTCATGTCTGGGTAGCTGAGCAGCAGCTCTCAAGCAGCTTGCTGTCGTTCGTCAGAGGTCTGAAGTCTGCTCAGGCTGCGACGTGTCGAAACTTTTTCAGCTCGGTGCGCGTTTTTAGAGTAACTGCAGAAGCTCACACGTAATTCCAGAATTTTTAGTAAGCAAATCTCCCAGTGGTGCAGAATGCCCTTTAAGAGATGCTGGACGACAGTGAGGAATTAGCATGCTCCTTTTATTTCTCGGTACAAATTGAGCGCTATTGATTTGCCCTTCACCGTAGTATTGACGGTGCCAGAAGGCTGAAGAGGAGTGGTGCTCTGAATCCGTGCCCCTGCGACTGAGTAACTGGAGGTAGGAATGATGGAGGGGTAATATGGGCTAAGGAAAGGGAAGGAGAGAGCGCTGGATATGGAGAGAAGAGGAAAGACGTAAAGAGATGTAAAGAGAAGGTGGAAAAGGGAACTGCAAGCTTCCTACATAAGCTCGGATGTGGTTGAATGTGTTAAACGAACATGAGTATAATGGCAGTTGGGTAACAAAAGGGCGTTCCTCTGTGAATCCTGTGGGAAGGACCCACACCCTTCCTCAGCGTTGCCTCCAACCAACTGCTTCATTTTCCTTGTCAGTCGCTAAAATGCTAAATGAATGTCTGGTCACAACAGGGTTTTGTTCCTGCTTCACATTTGGTCTGTGTTTTGGGAGAGGGCTATGGTAACAGGCAGCACTCCTTACTCTGTTCCAGGATGGAACAGCCGAGTTAGGACAGGATTGCCATTAATTAGAGGTTCTGAATTTCTTCTTCTTAAATAACAACAGCAGGGGACTAAATAGAAAAATACCTGGTTTGATAAATGCCTATAGCACTGCCTGTAGGGCTCGAAGATTGTACTGCATTGTAATTGGAGCTCCAAAATGCCACTTCCTTAAAGAAAACTCATTAAATAATGTATTGAAAGAAAAAAGATTTATGGTTTATTGGCAAGCAACTCAGAAGTATTCTCTGGTAATGGTTTCTGTATCTCTAACTGTGTTAAATGACTTGATCTTCCTTTGTGTCCTTGGAAAGTGTCGTCTTTTCAGCTGTTGCTTGAGACTGAAAGGTGATAATTAGCAAGGGCACTACCATGGCCAAGGCAAGCGGTGGCACATCGAGGGTTTCCTGAGCAGGCTG
Organism: Penelope pileata; assembly: GCA_013396635.1. Lineage (NCBI taxonomy): Eukaryota > Metazoa > Chordata > Aves > Galliformes > Cracidae > Penelope > Penelope pileata. The sequence continues at coordinate 198,308 of WBMW01005429.1, forward strand.
GAGAGCTTGGCACCTTAAAAAAAGTAATTAAGAAAGAAAGAACAGCATTTTCTGTGTAGCAGCCATCCCTAGCAAGGGAGTAGTGCTGCCTTCTGTCTCTGTTCCTGCTGCCGTGCCTCTGGTGCGCTGGGCGCGTGGTGCTGCCGAGAGAGGAATGTCCCTGATGGAAGGAGAACTGGGTCATGTGAGCTACGGTTTGTCCCCTAATGGAGAAAGGACTGAAAAGTCACGCTCTGCTGTATCCTTCCTTCGTGTGAGAAGGAATGTGTGCACGTGGGCAGGCTTCATTAAGAATTCCCCCTCCTTCCAGTTGAAGGACAGATGTCAAGAACTTGCCAGACCACGGCATGAGCAGCTTCCAGGGAACGGCAGTTCTGCTCCTCGTGCCCTTGCCTGGAAGTGCAGGTGGTCAAAACTTGAGAGCACACCAAAGCCCACCGCCTTCAGCACAGCCCCTTTATAACCACATTCTGGACTCAGAGCTTTCGTAGCATCGAGGAGACAGGATTTTGGCAGAGGAACTGCACCTTTGGACTCCTGGTCTGCCTGAAGAAGACATATGTATGAGCAGTCTGTCTTAGCAAGCCATGATGTGAGGGATTGATGCGTTCGCAGGGACTTTCTGTTCCGCCTCCTGGGCTGAACCAGATCAATAGGCTGGCTGACTGGGAGCGTCCTTGGAAAACTCAGCATTTCTAAACAAGGGCAGAGGGTACTTTGTTCCAACTTTAAGGTGGGATTTGGAAAACAAGGTCCAGTTCTTGCAACTCGTGACTTTTCTTGACGTCTCTGTCCTCTTTCACTAAGGATGTTCATGTGCTCTTACGAGCACTGAAGCTGAAGTCATTGTGACTTCACTTTGGTGCATTACTGTCATGCATGAGTTTAAGTACCCATGAGTTCAAGTGTATTTTACACAATTTTGACCAATTGGGAGCTGTCTGACTTGAAAAAAGGAAGTGGATTTGTTTGCAGAATGACAGCTGTGTCAGGGGCAAATCTTGGGAGGGCTTCTGGCTGAAGAAAATAGAGCTGTGCTACCTTTATATCAAACCTTTTGTGTCCCTTGAAAGTTGCTGATAGCCATATCTGAGATGAGCAGCAGGGCACAGACAGGAGGAAGAAGATAGCTTGCGGCAGAAAAATGAACATATCTTCCAGGAAACAATGAAAATAACTTGAAATGGGAAGATACGATGGTATGGCGGGGTTGCTCAGTTGCTTGCATGCAAGCCTTTTCTGTGGCATAAAAGCTTTTTCATCTTGCTTTCTGCCGTCGTGCGCTTACATAATGCGTTTTGTTGTGCATGAGCAACCCATTGGCTCCAGCGCTTGTGCATTCCGAGCAGGGCAGGATCTCCTCATTGGTAACCAGTGCTGAGGTGCTGCTGCCTTCCTGTGGCCTATTGCTTGCAGAGCGAGCCAAATCGCTGTGCAGATCCTCTCCCTCATTGCTGGGAGACTGTCGTGCTGCTGCAGTCCCCGCATGTTACCTTTGAAGCATTCTCTTCCTAACGATCTCAGCCTGATCGCTCGCCGTCGTGCTTACAGCTCACACACAGCTTTCTAGCCAATGGCACATGCGTATTTTCCTAAGTATGGCTTTGTGCCTTTGGAAGCACATCCGGGTGGGGGTAGGTGTTACTGAAGCGTCACACACCTTCGGAAGTCGTGTCTAAGAACTCCCCTGGCAATCAGCTGTCCCCTGGTGACGTTTAACTAGGCAGCCTCTCCTTTGTGCTTAGAGGCACCGAGTCCCCACGGTCAGGGCATGGTGTTTTAGCCAAGATGAAGTAAAATCTGGGTGCTGAGATTCATAAGATCACATTGCAGAACAGTGGCATCCGCTCATCCCTGGGAGAGGCCAGAGTGTGCCTTGCCAGGTGACACACAGCAGCGTCCCACAGTGATCCTGCACCTCTCTGCCAGCATCTCTGCAGCAGCCGCGGGTGACATCTTTTGTTTCCAGACCTGCGGGTCCGGGCTGGGAAATGCTCGCTGGAGTGGCTCGGCTGGAATAACCCAGTGACCAGCTCATGGATCTGGGGTGCAGAGGGGCTCGAGTTATTTCTAGCAGAGCAGTAGGATTTAAAGGAGTAAACAAGAGGAACCTTAGCAGTGTCAGCCTGGTTTTCCTGGATGCTGCCTGCTGTCGAGCTCATCTTAGAGAAGACTCCTGAGCCTTCAGCTGAGCCCTGCTCTGGAGCTGGGGGTCCCAGAGCTTTGGCTGCAGGGGAGCTGCATGGCAGAGGTTGGTCTAAAAAAAATCTTTTGCGCTCAGCTGGAACCAGGGCTTCAGGGTTTCTGTTAAATGATTGCATTTACACTTTTCTCAGTTAACCTCCGTTCCTGTCTTGCCTTGTTAAGTCAACCGACTTGCCTCAGGGCCAATTTATGGCGGTACTGCTGGATCAATCGATTCCTTTCTCACTGATTTAATCGTTACCTGCGTGCTGGCACTTGCTTTGCAGCAAGGGTCTGTGGGGTGCTGCTTGGACCTGTGCCTGCTGGAGGGAGAGCCAGGCAGGAGCAATGAGACCGAGGCCTGTGAGGCGCTGGGCAGGGCTGGTCGCTCCCCCAGCAGCAAGGCCTCAGTGCTGGGCAGCCCCTGAGGCCTCCTGTGCCGGGGGCTGGATGGAGGTGGCAGTGCCAGCGCTGGGGCCTGGTGCCCCTGTTTTAACAGTGAGGTGGTCACCATTGACTCCCAGAACAGATAGAGTTGTTTTGCTAATTGAATATACGCCATTGGGTGCTTTAAAGAAGATTAGGATGCAGCTATGGAGGAGGGGTGGTGCAGCAGAAGTATGTGAGCCAGTGACTTGTAAGGTGCTGCTTCACTGTAATCCCTGCAAAGGAGAGAGGAAAAAAGCCCTGCAGTTAGTGCTCATCTCCATCCCAAAGAACTGAATGCGTAGAAGACGTAGTGAAATACTCTATTTAAAAACTGGATGGCAACGGAGAGCAAAACCAGCTATGTCTCTTCAAGATTTAAAACAAATGGATGCTCGTGCCCTGGTGGCCAAAGCTGTTCTGTTTGAGTGCCAGCAAAGGCCTCTGGCAGAAGGTACTGGGAGCCTGGTTGGCAAGTGCCCTGGGGCAGAGCCATTTAACGAGGGGTAAAGGGGCCATCCCACTCTCTCACCATGATGCACAATGTTATCACGAGGCTTCTCAGAGTCAGCTCTGGTACCAGCAGTCTGCCCGTGGGGTTCTTGTAGTGCCTCGAAATGATGAATTAGGAACGGGGAAAATGAGCCTGAAGTGCTGATCCCTCCTCTCCCGGTGATGTGTGGCTCGCACCTCTATGAACCAGAAGCAGTCTCCTCGTGATGAAGATAAGAGGCAGCTTTCAGGCCTCTTCTTTTTGATTGGAAACTGAGCTTTTGTATGTGGGGCAGGAGAGTGTGCGTTGCTGCAGCCTTTGCTAATGGCGAACTGCAGGGGCTCCCCCTTGCGTTACCACGGGACAGGAGAATATGGCTGCAGCTTCCTCCTCCAAGGGCCTGAGTGAATGTCGTGTGCCCTATGCCCCTGTTTACACTGTCAGATAAAGTCATTCCAGAGCAGCCTTGGTTCAGCCCAACAGACAGCAGCAAAGCAGCAGCACTGGCATGGCCAGGGAGCATCCTCACCAGGCCGGGGGCTGCCGTGCCCACAGCAGTGTTCCTGACGTCTGCAGAAAGGGAAAATGCCCTTTCCACTGCCTGTGGGCCCTACGGTGGCTACACACGCTGGCTAATCCCTACCTAGAAAGTCTTAAACTCGTTAGTTCTCTGACAGCAGCTCTTCCAGTGCCACGTGCTTTCCATGGCTCAGTGCTGAGAATGCTGCCCCGAAACACTGAGGATGTGGAAGTCACCATGCTGGGTCCTTCACGCTCGCAGAGAAGGGCGGCTGCAGCATGGGCCAGAAGCGGTGTGGGTGTGCAGATGACAGATTTAGGCACAGCTTTGTGCTATAAATCTGGGTGCAGTGGGAAGCCTATGAGTAATGTATATGCAACGCGCGCAGCGTATTCACAGCTAATGAGGCTCCAATTTTCAACAAACAGCTGGGCAAATTTAAGCTCTTCTTTCCTCCTGCACTTCAGCTGTCCGTGTTTAACTTGGAAAACAGTATGGGTTAGCAAAAAATTCAAAGTTTTCATACATTTATAAATGTCTAAACACCTCTGCTATGGTTTCTCTTGTAATATTGAAAATAATCTATCCAAACCCTAACCTAGTTTTCCGCAGCCTGTTTAAAACATATGGTCCTTACCTGTGCCTGGCTGTCTCAGGAGCCTTTATACGTTCTGTTGAAAACCCAATTACCTGCAGAACGCCTGGATGCATTTCCCTCCCTTACGCTTTTCAGCGTGCCCTATGAGTTTCAGAATGTCCCGCAGCAGGCACGGCTCCGGGTGCAAATGGCACGGCTGGAAATCAATGGCCCATTTGTAGCAATGAAGGGCATCCTGCGACTTTCCAGTTCTGCACTGTCACACGCCAAGAGCAATCACATCAAACACGCTGACGATCTGCAGGCCTTGCAAGGAGCCCGATGTTTTATTTATGACGGGTGACGGTGAGCATCTGTGACACTTTTATGCTGCGCTGGCATTAAGCTGCCGTAATATATTGAATGCCACCTTTTCCTGGAGACGGATGGATGGATGTGGAAGAGGTGAGTAATGATGAGTGTCACCGCTGTCATAAACAACGCCGTTATGGTCCCATTTAATAACTTATCGGAGTCCTGGAAAAGGAGACACAAATGCAACTGAGAGACTGGAGTTGCAGAACGTCCACTTTGTAGTTAGAGCTCAGCCTACAGTGAATCTGAGTTGCGGTGGAAAATTACCAGAAGACAATCTCAAACGAAGATAGAGCTGCACTGGGAGTGAAATACGTGGGTTACGAAAGAACCATTTCCACTCACGCTGCTCTTTGGTTCTCTAATCCCCGTACGTATTCTCGTGGCTCTGAAGCAGTTTCTCACGTAAACTGAGATCGGGGCTTCCTTGAAGCAAAGCTTTGCATTCAGCTGCTGCCCCTGCACGACCGGTTTGTGTTCGTAGTTATTTCTCCACATCAGATACACTCACGCTGCTCTGGAGAAGGCTCGAGTCGTGGTAAAAGTTAATATATTCTGGGAACGTTTTCTTTGACTCGTTAAGGAAAAAAGAAACCTTGTTATCTGTGCTTACAGGAAAACTTCTCTGTGGATGGATCTGGACGTTGGTGCTCCACATGTCTGGTCAGCAGCAGGAGGGGGATGCCCTGACACACGCAGTTCTTCTGGCCGTGGTGTCTTTGTGGTTCCAGGTGAATGAATTATTCAGTAAATGTAAAGGTTACGGTGAGCCTATTTTCAGGAGCAAATATCCTCCTTCTCCCCTGGCCCCAACCCCCCCGGTTTTGCCTTTCACATTGAAACAGAAGCAGCCTGCATCTTGGGATACTAATGTGCTCTGTTCTGGAAAAAATGTTTCCCCAGACGAAATTACTTTTATGAACAATTACTTGAATAAAGGAGACATTCAGGCAAATGGAGCCTCAAAGAGACGCAGCCCACCAGGAGGAAAAATTCGCAGCAGCAGTGGGATGCAGAATTAGTGGTGTGGTGTTCTGTTTTTTTAATGCAGACATCCTAAATACCTTATGCTCTCTGCTTCTGCCTCAGAACTAGGGCATGGAGAGGCATTTTGTCAAAAAATGGCTTCACATTTCTGTGCTTGGGTGGAGACTGTCTCTCCCCAGGGCTGCGGGGAGGGGTTCCTCTGTGGAAAATGAGTGTTTGCTGAGCTCAGCTGGGGTTTTGCTCTCAGAATGACTGAAGCTGTTTGCTCCTGTACCGAAGGAGACAGGTGCAAATTGATGCTTTAAACTCAAAAGGAGCTGGGAGGTAACTGAGATAAATGAGCCGCTCAAGTCAGCCCAGCACCTTGCTCCAGTGGCCGTCGGCAGTGGGGCTCCCTGCAGACAGCTCCAGCTCGCCTTGCCACCTGCACCCGTCCCCTGGCACCCCCAGAGGTCAGGACTGGTTATTTTATTCCTCTTTCTGGAGCTTCTGGGCTGGTTTGGCTTCCCAGAAGGCTTCCTGCTGTCTCCAAGGTGATGCCCTTGAGGCTCTCAGGCTGAGAGGCCATACCGTCTGCCCACAGCACAACCCCTGAGAAGATGGGTTTGACCTTCCTCTAACAGTAAGGATTGTCCGGGCTGCTTACAGACCCCCAAGCCTCGGCTTGTGGGCAGGGAGTTTGGTTTCCTCTGGTGGTATATGGCATGTCCTGAGGGGAAGGAAAGCTTCCTCTTCCCTACCCTACTCCTCTGAGAAGTGTTTCTGGGATGTTCCGCTCTCCTCTGCTGCCCATCCCTCCGTGAAGGTGGGTGGAGGAAGCAGCACTGATGTTTGCTTCCTCTTTGGCATTACTTCCCAGTAGCCTTTCTTCATGGTGGCAAGGAAGGAAACAAAGGTGAGGCACAAAGCTTTCAAGAAACTGGCAGTCACCTGTGGACCCCCTGCTTGTGGTGCCCCCACTCTCCATGTCCTGGAGGAAAGCTGCTTAGCAGGGGGTTGGACTCCCTGATCTCCAGAGCTCCCTTCCAACCCCTACGATTCTGCAGGGGCAGAAACAAGGTCTCTGCAGGGGTTCATCTTGGACACTTTCCTGCCACAGGGATGTGGAAGGCCCTGGGACCTGCCCTCATTCATAAATTTCTGGCACGTTTGCTCACAGGTCCCGTTGCTTGCTGCAGGAGTGTTGGTTGCAATCCACTTCTTGTAAGGGAAAATGGAGGTTTTGTGGAGCAATTCTAGTCAAAACTGAGCGCACGTTGTGAGACAAGACACAGTGAGCCAAACTGGGCCGAGAAATTTGAGCTGAGACTTGAGAGACATCCTCAGAGAAGTTCTGCATCCAAGGGGCCCAAGAGAGCCACCAGTCCCTGCAAATGCCATGAAGGACTGAACCAGGGCAGTGGGCACTGCTCAGGGTACAGGCAACCGTGCAGTGGCGTTAATAAATTTATGGCTGTAGGATGTGGAAGCATATGCGAAACTGACGGTGGCTGTTAATCAGATTGAAGGTAACTATTCAAAGCTGGTTTTCATTTGAGTAAGAGTTCAAATGTTATTGATGTTATTTCTGAGCAAGGGGCTGGGCAAAAATGTCTCCTTTTCAGATGATTGGAAAATAATGGGCAGTAGCAACTTTGTGAAGAAATCTAGTCCCATGTTTGTGCACATACAGGAGTGAGCACTGGGAGAGAAGACAGATACACCGTTAAATTGTGGAAAGTGGGACCAGGATCCCGGTGAGGACGGATGCAGCTGGAGACCTGGGGCACGCCAAGCCTACTTAAGCAAGAGGCCTGGAAGCCAGTGTCCCAGGAAGTTGTATCACTTCCCACCTCCTGCTATCTGAAAGGAGGCATTGGGGTTGGACTACTCACAGCAGGTTGAGTCTTGAGACAGCGAGCAGGCCCTGAAGCTATGCCCTGGGAGGCTGAGGCCAAGGATCGGTGCAGGAAGTGGGAAGTGGAAGGCAGAAGCGAAACTGATGGGGAGCTGAGCTGTGTGGGAAAGGACAGGATTGCCCTGGCAGGGAGATGCGTGGAAGCTAAGCATTTTTTTTGAACCACTAGTGGTTACTTGTGGCTTTAGCTGGATGCCAGACAACCCTGCAGCAGACTTCTTGTTCTCTTACAGCGTACAGTGAAGGCCTGGTTCTGGGCAAACAGCTAGAAATCAAAGCCTCAATTTCATGGCTATCGCTAATGTGAGTCACAGCAAGTTTGGGATATACTTCTTATAAGCACAGGAATGCTATGAAGCTTGCTTATGTTCACACTATTCGAGAGATGTTTAGGGTGTTACATCAATGCTAAATACTCATTATAAAGGCTTGTGTAATCACTTCCTTATCAGAACCGTAACATTGTCTTGTTAGGTATATTTTATCTCAACTATTATACTCTGAAGTACATGTTTATATATGTGTGTGTGTATGTGTACATATATATATAAAAAGTACACAATAAATAAGCTCTCTCATGGTTCAAAACAGCTTCATCTGGGCAATGATTAAGAGCCAGCCAAAACTGAAAGACCACAGCCAGAATCAAAATTGCCTCTTCCCTCCCCACAAGCTGACAAATCTCCTGTAGTTCAACAATAGCCTTTTTTTCTCACTCTCTCATCGATGAAGTCCAGTGATCTATTTCATCTTCCTCAAGAAAAGGACTCTCAGAAGATGTTCTCTTATTTTCTCAGCCCTGGGGGCATACAATTACTGCTGCTCACTCATGCTTTTCATGTTCACATATTGGAAGCATACACACACCTTTTGTCACTGTTACAGCATCCCCTTGAAAAGCTCACTGGCAGCCAGCGTGTTCCTGACCTGGGCTCTGCTCTTCATCGGCCGCAGTCGGCAAACCAAACCGTGCTACAGAGGCAAGCAGTGTCTTCATTATGCTGATAGCTGACAAATGTGCTGCCTCTCACAGTCTGATCTGTGCTCAGCAAGATGGGAAAAATGTAGCAGACCTGGAGCCAGGACCCAGGCGCTGCCTTTGAAGTTGCAGCTAGTTCCTCTCAGCAGCATTCCTCGGGGAGCACATGATGGCCATGCGATGACCCCCGTGACTCGGAAGATAAAACATTTCACTGTTCCAAGTGAAGCAGGTCACAAGCGTAGCTCAGGTTGTGATTCAGAAAGGCACTGAACTTCCTCTGCTTTGTGACCGCATTGTGGCTTAAATCAGTAGGATGCTTCAACAGGCACAGGATCTGCTCAAGGACTTCTCTGCATAGCTGGCTGCCCATGCTAGCTCTAGTCAATTCCTTCTGTCAAGGGAGGGGAAAGGAAGCGGTTGTTAGCGCCAGCTTGAAAGCACTGCAATAGCAACCTGTTAGCAGTCCGTTGTTGTTTAGATTTGCCCTGTACAGGGTGAAAACATTAGAATCAAACACATTTTAAATTCAGGAACCTGCCTGAGAGACCGATACAAAAAGCCTTGTTAGAACATCCTCTCAGCATCTATTTTATTACATTTTCTTTACATTTGGCGATTTGATACATACTTCCAGTACCTTGTTGGACAACACATTTTGGACTTGTTGCCTGTGAGGCAAAGTCTAGTGCCTGCCCCTCGCTGAAGCTCCCATTCTCTGGCAGTCCCAGAGCTGACTTCACACTAACGTGGCAAGAGCCTGGGTGTTGCGGGAGCTTTCAGAGGTCCTGCGGACGGGGCGGTTGTTTCTGATACTTCTGTCTCTAACGCTGCTCTCGGGACAGTCCTGAGCCTTGGCCATGTGGCTCCAGAAGGCCCGGACAGTTCGAATGGCCAGGATGCAGACCACAAAGCTGGCAAAGTACAAACAGGCGGCAGCTGCACCAAAAAGGCCGACGGCCGCGTCGCCGCCCTGGACCACGCAGTTCATGGAGGTGTAACCACGGCGCGCGTACAGCCTCTCCCGCCTCTTGCAAACCTCTGTGGCGTTCACCTGGGTGACAAAATGCAAGTAGAGGCCGACTGCAACGATGTAGGCCACGCCAGCCAGGAGGTTGAAGGCACATTCACCAGCGAGCAGCCCCATCTTGAGGCGGTGGATGGGTTTCACCCCCACGACGAGGAAGACGAGCGTGAGTGCTGCTGCCGTTAAGCTGAAGGCCACGCCGCCGTAGATGCAGGGGGCTCTCATCTGGGTGATCTGCATGTCCAGCTCCCGCACCTCCTGGAGCTCCGTGCCCTCGAAGGGGCTGTAGGCTGAGTTCAGGTTGAAGGACCCCAAGCCCAAGCCTCCGATGGAAGTGAAGCCTGCAACCGAGGCCTGGGCAGCGCCCACGCAAACCAGCACCAGGAGGTTAACCGCGATTTCCACAATCTTCAAAATGCCTGTGAGGAGCAGAAAGATGGGAAGAGATATCGCAGTCGTGCACGCTGGGGGCGATAAAAGCACACCAGAAGCATAAACAGAGAGCAGAGAGCGCTGTTACTGAGCTATAGTCCTCTTGGCTACAACAAGAGAGGGCTGCTTTCAGGGGATGAAGGGAAGAAAAGAAGTGTAACCTCTCATGGGCACATTTCAGAAGTTGGGCAAATTATTATTTTTTTTTAATTTGTCAGCTTGCTTGATAAATACAACTCCGTGAGGGGAAAAATCCATAAAAATTTTACTGTGCTTGTGTTACTGCCAAGGAAAGCGAACAGCAATTGTATTTTGGCCTGTAACTACTTGGCACAAACACTCTGAACAAGAAACATCCAGTCTGAACAAAATGCTGAGGTGAAAGCTGACAAAAACCTAGAATCTTCTCATGGCTTAAAAAACTGTGCAAGTTATTTAGGTCCGTAAAAATCTACCGCTTTAACTTATACCTTTTTTCTGGTCCAATGTTTGTTAATTTGAACTTACTTGCTAATAACTTCCACTTATCTCTTTCAGAAATAAAATCTCGTCAGAAATATTAAGAAACAGTTCCTGATTGTATAGAAGAAGCGGAGGCAGAGGACAGAAATGCCTTGTACATTGAGGTAAGGGACGGCAATTGGATGCTCCGTGTGTTCTCTTGCACATGCCCAGTTTCAGCAGTAAGCCTTATGACTTCTGAGTTGAGTCTTCTCTTCTTTTCCCTATGCTGTGCTATTGATAAAAGTAACCAGGTTTTTTTAAAGAAAAAAAAAATGTGGATAAATGGCTTCTTCTTGAAGTAGCTGCCTGTCAGGAAGGAGCAGCGTGGCTCAGATCTGATTATTCTGTGACAGCTCACTAGGGGTCAGGCTAAGATTAGTAAACATGATGGATGTTGAAGCGCAGCATAGCTAGAGTTGTCTATTCGGGAAATGAAAACCCCTCGTGTATCACATCCGTTGCTCCTCAAATCCTGAAGCTCATCACTGAACTGTGAGTCTTACCATCCTACTGCAGCCTGACAGCCAAGAACTTGAGGCGCCTGACAGAGTGGTCCTATATGTGTCCTTAAAGTGGGGTGGGACCTGCGGCTTGCATGCAGGCGTTCCTTTAATGCTACTAACATTGATCAGTGTGGCGTATTTCCCTCTTGAGCAATGGCTCTGTTGCTTTCAAGGCTGTATGGGCTTGAAAGAAAGGGCTGAAGCAGCACACGAGGGAATTAGACAAATTCCTCTCTTGCGTTGCCAGATGCTACTAACCAAAGAAAGTCAGCAACAGCCACCATGATGGATCATTGGGTATTCTCATCCTCCTCCTTCTGTTTCCTCCAGAGAGGGCTGAGGCCACCAGCACCTTCCTGCTGCTGCTTGCTTCCCTGGAAGGTGCTTGTGGTGGCTTGACAAGGGCCTGTGGCTACTGCTAAGGATCAGCTTTTCCTGTACACCACCTTGCTGGGCTTCAGAATAGGCAATTTTCTGTTGTTATAGCTAGCACCTGCTGCTGTTTTCTTCATATTTTTAACACAATGAAAATAACTGATTCAACCTTCGATGCCACTGCTCCAAAACTTCCTGAGTATTCACACAAAGCCTCACCTTCATGGAGCTGACTGCTGGTACCGCTGTAGGACGGGCATGATGCATCCCTCTGCTGATGGAATGAAAAATAAGCTCAGTGTGGGCTGCTGTACTTTTAACTAACTGCACTGGTAGATGCTTTATGGCATGCCTGAAACATTTCCTAAAGCAGGGCATTCAGGTCAGACGGGTTTTATGTGTATCTGTAGTTTTCACACATGCCTGCTGCAGAACTGATTGGAGTGACAAAGCAACAAAGAGAGGTTCATGAGCAGTTACTCCATTAGTTATCTGCAACATGTGGATGGACTTCAATATACTAAAAATAAAAAAAACGCAGTAACGAGATCTCCTGTATTAAAGAAAAATCCTAAAAGGATGAACACGATGTAGAACAAAGCTGGGAATTAAAGGTCTACGATGACAGCCAGCAGGTTTTTTTAAAGTAGTAGACCACTGCTGGAAATTCCCAAGGCCTTATGCAATTTTCAGAATTTTCATGGAAATACTAAACCCTAAGATATGTTCAAATCTTAACCTAGGCACCCTAAAAGCCTCAAACAACCTTGACCTATTACAGTCAAAAGCTGATACCCAATCTACAGTGCTACTATTAGCAGGATAAAGAGACTTGAGAAATAAGGAATAAGAGGACAGTTAGTTAAATATTGCATATTAAGTCTGTTAAGGTTCACTAACTAATATGTTCTAGCAGTGATCTATGTAAAGCACTGTCCTGCAGGCAAAAAGTGCCAAGACAAATCCACACTTCTGAGTCTACACCGCCATTGCTTCTTTCACAGGCTGCTTAGCTAATTCATCTCAGTTACAGCAGCAGAAACCAGGTTGCCAAAAAGCCTTCCAAAGTGCAGTCGCTTTTCGCTGTAACTATTCCCTAATCCCATGCAACAACGACTGTGTTGCAAGACTTGAACGTAAAACGACAGGAGGCCTGAAAATCAGAGATTCGCAGAATCACAAAACTTCACTGCCTTGGTTGTTTTTTTCCTTTCTCAAGGTCAGAATCTTGGGATCGATCTGAAATGATGTTGATTTGTATTAAAATTGGCATCGTGAATAGCTGGCTTTGGGAATGAGCCCCCTCCATACTGAGCAAGTAATGGGACTCGAGCCTGGGTTCCTGGACTTCCATTGCCTTTCCCATGCTGCTTTTCCACCCTGCTTTTCAGCACTAAAGGTGAGAAGAACTGATGCAATCTAGAAAGCTGTAGGTGTTGCCAGGAGCTTTCTGGAGAATTGCTTCACTCATTCCATAAAACCCAAATCTGCAGTGGATGAGAATTTCAATTTATTGTACTTGTCAACTTTGTTTGAATCCAACTGTTATTGCTGTCAGTAGGATATGTGCTGTAACAAACAGGGTTTTAGTTTATATCATTTATCTATTATTCACTGTTTTTCTCTCCCTCCTATACTGGTTGCACGCTGTGGCTATTGCATGCTATTTTGCATGGTATATTGCACTGACCAATGGCTTTGCCTCGTGCCAGACGGTGAGATGAAATGCAGCAAAGCAAGCAGGCAGGCTGTAAGTGAACAGATCCACAGGCAGCTGACCTTGCTCTAACAACTCCCACTCTTGGCTGGGCAGCCATCGTGTTCTTCCCCTGCCCAGTAATACTCTGGCCTAGTATTAGGCCCTTCCAAGAGCTGTTTTAATGAATTTATAGAGCAGGAAACGACTCAACTCTTTTCTTGTGTGCTGCTGTTTTTTCCTGCAACTTTAGCAACTTGAGGTGACTCACAGAGTATCTGACGAGCAATTGTGCTGGCATGAGTTTAGCAGGGGAAATAACACAGCAAGAGGAGAATCAGAAACTCTCCTTTTCAGGTGTGGTGAGCTGTTAACTCTGCAGGCTTTGTCTCGGAAACCTAGACTGCATCTGACTGTTTGGTATCCAGTAACTCAAAGGCGTTTGAGTCTCATGTGCTGGAAGCTGTGAAGCGGCTTTGTCACCCAGGAGCTGTAGCAGAACGACTTCAACATTCAGGCATCAGGATCAGTGCGGTATGTAGGTGCGCCCATAAAGTGACATATCAATTCACATTTGTCCCTGTGTTTCTGCAGCTGACAAAACCCATCTGTAGGACAGTCAGTCCTGGCTGTTCCTGTTGAACTCCCCCTGTCTCCCTCCACTGCACCTTGGCACAGCAGCCGCTTTTTTTCCCCTGTTGGCTGCACGTGGACTCCTTCTCCCGACTCTTTTAGTATCACTCCTTCCTCTTAACATCCCTGTGTCTTTTTACGGTATTTTATGTCCATCTTCTCTATGTGGCTTCTGGCTTGCTCTCTCCCTCTGCCTCCCTTGCAGGCCGTGTGCCATCAGGAACGGTGCTACCCAACCGGCAGCCCCAGCAGTGCCCGGCTGTCCCTCCTGGACACCTTGGCCCCAGCGCCAGGGTCGTGTGCTGGAACTGCCCGTGAACGTGCACAGGTAAGTGGTGCCTGAGCCACATCCCATCAGGGGTCGCTCGAGGAGAAGGGAAGAGAGGAACTAAAGGCTACTGCACACGCAGTAAAAATTATCCTCCCGGCCTTTCTCACTGAAAGTTGCTGATTTGTTCTCCAGTTTGGGGAGCTTTCTGCTTGTCAGAGGTAGCAATTTTTTTTTTTTTTCCAAAGGAGCAGACAAGTATTTTGACCATATATAGTGACTTACAAAAGCTGCAGTCAGTCTTGAAAAGGATCTCATATGCTGAACTTCTCTTGACAGTGCAGGTTTTGCATTCCACAGAGAATAAGGACACAGCTCAGTGCACAGCTTTGGTCACCTCTGAGCTAAACTGGCAGAGGGAATGCAGTGGGTGGGAGGTGGAGAAAGTGTCAAAGGAAGAGAGATGTTCTGCTTTTGGAATGAGACAAAAATGTGACAGGAGGAAGCAAAACTGGAGGAGAACTAGACAAGGGAAACGAAATGAGGCAACAGTCAAAACAGATTAAAAATATTAAATCTGGATGCAAAGTACTAAAATATCTTGCTAATGGTATTATAGCCCTTATATACATATCTGTACACAGCAAGACCTTACCCTTACTGAAACCAGAAACGAGAATGAAACCAGCCTCACTGATGCAAGTTCAGGGCAATACACAGCTTTATCACAAACAAAGCTTCCCCAAACCCCCATGCCACCAGGGTTTGTATAGGTCTCTGTGTTCTTTAGTCAGCGGTGGGATTTAGCCTTCCCTGAGTTAGGCTAAAATCTCCCTACTGTTCGAAGAAGGAATAAAAACAACAGCTCCAAAACACAAGAGTTAGGCAATATAAGACCAACAGTTAGTCACTGAATCCTGGCTTTTCAAAGGACCCAAGGGAACCGTATACTCAGAGCCAACTGAATTTTAATGGCACATAAGTGCCCAACACATGTAGGCTCATTAGTCTGAGATACAATCTTACTGGAAATTGAGGGAGAAATAGTTAAAAACTGGGAACATTAAATTATTCATGTGCTCTAGAAAGAAGAACTACTGTCTTTTAATAAGTAAGCTGTCCCTCTTTACAATGACTCCACTAGGAAATCCCAAAGGATGGCCAGCCTTGTTTTCAATGGTTCACAGAAGCGTTACATTCATAACTGGAGTGCTCAAATCCAAACGTGTTGTCTTGCTTTTTTTGAGTATCCTCTTCCACTGAACAACTATTCTCCTTCCTGCTCAATCCAATTCTCACAGAAAAGGGTAGACTTGATTTGCAGAACTACTCCATCGGTATCTGTCCCCACACAGTTTTGCCCCGTTGTACAAAACCGATTGACTTGCCGTTGAGTCACTTACTTTCAGTGTTTTTTCCCTGCCTGGGAACAACAGCTTTTTTTCCCATTAGCTCCTTAAAGCATCACTTCCAAGCATGTTCTTCGTTTCTCTCCTGTTAACCAAGCGTGAACCACCTTCCTCAAATTTTGAAAAGGTGGAAAGCAGAAGGTCTTGCATTAACCTGTAGCACTTGGTAATACTGATTTAAAGTCCCATGTCTCCACAACACTTTACAGACACATTTGCAGTGCTGGTAGGTCCCTGCACAGTCACCTCATGCTCTGCCTTTTGGGAAACTGCGTTTTTTCTTCCTACTGTACCCACAGTTCTGTCAAGTAGTAAAATAAACATCTTGTTACTGAAACAAACTTGGAGCTCTTTTTTTAAAAAAAGGTCCAGAAAACAATGAAATGCTCACTTCTTATGCCAACTTTCTGCAGCCGCTCCTTTCACTTGAACTGAAACTGAGCCACCTTTAGGAAGTACAAACATCGGGGTGTTATTGTTCTTTAAGTAACCATAGTCTGGCTGAAGGTAGGTCAGGTTGGAGGAACCTGCGAACCGGAGCTCCCCGCTCACTTTACAAGTCCTGGGTTGCCATACCTGGTGAGCAGCATTCCTGACTGGGTGGATTTTCTCCTTTAAGTGAGCTGTGATCAGTTGCTCAAGAAATACAGTTTCATCTAATATAGAGTCACTCTGCTGTATCAGTTAGCTGTGAGAGCCACTTTGTGAAGAGTTTTTCTTGCTTCTAGAATTTGGGTCAGATGAGAAGAAGATGAACCCAGCAGTCTTGGTACCACCCCTGTTCTGTACTGGTAGAATGCAGACTTCTCAGATTTCTCAGTCGGTAACAAATACTAACAGTTAACATCAACTTTGCCAGCATTGTTCCTTGCTACCTTAGGTGAAAATCCTCAGCTGTGGTTCTCCCCTCTCTAAAAACAATAGTATATGTTAGCACAATCCCCAAAAGTGGATGAAAATAATTGATATAAAAATATGGGCAGAGTGAAGTCCCTTATCTTGATAGGGTAACTGTTTGTTGAAGGTAGAAAATGCTATCATCTGTAATTACTGTAGCTCCCGTTCGTGTTTTTATAGAGTTAAATGCTCATGGCTGTTTGTATCTCACAGCAAATAAGGCTTAACTCCAAATGAAATACTCTTCAGTACAGGTAGGTTACCTGTAACTCTGCTATGCACTGTATCTTGTAAATGTGCGATTTTAATTAAGCATTTTGAATCATCCAGATTATTTTCATTTCTATAGTTTCATCCAATTCCCACTGCTACTGTCTTCTTTTTCCGCGTGGAGGAATTCAGTTCCCCCCCTTTTTTCCACCCACACTCCCATGTCAGATGCCATTGTGCCAGAGTGCCCCTCTGCTGCCATCTGTCACACAGCAACAGCATGGAACAGGATATTGGTGGGAAGGTTCAACCTCTGCTGCCATCCCACCAACATCTGCCTCTGCTGCTGTGGGCCCACATCATAACACAGGAGGCATTATTTTCAGAGCAGGCCCTGTACTTTGTAAGAGCTAGGAGGGGGATGCCACCCAACTA
Source organism: Penelope pileata (assembly GCA_013396635.1). NCBI lineage: Eukaryota > Metazoa > Chordata > Aves > Galliformes > Cracidae > Penelope > Penelope pileata. The sequence goes on from WBMW01005429.1 coordinate 215,135, forward strand.
CAAATGAGACTACAGGGGAACCTGGTGCTCCATCCTTACAGCAGAAAGATGTTGAAACTAACAGGAACAGCGTATGATGACAGCTTTGAGCACAATTCAAAAGAGCTAAGAATGGCAGACTGTAGAGGCAAAATGTGAAGATAAAGACTAATTCTACTGAGTGCCTCCACAGAAACGTACATATCCTACAGACCACGCTGGTGAAAAGATCTATCTTGTGCTGCAGAGTATACTTCTCTGACACTTACTGTCATCCATGAGGCTACCTGCACTGTGTACCCTTAATGACCCTCCAATGCTTTTGAACACACCTAACTGAAGGCACAGACGGTCTTTACTTTAGTCCAGTGTCTCCTGCAGAACACTATTTCCCCCCCAGAGCTCCACAGCACTGGATGTGATGTAGTGCTCTGCAAAGTATTTTTCCCTCCTGCCCTCAGGTCAAACTCTCCAAGAAGAGCAGTATCAGGACGTAACAGCAACATAACATTATAATGGCTATAAACAATGGCATAACTCAAACCCCACATCTAACAGTGCGATCCTTTTGCTTAGGGTGACTTTTCACCTTAGTAGTTTTTCCAGTCTGTGAGTATTTGGCAGCAGCATCCTTAGCTACAGGAAAAACATGGACTGCTTTGTGAAAACAAAAGCTTATAGATGTTTACATTTGAATTAATGCTGGCTTGTTAATGCACAAGTATGTCTTGGAGAAAGTCATTGTTACTCCCTAATTCTATTTCCTCCTCCAAATAAATTTGGTTTGATGTTTCCTCTTGGCTATACGTTTGAAGTCGGAGACTGTTCTTGTTGTTACAAACCATAACGCTGTCTTTTTCTGAGAGGAAATCGGTCTGAGGGTTTTAACAATTGTGGATGTTAGAGTGTAGGCTAAAGACATGATTGTTTGGAAGCGCCTACAATGGGCTTAAGAAATTGGACACTATTCATGGTGCCTCTTCAAGCTGTGTTCCCAGCAGCAAAGAACAGAGATTCAATTATACTTTTACTGTTCAGTTATAAATCATTTTTTTCTAACCTTTTAAAGTGCTGTCTCCCTAAAATGCCAAATGGGCTGAAGAATTAAAAAAATAAAATGTTAGCACTGAAATTATGACTAGCACAGTACAATTCAACACAAGGCAAAAGTGCAGGCGCTTCCTGAGTCAGATACTGAGTGAAGGTGGGAGAAATTTTGTTTACCTTCACCGTTTAAGCAAAACTAAAGGAAGCATTACCCTGCATTGTTCCACCTCTTTCACAACAATACACATAATGAAAAGTTTTTGAGGTCAAGTGACCAAATATCTGAGACCAATGTAAGTTCACTCCTGAGTTTGGTGCAGACTCTGCTCTCGCTGACATAAAGGAAGAAGCATGGCAGCCAGAGCTGAACACTTCTCTTGTTCCCTCTGGTAACCAAAAGCACTGAATTTGACAAAGCAAATAGGATTACTAATTTAATTCTCCTGAACAGAAGAGAGAACTACAGAAATCTAATATGCACTAACTGTGAAAAACAAATTGGGTGTGTTTTTCTGAAAGAATTTCAGCTCTTAGTATCCCAAGGCCAAAAACTCGCTGATTTTCAATGTGTTGTTTTAAACAGCACACACTATTGCGCTTAAGCTGTAAGAAACGGTTATTCCAAGCATCAGCTCCTTAGTTGATGAAAGGTTTGTCTTTATCAGGAGTAGTTTATTTTCAATTCCCATATAATTATATAGCCTATCTAGACAGCTTCACGCCATTCCATAAAGATGTTGTGTACTACAGAAGCAGAAAGTGGCCAACTTCTGAGTTTCTGTTGTCTTTTGAATCTATAATCTGCAGATCCCCAAGTGTGATTTCCCTATTAAAAAAAAGAGCAACAAAACAACATATAGAAACTAGACATAAAGCTAGCGTACCAAGGAAGAGTCAAAAGTTTCACAGACGGAAGTGGTTCAAAAGAATCAGCAGATACAGGAAGAAAGGCAATCCAGGTGTTAGCTGATTTTTCCAAAGTCTTAGGACAAGACCTCCAGCCAAAAGCTCTTAAAGGACACAAGCTCCTGTGAGATAAAAGGGAAGATCGTCTTGCAGATTAGTAGTGGTTAAAAGAAAATAAAGAGGAAAATGACCTGTTTTCAAACAGATGGAGTCAAGAGAGAAATCCTTGTTGTGTGCTGCCTGTCACGAGTTACACCTGTGCTAGCAGTGGGATGGGAGTGGATCCATAGGACGAATCAGTTGGAGACTGTAAAAAGCTATTAAACACAACTGAAGCAAACAGTTTTTCAGTTCAGAAAATTCCACCTATCTGAAGTTAAGAGAGTATTCCAGGGGGCAGCTTGCACTCTGCCAGTCACAACCGTTGTTATGTTGCCAGTCGTAATTGTTACATTCCTCCTTAAATTTGCACTCTAGTATATTGTTTGAGAGGATGTATAATCCTTATATAATCTGGTACTGCTACCCATAGAATTTTTTAACATTTTTTTTCCTACTGTTTTTAGGATGAAAGGATATAAAAGGAGCAGAACAGCTTGAAGTTTCTTAGATGGTATCAAATGTTCCTAATGGCAAGAGGTTAGCATCAGTTGGCAGCTGTTTCTTCCATTATATTCGGGTTAGGTTTATTTTCTGAATGCAGTTGTAAGAAAAGAAAAAAGGAAGGAGGATTAAGGAGGGAAGGAGAGAATAACAAGAGACAGAAGAACAGCTTCTTCTTTTTTTCTGCTGCTGCTTGCAGCTCAGGTGTTCCAAGAATCCCTGGTTTCATAACAGCCTGTTTACGAAACCTCAATTTTAGCTTTTTGGGATGTTGCTGGTGAACAGGGCTGGTTCATAGATGAAGAGGGCTGTATTCAGGTGAAGCAAATGCTTCTCAGACTTCTGGTTGTCAAGAATTCCTCTATAGTTTGACAAACTGGTCAACTTGCACAAAAAACATAATTGTCGTTGCTGGGCAAAAGGAAAAAAATATCCCATGTAGTGAAAGTAGAGTGATGGACACTCAGAGACTAAGGTTCACATTTCAGTGCTGCTTTGGAAAAGACTGTGGTAGATCACTTGATTTCCCATCCTTGTTTGATACTAATTTATTTTGAAATTAAGGCGATTGGGAAGGAGGATTTCACCAGACTGCTGAAAAACCATTGGCAAAAGGAAGAGATAGTTAAGCAGCATTTCCAGGAACTTCTGGTGCTGTAAGAAGCTGTAGCTCACATGTACTGACTTCCTTTTAAACAGTTCATGTAGTTTTTCATTTATTATTCATTTGCTATCTGATCGCAAGGAACAGAGAATTCTGCCAAACAATTCTAAGAAATTCCACCAAATTTTGGTACTTTCAAAAGTTAAACGGGTGGTAGAATTCTTGTGATCTTATCAACGTCCAATTTCATTTTCCTAACATGAAACTGCTAATAAAGGGGGGGGTTTGTTTTCTACACGATCTCTTTTCCCTCCTCCACTGTAGGCTCAGACATTAATTTTTTGGAAAATACTGAGCAATAATGGGAGGAGTGGTGGGAGTGAAATCATCATCACCAACTGACGCATCCAAATCCAGGACATTTTGAAAATGTTAATGATGCTTGATGCACTGAAATAATGAGAAGAAATGGGAGGGAAAAAAAAGCACAAGTCACATTAAGCTATCCGTAAGTCTAAGTGAAACTGGAAACTAAAAATAACTTGCCACTTCATTTTTCTAAAGCTGTGATTACAAAAATGCATGGAGTCTTCTGAGGCTTTTCAGGCAAGTTAAAATAATCTCGTGTTCTTGCAGTAGATACTGCCGATACAATTTTATCAGGGATAAAATATGAGTACGGTGCAGTGTCAGCAAGTAGGCTCTGCTAACTTTTGGAGTTAAAACTCCTCAAGAAGAAAAACAAACTGCACATGAAAACACAGCTATAGCATTTATAAGGGAAAATACTGCAGCTCACTCTCAACGTTGTTCATATACATAGAAAGAACGAAACAAATGTATTTTAACTTTCCTTCATGGAGCAAAGAAATCATCTTACGTTATGTGTTTTAATTTCTTTCCAACAACTACACTCTTTGCATGTCTCTTTACTGCAGAACACTGCAAGGCAGTTTAGAGACTCTGATCAAAGACTTTGCACCTAGCTGTAAGTTTCCACTTAGGCTGCCGTGGGCCTTTCCAACAAAGGACGTGCGAATGCTTACTGTCCTGGAAGAGGGAAAACTTTAAAGGAGCAGTGGGCATTTTAGCTACATTTTTTTTCAGTTTGCAGCGATGAATTTACTCAGCGTTAAGGCTGATTTCCTCCCACATTAATGTTCATGTCTCTCCCCGCTGTAGCCATTTTCAGGCTACAAAAAAATAACAATTATTTCTGAAGAGCTGTTCTACTGGATTCGTGTCCATAAAATAGTTCTGTCTCGCACTGTGTTACTTTATAAAGGTGCATCAGTGATGACTGGATAGAATACAGAGTTGACAGAAACTGTGAGAAGAATGTGTCAGGACAATCCAGCATCAAAGCTCAACAAGCATATTCACATTGCCTACAAATGGACACATATTTTACTCCGAGATCCCAAAGCTTAACTCTTGCTGCACAAACTGGGCAATTACATACATGACCCACTCGGATACTCTGGTCGTGTTACCCTGGACATGCTTCTTCAGGTATCTAAGTGTAGATTTTGCGTTTTAGATACTTAAAACCAATTACTAACCTGCAGCTATACGTCATTCATGAATTTTAATTCATTTTTTTATATATTCCCCCAGCTTTACTTTTTCATACTTCTAAACACAGACAACGAAACTGAGACCAGCCTTTGGAAGGAGAGGAGTGGAGGGCAGGTAATAAGAATCTCACGTACCTCTTGTTGTGCACACCTTTGAACACTTCACTGAGAAGGTTTCCTTGGGGGGGTAATACTGTGGTGGTGGGCCAAGATATTCCTGTGATGCTCCTGAGGCTTTAGAGTATGGGTCTGAGCAAACAGTGGAAGCCCTGGAGTGCTGGCTACCACGGATATCTTTCGTTGATCTACAATGGAGTAAATGGGTAATATACAGTAATTAGATCATGCTCTCTCATGAGCATTAAAACGTTAAAAACTGGCAGATGCTCGCGTTAATGGAACCAGCTAATTTCCTTCATAAATATCTGATCTCTTTTGCTTGTGTGTTTTGAAAGCAAATATCCCAAATACGTGTATAAAACCATGCTCATAAGGATATTCATCGTTATTCTGGAAAGCTATCTACTCACTGGCTGAATTGTTTGGGTTGCTTGCAGAAAGCAGCAAGGAGAAGGGTGTGAGGAGAGTTCCTGTCTCCATGAGAAAAGCTGTTATTCCATTTTTACGAAGAACAAACATTTTTAGCTAGTTCATAATAGCCTAGAGAATAAAAATTACAGTTATATTCAAGCCTTAAAAAAGCAGATAAAGATTTTAAGAGTGGGAGAAACACCAACCCACTTAGTCTTTCTCTCTTTTCTGAACTCCCTGATGATATTTGAAGAGGAATCTTAAAATCCATTTCTTGGATCCCTGATGATACTCTTCATTTGTATACTTCAAAATGGAATTGTCCAGTTTGCTGCGATGACATACAGGCTCCCTCAAGCCTAATGATGTTTAAGGTTGGTGAGATTTAGATTGTCCTATGTGAAAAGTGCCGTTTGCTCTTTTAGAACTGATCTAACACCCAGGGTAAAAGAAACATTGGCTGTAAATTGTTTAGTAAATGGTTGGTCTAATCTGAATGTTCTCCTCATTTGAAGGAGAACTGGAACTGGCCTTTTCAAGGTACAGCTGGAAGTTATTATTAAGGGGTATTTTAAGCCTCATTCCATATTATTGTTTTCAAGTCTTCCCATTCAATTACTATCTTGAATTTCTTATCCACATATCAGCATTTTCAACTGTAGTTTTGCTTTCTAGCATCACTGCACTGGGGTTTATCTTCATCTAATTCTGGATTTAACTTACAAATATTATCTCATGCATCCACACTAAATCATGTTCTTTGTAGTTTTTACATTTTAATTAAGACCTTCAATAACAAGACCAATGCTAACTTCTCCATATGTAGTTGCCAACAGCTCTATTTGGCCGAAACATTTCTGATTTTTCTGACCTTTGTCCTGGGTCTTGTGCAACCACCAAAGCATCCTGCGCAGCTGTGTCACATAAATTAAATAAGCCGTGTGATTTATAAGACTTCCAGTTAACTTGAAAGCAATCCCTGTGGTACTTCTGATGCAGCTGCTTCTCTCTATTGTATCTTGCTACTTGCCAGAAAAGAAAACCAAAGAAACAAAACAAAAAAACTCCCCTAATGTTCAGTATCTGAGTACAATTAGGAAAAAAAAAAAAAAAAAATCTTTCTTCTAGATGTTTTTTTCCTCAAAATGGGCCTCTTCTGGCTACCTTTGCTCCTGTTTTCCTTCAGGACTTCCCAGTTCAGGGTGATGCAACTCTTTCTCCTCAGCAGTGAGAGAAAGCATGCTACAGAAGTTTCAGACACAAATGCATTGTGAAAGAGAAATAATTTGGCTAGATAGGCTTAGCTCACAAGGGATGAGAGCATTAGGCACCCAAATTAGAGCTCCCACAATGCTCTTCCTTCATTATAGGATCTGGGTGTCTTTTGGTCGATAAATCTAAGACTTCACCAAAATACTGTAATTTCCTTAAAACAATCAGTTGTTCTTTTCATGAGACATACGCAGGGGAAATGTTCTTAGGTTAAGCCAAACTCCTTCAAAATAACTAACGGAAAATCTTTTTGATTAGTTGCAGTGAAGACTGGTTCTTGTCGGTTTCTTGGTTGACCCCAAGAACTATCTCTGTAGCTATTACGGACCTGTAGCTTCAGATTCCCTTTTTCTAATTCTTTGTGTACACAGGGATGGTCTGTCGGCCCTTATGGTCCTTCCACCAATCTCCAGCACATCCAGTCACTTATAAGTAATGGCAAAAACAAAGAAGTCCAGAGAGTCCCTTACCAAGAAGAGGTGGTTCCCTGCACACATTGCTTCAGCGATGCTAAATGATAACCCCTTGACCTTTGCTTTTGCACAGTGGGATTAATACATCCCCAGCACTTGCTGCTCTCCTTCTAATAAGTTCAAGATAATTTAACGACACCCCTCCGATCTAAGGGCAATCATTCAGCCTCTGAAGATGATTCTTAGGCTGACTATTGTTCCCATTTATCTCCATTTTTCAGGACTTAAGAGACAGAAGAAAAAAAACATTAGGTAGCTTCCGTAACAGGATTATTATCCAAATTTTTCATAGTTAGCTGAAAGTACTCTTTCTAGTCCACACAAGTGCACTTCACTACTGCTTTTATTCTCATCCCGTTTTTCTTGCTTAGATGTGTATTATCAGGAAGGACTTCAGTATTTCAACTTTTCAAGAACCTTTATTATATCCATCTCCTCTGCGCTCTTTGACTCTACTATTACCTTGCAGCCATTCCCCAGAGGCTAAGCAGGTGTGAGGAACACCTTACTGCCCCTGCTCATTGCCACTGGTGTTGACAGGTACAGATCTCTCTCCTACAAAGCAGCCACTGGCATGCCCTCAAAGAAAAACAGTCTAAGCTCAGTTCTAATATGCTGTAGGCTAGCCAGGCTGAAAGGATGAGTATAATGCCCTTAGAGGTTATTTGTCACTCCATCCCTTCCATTTGCTTATTTGCTTCCTGTACTGATAGTGGCCAACCCGCTATCAAGTGCCACAAACCACCTCAGGCACTCAAATAAGTACACTTATTGACTGCAACTATTTAAATTCCATGTTTTGGATTAGTATGAACTTGTTCATGGCTGAGCTAGACCAACCTTCACATTCAGTAAGTCCCTGTGCTGGTACATATAATACAACACGTATTGGCAACCCTTGACCTGCTGTCACCTGCTGACCAACTCCTTAAGCGACTGGACAAAGAGCCGTGGCCATACTTCATCCACTTGTGGCCTGGTTTTATCCAGATAACCCCACGAAATTCACAGGTCTGCCTGTGTCACACAGCCTCCTTCTGCTTCCTCTTAGCCTGCTGGTACCCTGGAGCTCAAAAGAAAGATTAAAAACTGTTTAAAATTTCAAAGCGTAAAGCAGTTTCCTGATTCTGAATGCGGAATGCTCACGCTTCATGATTTCAAAGCTGAGTGAATGCCTTCTTTACTACTGTAGCATGAATGTGTTTAAAAGCAAACAAACAAGAGGGCAAACACTGTATACTTGCTGTGACACATTCCTTTAAGGCAGCAAGACCTACCTTCCATTGTACGAGTATGGTTTCCTTGCTTTTCTGTCTTCCTCGTATCCATTAGATCCATGGTACCCGCTTTGCTTATCTTGGTATCGTCTCCCAGCATGAGCCATCTTGTCTCTCACATGTATTTCTTTCTGAAATAACTTCCTGCACCAGAGAAACAAAACTGATTCATTTTACAGCTCCACTCAAAGTTATTCATTGACCAGCACTTGCAGAATGCATCCATTTCACGCTGACTCCAGACTCAGTGAAGGCTGCCTTAACAAGAGAAGGAAGCAAACCCCTTTAAACTACAAGTACCTTCAGCAGAGTGTTTTTCTCTGCATTTTCCTATCGATCAAGCACTCATCATTTTTCTATATTTGGCACTTCTGCACTGAATTTATTTATTAGGTTTGCTCTCACCTTCCTACCCTGGCTGCAAGGACAAGGTGTGGTGGCCACAGAGAGCATGGATCTTGACTTCATGTCCAGTATGAAACGCAGCACACACCGGTGCACCACATGAACACGAGTACACAGCTGCCCCCGACAGCAGAGCGAACCTGACAGCAAACCCTTACGCCGCAGTTTTCTGAGAGGAAGGCAGCCCTCGGCATCAATGGACGCATGACTGAACACTGCCTCTCTCTCTGGAAAAACACCAGGCACAGGCGATGGTACAGTGAGCTGAAAGCAAGTTTGTGAGAAGATACATCCTTGGTAACTTTATATTAAATAGAATCACAGAACAGTTTGGGTTGGGTTGGAAGGAACCTTAAAGCTCATCCAGTTCCAAACCCCTGCCATGGGCAGTGCACCCCACCAGCTCAGGCTGCCCAGGGCCCACCCAACCCGGCCCTGAGCTCCTTCAGGGATGGGGCACCCACAGCTCTGGGCAGCTGTGCCAGGGCCTCATTGCCCTCTGAGTGAAGGATTTCCTCCTCGCACCTCACCTCACTCTCCCCCGGTTCAGTTTAAAGCCATTCCATGTTACAGGAACGTTGTTTCCTGCAGGAGCCCCTGCCCTTTCAAGGGCAGCACGGGTGAGCCTGGCTCTGTAAGCCATCCACNCGCCCCTCACCTGAGGGCAGCGCGGAGCTCCGGCTCCCAGCCAGGCCCGGCCCGCCCCACACCTCTGCCGCCCCTCCCGCTGAGGGGAGGAGGCGGCGGGGCGGCCCCTGGCGCGGGGCAGCACCTGCGCCATGCCGCAGTGCCCCGGAGGGGAGAGCAAAGCTGGGTGTCCAGGGACGTGGGGCAGCCCTGGCTTTGTTTAATTTAATACCTGGAGGCCCCCGTTCTCCTTCTGGAAAGTGGGGCCCTGGGACGGTATAAAACGGGAAGGTCAATAAAGCAAAAATGCACGCACCCCTACCAGCTGCCTTTTTTATTGTTGTTGATTTTAAAGCCAGTTTTGTCTGCTGGCAGTGCTTGGGGCTGGAAGGCCTGCAGCACAAAGCACAGAGGGTGTAAGGCAAAATAAGATGTAGGAAACTTGTCCCCAGGAGCAAAGGGGGAGGAAGAGGCTGCTGTAAGGCCATTACGCTTGGTGAGGCTCGGAGAGGGAGGTGGCCGCTTCGCTTCCCTCAGGTGTAAAGCTAGGATTTAGCTACCTGATCACTTGAACACATGCACTCTGTTTTCTCGGTGCTCTGCTGAAAGGCCTTGGTGTGGTACACGGCGTGTGGGTCTCCAGAGTTTTGTCTCCTCGCTGCCAGCTCGTGGTTTTTCTACCCTGGGGACAGTGTGCTGCTCATCAGGGTGCTCAGTGTCCGTGGGCTTCGAAAAGCAGCCAGACCAAAGCCTTTCCAGAAGCTATTGGGGATGCCTCCATTTGTGTAGAGAGCCTGGGGCAGAACCAATGCTGCTGTGAACTCGCTGCTTGTTGCGCAGCCCCATGCTGAAAGCCGTCAGTGCCAGAGCAGTGGGGTGGTGGTGTTCGTGTGGCATGGTGCCTGGCTAATCTGGAGCTTTGGAAAGCTTCGCAAGGCTCGTGGTGCCATCCTGCAAAGGCAGAACCCTTAGAAGAGCTGGGGCCAGAAAAGCCCATGGTTTCCAAGGGCTTATACAGCAGAACACTTGGGGTATCAGTGCTTTTTGAATTTGGGCTTAAGATGCGCAGCTGTTAGAGTGCAGTCCTATTGTAGGGCTAAATGCAAAATCCCCTTTAAATAGTCTGGGGGTATCAGAGGAACTGCTGTCCCTGGAATGAGGAGATGGCTATGGGAACTGAGTACTTAGACATGCACTTCATAAATCACTGGAGCACATGAAGACTGTGATTTCTGCTCCAGTTGAGCTGTGTTAACAGCTTATTCTGCTGTTTACCATTCCCACCTCTCCTAGACCTCTTTTACTGTTCCTGTTTTTAGCCATAGAGTTTGTCTTCTCTTTGTCTTGCACCAACTCTGGTGCTCACTTGATCACATAGTAAGCCAATTCAGCTTGCTTTCCAGCCAAAACCAATTTACTTTCTGCTGTTTTAGTGAGATGAATTGGCTTTGTGCTGCAATCAAATGTGTGTTGGAACAAGGACTTGGCAGAAGCATGTCTCAGAGGGAAGAAACTGGGGGAGGGATGTGGGGAGAGGGCTACCTCTCTCGGCAGCGGTAAGTGCTTAATGGAACTTGATGTGGAACTGTGGTTTAAGAGGCTACTACCTACTATCAGTTAATTGATAGAATCATAGAATCCTTAGAGTTGGAAGGGACCTTTAAAGGTCATCTGGTCCAACTTCCCTGCAATGTACAGGGACACCTACAGCTAGGTGTGATTGCTCAGAGCCCCGTCCAGCCTGACCTTGNGCACCTCACCTCACTCTCCCCCGGTTCAGTTTAAAGCCATTCCATGTTACAGAAACGTTGTTTCCTGCAGGAGCCCCTGCCCTTTCAAGGGCAGCACGGGTGAGCCTGGCTCTGTAAGCCATCCACCACACGGGGTGAGCAGCCCCCAGCCGCCATCACCAGCAGTGCTGCCGTNGTAAATCTCTCTCTCTTTTTTCAGTTTGAAACCATTTCCCTGTGTCCTATCAGGCAGGACTTGCCCCTGGTGAAGCCATGCTATTTGTCTCCTATCACCTCCCTCTCTNTCATCCTGACTGATCAAGCTCAGGCCTCACTTAATGACTTCCCTTCCGTCTCCTCTGGGTGTCATTAAGGAAAGAACTCGATTTTTCTTTTCAGCTCACAATCAGAGACTTCATCTTCCTCGGGGAAAGCTCAGCTCCTCTGCCGGGAGCAGAGGGCATTCTGACAGGCGGCCAAATCCCGTGTGCCCTCCGGAGTCGATTCGCCCCGAGGGCGGCCGGCCCGAACCCGACCTCCTTCTCCCCCCAGAACGAAGCGGACGAGGCCGCTGCCCCGTGCCGCCGACAGCGCCTCTCCCCGCCGCCCCCGCCCCGCCGCCCCTCACCTGAGGGCAGCGCGGAGCTCCGGCTCCCAGCCAGGCCCGGCCCGCCCCACACCTCTGCCGCCCCTCCCGCTGAGGGGAGGAGGCGGCGGGGCGGCCCCTGGCGCGGGGCAGCACCTGCGCCATGCCGCAGTGCCCCGGAGGGGAGAGCAAAGCTGGGTGTCCAGGGACGTGGGNGCCAGCTCGTGGTTTTTCTACCCTGGGGACAGTGTGCTGCTCATCAGGGTGCTCAGTGTCCGTGGGCTTCGAAAAGCAGCCAGACCAAAGCCTTTCCAGAAGCTATTGGGGATGCCTCCATTTGTGTAGAGAGCCTGGGGCAGAACCAATGCTGCTGTGAACTCGCTGCTTGTTGCGCAGCCCCATGCTGAAAGCCGTCAGTGCCAGAGCAGTGGGGTGGTGGTGTTCGTGTGGCATGGTGCCTGGCTAATCTGGAGCTTTGGAAAGCTTCGCAAGGCTCGTGGTGCCATCCTGCAAAGGCAGAACCCTTAGAAGAGCTGGGGCCAGAAAAGCCCATGGTTTCCAAGGGCTTATACAGCAGAACACTTGGGGTATCAGTGCTTTTTGAATTTGGGCTTAAGATGCGCAGCTGTTAGAGTGCAGTCCTATTGTAGGGCTAAATGCAAAATCCCCTTTAAATAGTCTGGGGGTATCAGAGGAACTGCTGTCCCTGGAATGAGGAGATGGCTATGGGAACTGAGTACTTAGACATGCACTTCATAAATCACTGGAGCACATGAAGACTGTGATTTCTGCTCCAGTTGAGCTGTGTTAACAGCTTATTCTGCTGTTTACCATTCCCACCTCTCCTAGACCTCTTTTACTGTTCCTGTTTTTAGCCATAGAGTTTGTCTTCTCTTTGTCTTGCACCAACTCTGGTGCTCACTTGATCACATAGTAAGCCAATTCAGCTTGCTTTCCAGCCAAAACCAATTTACTTTCTGCTGTTTTAGTGAGATGAATTGGCTTTGTGCTGCAATCAAATGTGTGTTGGAACAAGGACTTGGCAGAAGCATGTCTCAGAGGGAAGAAACTGGGGGAGGGATGTGGGGAGAGGGCTACCTCTCTCGGCAGCGGTAAGTGCTTAATGGAACTTGATGTGGAACTGTGGTTTAAGAGGCTACTACCTACTATCAGTTAATTGATAGAATCATAGAATCCTTAGAGTTGGAAGGGACCTTTAAAGGTCATCTGGTCCAACTTCCCTGCAATGTACAGGGACACCTACAGCTAGGTGTGATTGCTCAGAGCCCCGTCCAGCCTGACCTTGAATGTCGCCAGGGATGGAGCATCCACCACTTCTCTGGGCAACCTGTGCCAGTGCTTCATCACCCTTATTGTAAAAAACTTTTTTCTTATATCTAATGTAAATCTCTCTCTCTTTTTTCAGTTTGAAACCATTTCCCTGTGTCCTATCAGGCAGGACTTGCCCCTGGTGAAGCCATGCTATTTGTCTCCTATCACCTCCCTCTCTTCCACGTGCCTTAGCATAGCTTCCAGAAGAATCTGCTCCGTGATCTTCCCCAGCACAGAGGTGGGGCTGACAGGTCGGTAGTTCCCTGGGTCATCTTTTCTACCCTTCTGAAAAATGGGTGTGACGTTGCCTTTTTTTTCCAGTCATGAAGGACTTCGCCTGACTCACAAAATAAACAAAATACTTTCTCAGTTTGGAGCTGTCATTTTGGTAGTAAAGATAGCTTTACAGAAGGAGTGCTTTACTACTTCTTAATCTAAATAAGTTTCTAATTAAAGATGGTTTATGCTGAACAAGATTAGGGTGCTTATATGAATTCTATTCTCCCATCTGTATGATAAACCTTTGGGAAGTCCATTCTTCTTTTACATCCAGCAAAGAATGTCTGCTATTGACATGAGACATGAGGAATATTGACTCCCTTCAGGTAGGCATGTTTAATACAAATAGTAGATGCTTCTTAGGGGCCCTGCTGAACGTGCTTCTCCCTCGGTGGCAGAAAAGAAGCTCAATGGAGGGCAAAAAATCACAGGGAGACTAGGTTGGAAACAGACTCCTTCTTTTTTTTTTTTTTTGATGGAGGAGGGTTTGAAATATAAAAGTATCCTGCCAGCCATTCTCTGTGGTTTGAGAAGTAGTTTTGTTAAAGCATTTCTCTTTCTAGGTCAAAAGGAGTTAGGGTTGATGGAAGACTGCGTGGAGCTGAAGGGCAAGTTGACAGGCAAGATAAGAGTTTTAAAAGTGGATAAAGTCATTATGGAAGCAAGCAGCTGAAATAACAGGATCAAAATCCACCCAAAATTACATGGTGAAGTCTACACTCAAATCTTAACTGTATATCCAAAGGGATTTCCCTGAGAACTTATAAAGTAAATACAAGGTGTTGAAGTAGTGGTTGTTGGAGCTATTTATATATGACATAAGAACTCATGAAACAACCCACAGTAAATGAAGCTGGTTAGGGAGAAATAAGCAGAGCTAGTGGCAGGAATATGTTTCTAAAGTAAAAAAAAAAGTAGAAGGAGCTCATGGAGGGATTGGATATGGTGCTGGCTGAATTTGGATGAGAACCATCAAGGAAAACAAAATTCTCATTGTTTCTTCAGCTCATTTCAGGAAAAGTGCCCTCTTGTTGTGTGTAAGGAAACAGTTTTGTATCAAAGATACACCTGATTGTGCCATCAGTTTCTCCTTTTTATAGAAATAGCTTTTGTGACTGACTTTTGGCTAACTGATGAAGTCCAGAGGGAGTAATTTACAGAAAATGAAGTGTGGAGCATTTTGATTTTTTCCTGGTGATTTACTGGAGTAGGTCACATCTGGGTCTTGGATCAATGCAGTCCTGGATACTTGCTCCAACTAAACAGCAACTCTAAAAAACAATCTAGACGTAGGACACGAGGTGCCACAACTAGGCCTCCAGGGGGAGATTTCTGCAGCTAGACAGACGGGGCACCCCGCTGGAGTCTGTTCAGTTTGACGGGAACACTAAGCTCCTGAGATCAGCAGGACTAAAATTAGCTTTGGACATTTTTTTTCTGCTCTCTTGGTGTTGCTTTTACATGAAATCTGTTGTTTATTGTTATAAACAAGAAGAAAAGAATTTGGGTTGAAGGCTTTCTTTTCTTTTCTTTTTTTTTTCTTCCTTAATGAGATTTTGAAATCTCTAGTCTTTTGGATGGGAGGTAAATTGAATTTCGGGACGAAGTAATTGGTTATGTGTTAGTCAATTTCCTCTGTCATAGAGGAAAAGAAACAGCACAACACGAAGTACTGCTTCAGCAAAAGAAATGTAAACAATTGTGCATGATTTTATATTAATATTGTGTCCATACTGTATGCTATTACAAATGCTGCTTTTTAAAGCAATGCAAACCATCGTTAGGCTTCTTGTATTGCTGTATTAAGTAGCCTGTGACTTGTTTGGTTGGTAGTTGTTTCTTTTCATGGGCTGAGTCCTTCCCAGAGTCTGCTGAGCAACTACCTAGTTCTGATTTAAAGATCTTACAGTATGGTTTTCAGAAAAGTGGGATTTTGTCACACTGAATCTGGCCTCTGGCTGGGGAATAGACTGCTTCTGGGACACATCCAAAAGACGCTGAAGGCAGTGAGGATGTTTCTGCTGAAGCCTTGAATCCCAGAATGCTGTTATCTGTGGGCCCCTTCATATTTACATCAGCTTGAAGTATGGAGCTGTAACATCAACCTCTGTAACGCACTGCATCATCGCAGCTGTCATTGTCATGCTGACTTTCCTCAAGTCCTGCTGTTACTGGCCACCCAAGCTGTATCTGAAACCTTATCATTCATTCTCTTTTTCCCTGTTCTTAAGCTGAGTTGCGGTAGGCTGAAGCCATAATTCCTATTTGCAAATGATGTGCAAAAACAAAGTGGCTTTTGAAATCTGAGAAACTGTTACATTAAGGTTTCTACCTCCTTTCTGAAGAGTCCTTTATCAAAAATTACACCTGCGTCATGCTGAAGAATCTATCATAGAATCACAGAAGGGCTTGGGTTGGAAGGGACCTTAAAGATCATTTGGTTCCAACCCCCTGCCATGGGCAGTGCCCCCCACCAGCTCAGGCTGCCCAGGGCCCATCCAGCCTGGCCTTGAGCTCCTCCAGGGATGGGGCACCCACAGCTCTGGGCAGCTGTGCCAGGGCCTCACCGCTCTCTGAGTGAAGGATTTCCTCCTAACATCTAACCTAAATCTCCTCTCTTTTAGTGTAAAACTCCCCCTTGTTCTATCACCATCATAGCAAATAAAAAGTCAGTTTTTCTCCTGATTATAAGCTCCCTTGGGGTACCGGAAGGCTACAATGAGGTCTCCCCGGAGTCTTCTCTTCTCCAAGATGAACAAGCCCAGCTCCCTCAGCCTGTCTTCATAGGAGAGGTGCTCCAGCCCTCTGATCATCTTCATGGTCCTCCTCGGGACCTGCTCCAGCAGCTCCGCATCCTTTTTGTGCTGGGGGCTCAGACCTGCGTGCAGTACTGCAGGTGGGGCCTTATGAGGGCACATTGGAGGAGATCTGGAATCCCATGGGATCTGGAATCCCATACTGCATTTTCTTTAAAAATTTACAATTTAAATGTAAAAATATTTCAGGACTGCAGTTTGGTTTTTCAGAGACACTTAAAACCCCATCGGATCCATGCCTTGCTCTGGCAGTTACACTGATGGACCTTGGTGAAGTGCCTTTGTCTTTACCTGTCTGGAGGGCTCTAGTCCCGGCCTGTGTTTCTGGGTGCCAGCTGGTAAATCACACAAAATCGCTGTGAGATAAGCTGTCAGAGAGCTCAAGCCACTTCACTGCCTCCTGGCATGAATACATTACATTCCAGAATTTTATGTGAAAGAGTTTATATTAGTAAAATATTTGTGAAGTTTTATTAACATGGTAGGAGCTCTTGCCTCTTTTACAAGAGGTAGGAGTTATGAGCAGTCTGCCTTCTCTCTCATTTAATCTACTCTCCCATCTAGTGTTTTTCTTCTCTCATCTGGACATAGATAAAATCCAATAACAGTGGATATTTGTTTTGCGGTCAAAACTATCAGGACTGGAGTCAACACTCCTGGCAGTCATTGGAAAGACTTCTTGTCCGTAGAAAATTTATGAACGCGCAGAGATGCTGGGTTCAGTAATGTAGCCTTAAAAGGTATCCAAACATTTTGTTCCCAATCAAAGCACGTAATGCTGTGGGACTGAGCTGTTTACATCTGGACGGTCTGGGGCTGCAACATAGGCAAATATCTGCATTAAAAAGGGGGAAAGAGGTGTTAGATGTAGGTGTCCAGTTCACACAATTTGTCACAGTTTATTTTGACCTCCTGAAAAAGAAATGCAACAGTGGCATCCTGTGGCCTGAACAGTTAATGACAGGTGTGCCTGATGTGGGGCACCATCTGACGCTGAGTTCTTCCTTCACCGACTGGCAAGCGGAACAAGTGATTTCTAGAAAGTTAAAATAAAAGTCCATTGTATTTCGTGCATGTCCTACCATGTTTTCAATCTGAAGCAAGAAGCTAAAAGCTGACGATGTTTTTCACTGGGGGCTTTCCACTGACTGGCTGATCTAATCACCATTTTGTCTTACATTCTGCCACTTGTTTTCCCACCAAACACTTTGGTGTTTGGGACAGAGGGGATGCCTTCAGTTGCTCACCTGGGAGACAAGATTTCTGGGTATGGTCTTGCCGAATGTTTTCTCAGAGCTGAATAGGCTGAGAGCATCCTGTTTTCAGATAACCCACTGTTCAGTGCACTATATTCGGTCTAAAAATGAACATTTCAGGAATGTCCAATGAAAAGAAGACCGGTGAGAGCTGTTTTTCCTTGCATCTACATCATAGCCAAGTGCTCACTCCCACCTACCGTGTGTGTGCATATGTGTGTCTCTTGAGCTTTTTAAAGCCCTAGCCTTTACTTGTTTAACTTGGACGGACTGCAATTTGCTTACCTCCTCACCAGCAGATATTGGCAGCCGTGATCCACAGGCGCTCTGAAAGCTTGCCTGCCTGCCAGAAGGCACATTAATGAGAAACATGCAGGCTCACCTGTGCTCCCGTGGGGGATTGCCAGGGAAGCTGCTGATGATAGCCTCATCTTTCCCTCTTCTCCCCACGGTTTCACCATCACTTCCCTTCAGGAAAAGAGGAGATGTTAAGATTGCAGCTTTTAAATCCTATTCCTTTCTACCTCTTACCTTCAGATTTAGAGGTGTAAATGCTACTGCACGCTCAGCATCAGGAAAAAGAAAGGGGGAAAAAACTGACCTTACCAGCAAATGAGACAACTTTGATCATTTATGTTTTACTTTTTCCTGTGTCCAGAAGGCTCCAGCCCTGCGTGTTCTGTGTGAGAAGTGAAACACAGAGGACGTCCCTGGCTGCCTGTGCATGGAAGAAACGGTGAGCGTTAAGTTTCCCGTTGTGCAGGAAAGTTATCACAGTCCCCTTCTTGGGAATGTTGGAGTGGGAGGCTGGGAACAGGAACAGCAGCGGCAGGGGTTTAATTGTTGCCTTTAATAGTGAACGCGTACTGTTAAGATTTTTGTGAAATTGCTTAGCTGAGCTTGCACCACAGTTTCTCGCCAGTGTTTGTCCCTGGGCTGTCTCTTAGAACACACTCATGAAAACAAACAAATGGTAAGACTTGCTGTGGCTCCAGCAATGTTAAACCATGCTCCTTTTTGTCAGTTAAACTGACAATGAAGATAAGAGGAGCCGGTGTTGGTATCATCTGTTGCATAACAAACCACTCTCAACAAAAGAAGCAGCCTCCTGTCAA
Source organism: Penelope pileata (assembly GCA_013396635.1). Classification (NCBI taxonomy): domain Eukaryota; kingdom Metazoa; phylum Chordata; class Aves; order Galliformes; family Cracidae; genus Penelope; species Penelope pileata. The sequence continues at coordinate 233,550 of WBMW01005429.1, forward strand.
ACGAATTTCCTTTATAACTGCCAAGGGGACTATTTTTAGTTTCATCTGCCATTCTTTGCTCCTTAATCGTCTGTTTCGCTTTTTCAGTTTTTGTCTGTTTTCCCCTTTCCCACCAGCTCTGATACCAGGTGATAATTTGCTGCAGAGAAGGCACTGGGCTCTCCTCCATGCTGAAGGCCTGCACTTGGGACAGGGTGCTCTGAGTGCTCGTGCACAGCAGGCTGCTGCCTGTCTGCATCCATTTCAGTTCCTGGGAGGGAATATTCAGAGGCAGATGAGTAAACTACCCTGAATCCAGACTAGGGGTTTCAAAGACAAACAAGTAAGTTAATCCTCTCTTGTCAGGAGAGCGTTTTTGCTGAGGCCCTGTTCAGAAAACGTAAATTGAATGAGGGGAGCTACAAATATTGTTTAGACAACATCACAGGCAGCAAACTCTTCATATTCCATTAGCAAAGCAAGGCTGAGCCTGTTTTTTCCACCGGAGATAAAATTAATGTGCTTTGGGAATTATGGTGTTTATTCCATAGGTCTTGACTCCATAGTACTGGCTGTGTTCCCTTTCGGTCTATTTGACCCGCTACATGTTTTCAGTCCTTTGAGAAGCAGAAAGATTCTTGTCTTCTGGCTGAGATATAAAACAGAAGTCCTGCCTATCTGTAATCCATTAGAGATTTTGCGGTGCCGTTTGCAAGAGCAGGAGTGTCTTAAGGCTTTGGTTGTTCTGGAAATAACGCTGCTTTGCTCAGTTGCATATCATAGTTCAGTCAATCTAAATCAAGCAACCATCATCCTCTCCAGCCTCCTTCTGAAGCCGAATTCATGTGGGTTATTTTATGCTTTATACCTTCTTCCTCCACAGCACATAATGGTGTCACAGTAATGAGTGGTTTTGTGCCCCATGGTGTTTCTGTAAGGTACAAGTTGCTATAATGCTCATTTTATAGCTAGAGTTGAGGAGCCCAGAGGCAAGTGAATAGCCTTAAGTCAACTAGGCAGCATATTTATGCTTCTGTCCTCCAAGTGAACAAAACAGTCTTGAAAAGAGCATACTAACGTGTTCCAGGAAAGTGACACAATTCTCGTGAAGAAGGAATTGCTCAGAATGGTCAAAAGTTTTAACCATTAATGTTCTCTTAACAAATTTGAGTATTCAAATGCTACGCAATGTTTGCAGAAAATGTATTTTGAGAAGTAAAGCTTGTTGGATTCAAAACAAAATGAATTAGGTTTATGATTTAAACGTTCCAATCTCTCTCTTTATCCTCAAAGGAAAAAAGAATGAAGAAAAGCTGCTGAAGAGAAAAGCAAAACAGAGACCTGATTTTTCAAATGGAATGAGAATACGGATGTATTTTTTATGAGGGGAAAAAAAAAAAAGCACATCGTATTTTTTCTTCAGGCTTTCCCCTCTAATCTTAGTCTTTTCTTCTTCTCTTCTGAACATAGCTGACCAATGCAAGAGTGGCCAGTTTCTTTAGCCCTAAAAAACACGTACCAAAACTTTGAACAACGCTCCTTAGCCAAGTAAAGTTAGAGACAGTCGGGAAGAGTTCATGTGGCCGATGACAACAGCTCCTTATGTGTCTGGCTGCTTCGCTGTCTGACAGGATGGGACAGGGATCTCCTCAGCAGCTTTGGCTGGCTCACCTTCTCCTGCTGCTTGGGCTTGGATTATGCAGTAGCTCCCAAATTAGTGCACCCATGCTGCGAGTCACCTGGCAAGATCCCAGTCCACGCACAGCAGAGTCATTTGGGTACCTCACAACTTATAATGTCAGCTGCCACTGCTGTGGCATATGCCTCTGTGGGCTAACATAAAACTGTTGCTGCTTTTCTTTTCCTCTTTGTTCCATTCCTTTTATCGGTGTAACTTTTTAGTTTCTCTCAGCTTTATTTCTGATTCTACAGTTTCCAATCCCCTAAATTAGATTTTGTTTTAGTGGCTGGAAGTGAGAGAAGCACTAGAAGAAAGGCTGGTTTCTTATTTTTGAAAATGCTTGAAAGTCTGCCAGCGAGATGTCAGGTTAGTGATGGCTTGTGACATATCAAAGCAGACAAGCCAGGGTTCATAATAATTCAAGAACTGTTAAAAACAGCATTGAAATGTGGTTAGCAGTGAGGGCTTTTTTAAGAGAAAATAGTTATTGTGGGTGTTCAGACTCATAAGCATATTTCAACCACTGCTGTATAAAGAATCTATCATTTTAGCTTCACGTGTATCATTTGGATTTCACCTCTCTTCCTCAGATTTTCAGTGTTTTCATCCCAGTTTGTCTGTCTCATTCCTTGCTCTGGTGCCTGGAGGAAATGCTGCTCTTAGATGTCTGCATGAGGGGAACTCAGGTTTCCGTGCCGCCTGTGTATGTGGAACCGTTCTTCCAGCCATTTATCCCACTGTTCAGTAGTCCCATTTTCTGCCTCTGCAGGCTTTTTTTTTGCCATTCTACAAAAAGGAGAGGTTGCATCTTCTCCTGGATCAGTGGCGTGAGAACTAGCAAGAAACTTCTTGGCCAAGAGCCGAAAAAAATCCTGTAGTTTTTATTGGATGAAGAGGTTCTGACCTTCAGAATTTCTCACAGCATGCTAAGGGGTTTTGAGCAAAGATGAAATGAGAATTCTACTTCCAAAATGGATATGAAATGAGAAAGCCAAAGAAAAAGACAAATTTTCCTCTTACACTGTGTAAAGGGCCTCTATGCTGAAGACATCACCAGCTGAATGCATATAAGAGTCGCCAGCAATCATTAAGCTCAATTAATCTTATTCTTGCGCGCATGATAACAGCTGTGGATTATTTAAACAAAGCAATGGTGGGCAAGCAGAAGAGGGAAACTGAAGAAAAGAGGTTCTGCTGTAAACACTCGTACCACCATCACCCAAACTACACTGCAGTGTAGAAACTGGGTCAGAGACACCCTTCCCCCTCCAGGCTGTCAAAGTTATTTGAGCTTCTATTGAAACCATCACAATAGAAGAGTTTGGCTCATGCATTCACTGAGCAAAACTGATTTGTGTTTCTTGGTTCAGAAAAAGCTGCTGGGTAATTTTCCGTGCAAGTACAATGCAGCAGTTCAGCTGATCCCTGAAAGCTGATTTCTTGGTGATTTGCCTTTCCTTTAATAAGGCACTACCGCCTTTATTTAGTCTTTCTAAATTCACATGCGGAATCTGTGTTTAGAAGCCTTAAATCTCTCTCTTGCCTGTATCAGGTATAGGAACTGTACTGGTAGCCTTCTTTCAAAGTTCAGAAGATTGCTGTAAGTCTATTGAGATGCTGCTTTTTTTTCTTGCTGGTGATATAAGTCTAAGTTAATTGGTTTATGTGCTTGTGGGATAATTGAATTAAAATGTATTGTTTAGGAATTATGGCTTGATTGGATACAAACACAGCTCTTCTGGACTCTTCTCACTCCCCTTTTTCATCCCATATTTAAGTCTTTCATCCTTGTTTACAGCTGTCCTATTAGCAGTCTCAGCCTTCTGGTGTGCTCTGTCTGCTCCGGTTTTTGTGCGTTTTGTTTTCCTGGCTTCTTTCAGGGAGTCCCAGTGGCTCCCCCTTGTCCTGAAAGAAAAAAAACAGCGTACTCTTTATGCCCATGATGAGTGGCTACACAGGTTGCCAGCCAGCATGGGGCCTGGGAGTTACGTCGTCAGAAGTGGCATTAGTTGGTGGTGGTCATAAGCCCTTATTCCAAAGGCGGCACAAGTGAAGTGAAATAACAGGGTGAAATAAAGCTCCAGTGTTCGAGCCTGTTTTCTAATGCTCGGTTAATGCATTCTCTAATTTCCATTCCCCTCCCTGCTGCTCTCAGTGTACGCTTTCACCAAACGAGCACACGCGCTATCATTCCTCTTTCTCTTTATATAAAACGTCATTTGTTTCTTGAAAATCACCTGACTCAATGGACGATGTTGCCAGGAGATGTCTGTGGGGACTACTTGGACGTGGAGCCAAGAAGGCTGTTTGGGCTGTGGCTGCAAGGAGCTGTGCACCCAAGCTGCAGTGGAGTGGAGTGGAGCGGAGCGGTGTGTAGTGTGATGTGCGGTGATCTGTTCAGGAGTCGTGTTTGGGGTGTCGAGGCAGCAGGGGAAGGAACATCGTTTCCTTGAGTCCACTCTCCAGGTGAGATGCTGGTTGGTAACAAGCAGCAGTGGGAACTATTCTACCCATTCACGTCCAGCCCAGTTCTGAGTCTTCCTCGGATAGTGTATGGTAACAAAAAAGAATGGGAAGAAGTCCCCCAGCTTGTGTGTGAGTTTCAACAGGGAATGTCTTGAGCTAGCTTTCTCCAGCAGGCACACTTACGTTCATCTGTCTTCCTCGAATCCTCACTGCTGAGAAGAAAAATAGAAATTCTTGCTGTTCCACCCAGCTGCCCAAGTGAATAAATTAAGGAAATGATTTGCAGAGAAAAACTCAAGCAAGGGAGCCATTTACACCCTGAAGTTTGACAGCAGCATGCCTTCTGTTGTTATCAAGCCTTATCACTTTCCAGCCCTGTCTCTGTCGAATGCTCTATCCATAACAATCAGGTCTGTGCGTATGACATAGTTCTTTGACAGGACAATATTTCTCAGTAATTTAGTAGCATCGCACACACACAAAAATAGTTATAATTAGCTCTCATCCCTAAAGTTGGAAGAGCTTTTCAGTTTGTTGGAGGCTGTTGGCCAATTCTCTTATCTAATTGGATGAAGTTCCTACTTTCTCCCATTTGTACGATGTCTGCTTTTACACAAACTCATTAAGTGCAGCTGTACTCGAAGTTTATAACAACAGCCCCAGTGAAGCCTCGGCAGAAGTTTAATAGCAGATCTGTTCTCTCTTTTTCATCTGATCTCAATGCATTCTGATGGTTGATGTGTGCCCAAATGTCTTTCCCTGGCACCTAATTCTGTCCCCTCCAGCTTTTTCTTATGAATTATCTTAACAATTAGAAGCCAGATAGGTTACATTAGATTCATCTGTCTTTTTTGAAACTGGAGAGTTTACAGCTTGCTTGCAGGAAGATGCATTTTAAGGCAATGTTTTGTTCCTGTGAGGCATATAGAAGCATTTTTTCCTTTCATTTTAAAGCTAGCATTAAGGTGCAGTCAAATAATTGCTACATCATTAGTTAAATCTTTAGCAGTATTGAGCTGGCTATACAGGTAGACATCAGCACCATGGTTAATGTTATATTAAGCTTTTGCATTTAGACTTTTTTTTGCACAATACTTTTTGTTTTCTAAATTGCTTTTGTTAACGTGACTGCATTTTTCTCAAGTTCTTATGTGTAACTTTGAATTTTGAATTTCTGCTTCGTAGAATATATATAATAGTAGAAAAACTTTGTTTTCCAGAACTTGAATTTTTTCTTACTTTACTGCCTGCAGTAGAAGCTTACTTTATTCTGCAATACCGCTATATCAGTTTTAGAAGTGATTTTCTAACTTTCATGGATATATTTTTTTCTATTCCACCAGAGAGCTGTTCCAAGGTTTGCTGGGGATCTTCCAGCTCCGTGATTTCCTTCCCCTACCATGTTCTATAGGAGAGAAGGAAAAAAAGCACAACGAGACACCACTGGGAGGATTCAGAGGGCCTCCCTCCTAAGCCAAATTCAACAGTGAGGGAAATTTCCATCTCCTGGTGCCCCACCTCCTCGCGTCTGTATTCCCTCCAGGTTGTAGTGCTCTCCTGGCTCAGAAGGTCAGCAAAGGCTTGACCTGCAGGAGCTTCACATCATCCTTAGCTCTATCCAGGATTTACAGTTGCAAACATCTTGCAAAATCAAAGCCTGGAAGGAGTAGGGAGGAATAAGGAAGGAGAAAATCCCTCATCTGCCTGACCTGAGTCCCACTCAAACTGGCTCTGTGCTATAGTTGTCCCTTGGTTTGTGTAACCATAAAGATGTACCAGCACTGAATGTTTTGTTTCTATTCAGAGTATGAAAAATGAACAGTGTTGCAACTGAGTCCATGGTCAGTGCTGTCAATAGACCTTTATGGCAAAGTGCATGCGTGCAGGTTGGTTATCATGCTTCTCACTGATGACACAAACAGGGGGATTAATTAATTTTAATATAGAACTTAGCATGAGTCACAAATAGTTTTGACTGATAAGTGTCTTCGCTAGAAAAATGAAATCTGCTAACATCTCTTTTTTCATATAGTTGTAGGCTATTATGTGCTCAGACTGTGTTTAAACAAATATAAACCACAGGCATTCTTGTTTAGTGTCCCATTGCTTCTGTAGTTTTCATATGGGACTGCTGCCTCAAGTGTGTGTAAGGTGACTTTGCCTGACCTTCATAAGCAAGGACATTTAGGTCTCTTCTAACGCATAGAGAAAATTTTTATGATTGCCCTCTACCACTCTGTTGTCTTTGAAATATGCAGGCTTATTTTTTTACGAAATGCTTTGTGTATTAACAAGGCTAATATAACACCAGAACATTTGTTTTGCCAGCTACAGTCATCATGAGCACATCATTAAAATGACAGCAGTAGCTGCTCCGTGCTGTCTAACTTTGTAATGTTTTGACAGAATTTAGGACATGAATGTATGTTTGTGCTACTAGACATTGGTGAATCATACCACTTAATTGGAAGGGTCAACAAGATAAACAGATGTGGTCTTCGGGAAATGAAAATGTCTTCTTTCATTTGTGATTTTGAGCTTGTTTGTACACTGCTTTTGTTGGAAGTGGCCTCAGTTGACGGAGATTAAGGAAAAAGCGGTGAGTTATATTCCCAGCACTTGAGTGAGTGGTGATGGTTGTTGGAGGATGTGTTGACAGACGAGAAGTGGGTTTTAATTTTGTTTTTGAAGAGGGTGGGGGTGGGCAAATGGACGCTCAAGACATATTAATGAAGTTATGTTGACAACTGTTAAGTGCGAAGTCTGTCATGTATCTCACTGCAATGAATGCGTCTTTATGAGCAGGTTGCCTTAGAGACATCTGTGCAATTGTCAGCTGTTAGTAAAGGAAAGGATGATTCGGCAGTGGACATACAGTTGAAAATGAAGGACAGGTATTTTTTTGTGTGGGTGTGTATACCTCTGCTTGCCAAAAGCGACGTGTTTTTTGACTAGCTATTCTTCCCTAGTAACTACTTCATGGAAAAAATGAGTTGAGCCAGGGATGTTTTTAAATTTATTTTTTTCAGTGTTCCCCCTTGCAGAGAATTTGAACATTTTAGGGCAAATGGAGACCTTTTTTGATGATGCACTTGTTGTCTGAAGATGCATGAAGAAGTGAGTTCCAGAAAGACTTGGGAAAGCTTCTGGTCCTTTGTCAAGCGTGCAAAATAAGCAAAGAAATTGATGATGCTTAGACCAGGGCACATCTGTGTTTGCACGAGCTGAGCTCACTTGCAATGCACATAGCAGCTGTGTGTCGCGTTCCATTTTCCTAATACCTTTGTGACTGTATCATGGTGTGGCTTTCAAAGGGGCTTACACAAATTGTAAAGGGACAGCTGGGTTTTTGCCAGTGTAAGGGAGGAGCAGGACTTGGGATTGTTCCCTGACTTTTTCCAATCATTCCCTGGCTTTTTCCAGCTGCAGAGATCTCCACCACGGTCAACTTGAGCTTAAAAAGCAAACATATTTGAAGAAAGACCTTTGTCTTTCTCGGGTAGTTGTGTAGCAGTTAAATCTGTTCTGCAACTATCAGTGGTTCCACATCAGTGCATGCAGTAAAAGGTGTTTCCCCAGCTGATGCTGACGGGAGTTTCGCAGTAGATGACGGTAGGGATCATTCTTGAGTTAGTAGCGTGCTTTGAAAAGTGAGTGATGTGAAGAGGAGCCTGAACCTATCTGAACCCCCGAGGCTGTCTCATCTCTTGCAGGAGGTAGCTGTATCATTTTTTTTTTTTTCCGTTTATGCTTCTTGAGCATCTTGAGCATCTCTGGGCTGCCCTTACTTTCCCCCTCCATCTTGGCAAAAAACAAGGAAGCAGCCACAAAGTAATGGGGCTGAAATCTAATTCCAGACCTGGAAGCTGCGACTGGGATGTAACTGCCTATATGTCCTTGGATAAAGATTGATTTTATGTCCCTAATGCAAGAACTGGGAGGATGTAAAGGAGTGCTGATGTAGGTGGTCAGCAGCTGAGTGAAGGCTTTATTAGATACCTTGTCTCAGGGAGGAGGAACCAGGAGCAGCTAAGAGTCAGCACCTTTGTTTAAAATACATCTGTTTCTTTCCTGTGGTCACATTTTTTAAGTGTCAATTATACCAGCTTCTTGCAGAGCTGTGTGTTGGAGGAAGCTGTGCGTTCTGCTAGCAGTAAATGAATTACATAATGGGAAGAATGTTTGCAGCGCCTGCAGAGAAGTAACAGCTGCTTTTTTAAGTGCAAAAAATCCCTGTAACATTCAAAACCGTAGCAAGAACAGGGATTTTTTTAAAGACCTGCATGAAAGGAAATCAGTAATGCGCAGGGAGTGCTGAGTGGACCAGACACCTCACCTGCTTTATTCCTAGGTGCAGAGGGAATTGGGAGGTAGACGCCAGATGGAAAGCAAGCTCAGACCACGTGAACTACGAGCCAGTTTCCTTCAGCAACATTAATTTACAGTCTCATGAGAGAACACCTTGGTTTTCTGCCAGTTTTGGCTTCAAGCAGAGTTGTGAGAGGACAGAGCAGAGCAGTCAGCAGTCCCTTTCAGGCCACACCGTCTGCGCGCTGAAGCAGACGGCGCAGGCTGTTAACGGGGCTCTGCTGAAAGAATTACAGAAAGCGCCTGTGCCCCCAGTCCCCAGCGAAACGCTTCCAAGTGCATTAATTATAACGCACTACCCTGGCTTCTCCTCTGCCTGCCAGGCATTTTACAGGGTGCTGGCATCTTTATGCTACGAAAGCTTGCTTGCCTGAACTGTTGTTTCAGGTTATTTGAGGTGTTTTGCATTACTGGATCCTGCTGTTGGGTTCTGTGTTGTTGAGTGGATGTGGAGCAAGTCGGGAAGAGAGCAACGTGGAAGTTATTTTGATTTGCCTTTACGGTGCTACGGGATCACATCGCTTGGGATCACTGTGCTGGGATGCAGCTTGGCCTTTTGGAGTGATACTCTATTGAAGGAAGTGTGTGGAAATACACTGCAAAATTATTTCCAAACTGCCTTGTCATGTGTTAGGGCATCTCACGTGGTACTTTTGTTCACTTTCCAATCTCACACTGTTTTCTTTCCAAACTACCCAAGAGTCACGATGTCAGTTGCTTTCTCCCTCTTTTCTGGTAGTTCTGAGATGCTGTTAGCATTTAAGATACGTAAGATTTCACAGAAGAAAATGCAGAAAAAGCATTTGCACAGTTTACATTTGCACAGTTTGACTGTTGCTGAGCATGCTTCAGATGACCGGAGGTACGTGCTGTCCCGTAAGTGTCTTGGAGGGTTGAACCCCAGAAGAGAGCAAGAGGCTTTTTGACAAACGAGTTACTTCTCAGTTCTTTCTCAGTGTAAACTTTTCGTAGTTGATGATTATTTCTACCATGACAATACTGTGTAGCATAGGGTTTTGTTTATTTTAGTGCTGAAGGTAGCGTTTTCTTCCTTCATGCTTTTGAAGCTGTGGGTGCCCCATCCCTGGAGGTGCTCAAGGCCAGGTTGGATGGGCCCTGGGCAGCCTGACCTGGTGGGTGGCAACACTGCCCATGGCAGGGGGTTGGAACCAAATGATTTTTAAGGTACCTTCCAACCTAAGCCATTCTATGATTCTGTGATTCTGGTGTAGTTGTCCCAAAACAGACAACGATTAAGGATCTGTCAAAGCTGTTACCACCTCAGCGTGAATGAGTTAACTTTGTTTGCGGCCTCAGTCAGTGGTCAGTAATAGACTGCAAGCATTGATCTTTTATGTGCTTGCATCCAATACGCTTGTCAGCTCATGTGCATTGGACGTGGCACTGCGCATGGAGAGATTCCTTCTTGTGTTTTGGTGGCGCAGTAAATCTAAGTTGAGGGTTCGTGATATTTGGCCAAAAAAGCAGTTTTTGAAGAAATATGAAGTAGTTGTATGGCATGCATGAACATACATGCACTACACAACGTACTGCTCCACTGTAACCCCTGGGGGCTCAAGCTGACTATATTTTTTGAAAGAAAAGTTAACTTTCTGCTGTAGAGCTTTGTGGTGAATGGGATGCAGCCTGCTTATGCCATTCTAATTAGGTGATGCTGAATCAGGTGGGATTCATCCTCCTCCAGCCAGACTAAATACCTTTGTATGAACTGTGGCTGCTATAACAGAAACGAGATCACGTCTTTTCATAATCGGGATGAACCTTGTACAAATGCAAGCAAATAAATCGATTGCCTGGCTTTTGTTTCTGTCACCTGCGGCTTTAGATGGCTTTGCACCAGCTCTGTGCTCCAGATGTACATTTTTATCTGCGTGACCACGACTCACTTGAGTTAGTGCTGATTTCAGAGTTTCTCACAATCCAAGGCCTTGCATCCCCACTGTTGTGGTCATGCATGCGATGGGAGTTCTGGAGGACACACACAGAAGAGGCCACACCAAGGCATTTCTCTGGTGCATCCAAGTAGCAACTCAATACATTTTAAATGAGTTTCACAGGTCAGCTCCAGAGCAGATTTCTCATCGGAGAGGAAGAGGAATCTTCTTGGAAGAGGAAGAGGAATCTTCTGGCCAAACTTAGCCAGGAACACTTTTCAGTATATGGCAAGATATAAAGGAATATGCCTGTCCCTTGAGAAGTCTTGAAAAAAAAAAAAAAGATACTGGTAATTTTTACTGATCCCTTTAAGGTTTTGTAGAAATGTTTTCATTTGTTCAAATGTTTTGTAGCATGTTTTCAGTGCTCACGCTCAATGTTAGTGAGCTGCAGTAAACTGAGAGCTATGGTGGGATGCTTCGCGTGCTCTTTTGTTGTTCGTCTGTCTGTGCAAGGGAGCTTCCTGCAGTGCACAAATCTTGATTACTTGATCTTTTGCCCTGAATAAAGCTTCCTCAGAGGGAGTTCTTGATACCCAGATGTTACTTACGAGCAGAAGGCTAGCTCCTGTTAGGGTCAGATGTGATGTGGAAATTTACATGGCAAGCAGTTATCTGGCCATTCACACTGGAATAAATTTCACTCTCATTAAATATTGAATAAGCTCGAGGGACAACAGCAGGAACTGCTGGTACAACCAGACTGAGAGCCGGCTGTCTTGGAGGGACTGCAGCACGTTGCCAGCAGTGGCACTTCCCTGAGGGCTTACAGTGCTTGAAGGCATTCATGTGTATTTTGAAAAGGGAGCGTTCTGGTTTGGGCCCAGCAAAGCTTGTTTTAAAAGTGCTCCTCCCGTGTAATTTCCAGATTGCCAAACTCCACCTCAGTTATCAACTCTAATGTTGGTTTTGTCTTTATCCTGACCTCTTCTGTTCCCATCTGCCCGCTGTGCTTTGTGCCAGTAATTTCATGTGCCAAGCATTTAATCACAGGTGCTAATCTTTCAGCTTTTTACAATAACTGGAGAGACATCTGAACAGACACGAAAAAGGGAATCACTAAAGTAATTTACTTCAGTTTTCTAACTTAGTTTTCCTCCCTGAAGAAACTTAATCACATTTTCCTTCCTAAGGTCTTAGCTTGAAATAAGGCAGTGCTGAGGATACTTTCCTCCAAGTCCTTTCAGTCTTCTTTCAGTCTCATAGAACAATCAGGGAAAAAATGGCAGTGCTTGCAGAACTGCAGATTTGCTTGCCTCCTGACTTGCAAAGAAATTTGCAACCTCATTCTCTGCCAGGCAGCTCAGTCCTGGAGGTAGGAGGACAGAAGCTGTTAGTTGTGTCCTGCTGCCGTGGCTTCAGAAAGCTTCAGGCTGTGGTGTTCAGAAAGCTTCAGGCTGCCTTCCTCCACCTTCTCTGTCCTCAAAGATGCAGACACAGGGGTAGGTGCTTGTGCGTGTGTGTCTGAATTGTCCTTGAAAGGCATTAAGCTACCAACTGGAAGCACTTGCTAGGTGTGCACGCGTGACAGTGCACTGCGCATGCTGGGCTGCAGAACCCCCTCAAGGAGTTGGGTGAGTTTTTAGGGCATTTAAATACTCATTACCTAAGCTAATTTAACTGTGTTCTACATGAACTGCAGCCACAGAATGCGTGTGGCAACAACTGCAGTTTGAGGGCCAGTTAATACGAACCTTTAAGAAGCAGAATAGCTAAATACCTACCAGTAAGCAATCAGGAATGTAACAAACCTTCAGCAGTAATGACAATGCTTTACTTTTTTTTTTCCCCAGCCCTGTTGAAACTTGCTGATAAGCTTTTATAGCTCCTTTTTACTAGGATGGAAAGTAGTTCTAGTGAAGAAATAGAACAGTCTCACAGCACTTTCAACACGACATCATTGGAAATACGAGACAGTAGAGTGGGTGGCAGTGTCCTCAGGTCTTGAAGTGTGCAACACACCTACGTGCTGTATTTCACACAGCAGCAGCTTAGCAAGCCTGGGTTATCATATCTTGATGCACAGAGGCCTTTGAAGAATGCCAGGGAATACTGACTGCTGTTGTAGCTTTTTCTGGAGTTTTTTACTTTATTGAATCAGTCTCAAATGCAGCTTCTTGGGGCTGTGTCCATAGATGTCATATTGGCTGCTCTTTTTTGGGATCCAGAGAAAGAAGCAACGTAGCATTTGAACGTAAGCTGAATGCCTTCCTTTGTCAGCTGCCAGCTGCCAGATACTTCTTATGCATGGCTTTAGTGAATAATTTACATAGGATTTGCAGAAGATGCCTGTTGGTGCTCTTCCAAGTACTGCCCATTTGGAAGTGATTTTGTCCCAAAGTCTCATTTGGAGCTCGCAGTCCTCCACGAACTTGCCTGGAAGCAGTGACTTCAGCTGACAGACTTATTAAATCTGTGATTTCAGCCAGCACAAGCAATAATAAAAGCGATGCCAGCCTTCGGATAATCTCACTTGAGGTGAGATTATCATGCAGACCCACAGCTCTGAGTGTTGTAGTGAGTGTGACGGGGTGCTGTGAGAGGGAGTTACACCACAAAACATTAAACATCTGATTAACCAGTCTCCAAATGGTCAAAGCAAGGAGAGGGCTCTTCCATCTTCTATCGCGGTGGTCCAGGCAGACCAGGAACCTGCCTCAGCTACTCTGAATATCACCTCTCCCCCGACCTCATAGGCAGCCCGTGGACAGAAGTATCTTAGACAAGAAAAGGTGAATTTTATAAATACATGCACAGAGCCTTCTTTGTTAAATAGGAACCTCGTGTGAGTATGTTACCGCCTACATCTATTAAACATTTTGATACTAGCATTAAAAAAAATCAGAATTTAAAATTTTACTTATGTGCCTCTACGGAATAAACCTCAAAGATGTAAGGTGTTTGTTTTTTTTTTTTGTTTTTGTTTTTAAATCATCTCTGCTGCCATGAAGTGTAGAAAGGATTTTTTCTTTTTGCTTTCAGGAAAGCTGAAACTCAATTGCATTCCCATAGTTCCAGGACTTTATGAAATCGTCAGGTGTGCTGGATTCGGTGAATACATGTGGGTGAGTAGTACTTCTGCAGTGTCACTGCAGCCCGAAGGTGTTAATATTGAGCAGAATGCCAACAGAACCACCATGAAGGAAACACTACGTTTCATTTAAGGGACTGCACTCACAAATGTTGGCGTAGTGTTTTATCGACCAATCCTAAACAATCCAAATGCAAACCGAGTAACTCACAGTGTGCTTTATTATTTTTTCACAATATTAACTAGACAGACATGGAAAGTTTAATGGCAGCATCTTCTTATAACATCTTAAAGACAAAGAACAACAGAATCATATTAAATGATGATAATCTGACAAACTACATTACCATACATACATCATCCGAAGGTACTGGATAAACGATATCTGCTTATGTACATTTATGCTGGTGATAATTAAAATTCAAATATTCAGAAGAAAAAAGAAAAAAAATACGCTACTTAAATTATAAAAATATACAGTTTTTGACTGGAATTCTTAATGCTCTATAACTTGTTGAGAAAGATTTCATTGTGTGATGAAGCTGCATTAGCTTAGAGTAGGAGTGTGACTTAAAAGAAATACAGATTAAATTGGCTCCTTTGTCTTCCTTTTGTTTAGCCTTGTTTGAAAGAGAGACAGGAATGAAAAACAAAGCTGGGCTTTTGCAACGAGAAAGAATTTTTATACTCATAAATCAAAAGATGTTTAATTTTTCATATACTGCTGAGCCATTAGCTTGTAATACAAATGCATCATTTCGCGAGCTTGTTTAAAGATAGAGAGGAAGAAAGACAGGCTTGAAACATGCTACTTCACTACACTTTGAATCGATAGGACTTCTAGCTCTGTGATGTTGAATGCAGGTGCGCAGCTAAGCACAGTGTCATGCCTCAGGGTCAAAGCATGCAGCCCTTGCATACATCTGACCCCACCGACTCAGTTAGGGAGGCTGTGTGCATGCAAGGCTTGGGTGTCCTGGATCTGTATTCTTCACACTGTACCACATCCGTGTTTCCTTTGCACATCTGGTTTCAAGGAAACTTTTTTTTTTTTCATTATTGTTCTTTCTTAGTGCATCCGTATTCAGGCTGTGTAATCTCAAATCGCAACAGCGAACCAACGAGCTTTTGTAATGACTGGACACTTACTTACAATAATTTTACAATAATTCTCCAACTGAATGTTTTCAGTAATTGTAGTCACATCGTAGTGCACGAAATTGCAGCTGGTTTTAGTTAAAAGTTACTTTCAGATCATCTTGGGTCGACTCCTGCACCATCTGAAACGTGACATTTTCTTACATACCAATGTCATTCCGCGTATCTTCCAGCCCCCTTCCTTATCTGTTATATTCTCTGTTACCTCCACAGCCCCATTCCTCCTTTGTTGGATCCAGTGCTTGTTCTATTAAGAAATGTCCTCTGTGTCAGCTCTGATTTCAGAATACTGAACTTGCAGATTTTTTTCCTTGCTTTTCCATTTATTCCTAAGTTACTGATCTATAACAGATCTTAGGTGACTGTACAGATACATGTTTTTTTTTCCAGAAGGAAAACATTTTCCTTCATTATTTTCTTAAAAAATGAAGTGAAAAAGAATTAATGACAAATAAATTAAATACAGCCAAATAAAGTATTTCTCTCAAATTCCTAAGGATTTTCTGTTCTGCAAAAGCCTGCCCTCAGCATTAATGAAGTTTAATAGTGACAAATAATTGTGGAGTGTCTGTAGTCAGTTACTCTGCCTTTACATCATCCCTTTGCAAGGGAAAGAATGAACGATGAACAAATTCCATGTAACAGCCACCATTAGGCAGGGAGGTATTTCCGTGATCTCTTTTGTTTCCCTTTACTTCTTGACCTCTCCCTTGGTTGTCCTCTGATCTTGCACACCTAACCACCTTCAGAAGTGTCCCTCCTTTTTCAGCTTTTTGCTCTGACAGCTCGGATACACTGGGAATGGCCAGTCATGCGTGTTTACGTACTGGCAGAGGGTACGTTTTCACTGAAGTGTAGGCTTGGAGCATGAAAGTCTGTAAGGCATTTTGTGGAAAAAAAAACAATGGGAAAACGTAATGAAGAATAGAATAGACAGGAATTACTGCAAAAGAATGCAAGAGTGAGAGGATTTTATTAAAGAAGTTCAAGCTTTTATATACATTCAACGTTTCTACTATGTTTCTTAATAAATGTATTATCAACTACCATTATACCTAATGCAGCCACAATACTGTACTATTCTGCAGTCAGGATGGGAAAACTCTGTTAGCTCTTTAATAAAATAAAATCATCAACAGTCATCGCGACTCTTCTTTTTGTCTGGTATTAACTCATACACTGGGTAGTCCAGTGAGTAGACACAACAGAACACAAAATCCTCAATATTCATTTAAATGTGTATCATGTGTCTTCTTCATAGTATTTCTAAAGCAGCTTTAAAAAACTTTTGCCATCCGAAGGTATTAAAAATAAAACCCATTCAAATTATCCTGGTAGTATAGCAGCACTGGAATTGATAGTTAACTCTTTTACAACTTTTGACAATGTAAACCTTTAATAAAATAAACAATTTCGAAACAATTTGAGGTCTAATAGTTCATGAACTCTAATGGGCGTATGGGCACAAATTGAAACGAAGACTGGATTGTGAAATGAAACATTAGCCTGATACCAGCCAATTCCAGTTTTGAAATCGGCTTCAGACAAATTCAGCTTTGTAGCTGACGAAAACAAAGCCCACACTCGATCCACAATATTTGGTTGCTCCCGTGTCAAATATTTTTCATACAAATCCTGCATGCGTATGCCCACTTCTGACAGAAGCTCTCTAAGAACATTGCAGGTGTTTCTGGTTCGGTGGTGTTCTTTTTTTCTTAAGCCTAGTTTAGATCACATTTTTGTGATCTTAGAAACATTTCCTTTATATGTTTCTACAAAATGAAAAGTAATTTCAAATTTGAAAGGTAAGCTCAGGCCATCTTTGCTCATACAAAGTGTAGGTGCCATGACTAAATAGCAGTAAAAATGCTGAGATGTACAACTCTTCAAACAAACAAACAAACAAAAAAGCAGCTTTGAAGACACAACATCAACTACAGCCTTAACATCGAACATATTACATTCCCAAGTTAATGGAGATATTTTGCATATAATGCCACAAAGTTATCCATCTGAAATCTCGAGGTTGAACCTACAGTTTATTCACTGTACTTTTCTCAGCCTTATAGCACTTCTGTGTTGCCCGGTACGTTTTATTCAGAGCTCCACAACCTTTTCGGTCTATATCTCTGAATGTCCATTTACCCAGAAATCCCAGATCTCAAAAGTTTCGTAGAAAAAATAGGAGCGTTTGACTGAAGGTGCGGAGCAGTCCACGCGACCCACTCGGATTCCTCTGCTTCAGCAACAATTCTGACCGCCTCCGAGCACATGGAGAGCCCCGCGCTGACACACATCAACACGCCTGGTCTTAGCACACAGGTCTGTTCATAGAACTGTATACTGAGTATTCTGCATTAATCGTACTTGAGTTGCATTTATCCCAGGGGCAGATGGCTTCAGCTCCCCCCTTTTCCTCCACCCTGTTTTCGCTTGAAATGACAGTAGGCACCTGTGCGATCGAGGTGTCGGAGAGTCTCTGTCCAGATAGAGGAGCTGGAGTTTCTTCATTGTCTTTTCTTCAGTAGACAGTCTCAGGAAATTATTAGCGTGAACCAATTGTGAGGGCGAGGGGCAGGAGGGTAAAGCTCGTTTTTGTGTAATGAAAATGAACTTGATCTTGGTGTCCGGGTTGATAAACAAGGATAGTCAGAGCTAATTGGTAACTCAGCTGAGGCCTGTTTCTTGCCAAATAAAATTAAAATCTTTTTCAACTTTCAGGGATTCAGAGACCGCATTTAATCGGTTTCAAACCCCTGGAGGATCTCTGTAAGTCAACAGGATTAGCTGCAGATATGAGCCCACTGAAGTGGGACGCAGGTCAGCTGTTCAGACTCCAGCTCTGCTCTGTCGAAGCAGGCACTTAAGGTCTCCTGATGTTTCCGTGTCAGTAGCCGCGAAAACTTTTTTACTGCTGTGAAAATCATTGGAACAATAATTTCCTGCAAGCCCCAAAGATTTAACTTCACACTTCTATAAAAAAAAGTATTTGAGTTGACACACAGTAGGGTATTGGATGATACTAATGTGACTATGACGCGATGGCACGAGTCGTAACTTGACAACGCACGTTTACAAGGCAAAGGCAATCGTATTTCAAGCTGTAGGGATAGCCAAGAGTCCTTCGAGAAGTTGCGAGTTTGACTGCACGCATGTACCATGTTGAACCGCTTTCTCGGACCGTTCTTGCCGGCAGGACAGGATCAGAGCTTTGTTCGCGCTGACCTTTTCTTTCAGATCCCTCCCAGCCATCCAAAAATTGTGAGGAAAATCAACACAATTACGCAGCCTTTAGCAGCTCAAGTAACTGCCTTCCTAAGTGTAAGCAGGTAGGTCTTTGTCAGTATATATGCTCTTCGGAGATAAAATAATCCAGCCCGCTGCATTAATTAAAAAAGGAACCTAAAACACTTCGGGGCTCATGAAAGTTAATAGCAACAACATGATGTGATGACAGATACAACTTGCAGAGTTTCTGAAAATAGCAGGTTAAAATGTAAATATCTTTTAATAAATAATTTTCCTGCAATGTAAAAATAAATGATATTTCCTTTGGCAGTAATAGCTGATTTAATCTTTAGCCAGGAAGTTGTTTTGCTCATAAAATACCATTGCGCTGCAGAAAAAAAATATTATTTTGCTGCTTTGAAAGACTTTTGTAATCCACGATAAACTGGGTGGCTCTACTTATGTCCAAGGTAAGCGCCAAGAGTGATGCAAGCTCCCACCAGAACCAGACTCAGGATGGTCTTCAGAGAGATCCAGGAGAAATCGAACAAAGGCCTCATACTGTTGCCGTACAGCTCCACAAAGGCATCCTAGAAAGGGAAATAAAGGAACATCAGAATCACTGTAAACTCATTAAGAGAGGGAGGAGAGCGTCTTCACATGCAGTGGGCATCCAGCAATCACTCCAGCAGAAGAAAACCAAAACCACACAAGCGTATTAAAATAGTGATTTGGGAGCTATCTTTTTGTGCAACGCTTAGCACAAAGTTATCCGGCCTGTTTCTTTACAAATATTGCTGTAATTCCTTACAGTTTGACATCTCCTTTAGGCATGCCCAGCCCAACAGCAAATACAGTAACGGCATCTTTAAATAGGAGTACCTCCCTTTTGGCTCCTGAATGTGTATCTGTAGAAACACTGACAGGATGTAATGGAAGAGGTGGAATGGAACTTTGCTCTCGGAACCTTTTGTTTCCATTGGACATGGGGCATCTATTTTGCTGGTCAGTATTTATTGGGTTCCCTAAAGAGGAGTTCAGAAAACAACACGTAGAGGTTACTGAGATGTTTCTTCTGTGTGAGATGAAACTGTTGGTGCGCAGTTCTGTGTTACGCTTCTGCTGGTCTTTCATGACTGTCACCAAAAGGGGTGACAACCCACTCCTGTGCTCCTGATAGTCATTCCTTGGACGTAGCAGTGGTCTGTTTTCATGGTCCGTAAATACAATGGGATTTGACTGGGCTAGTGATCAGATCAGTAACACTCTGTGCTTAATGTGTTTCTTTCAAGCAGCCTGCGATTCCTAACAAACAGGAAACCTGAGAGCATTCTGAGAGGTAAATCACACCACGTTGCATGAAAGCAATAAATAGTGAAGCTGAATGACTTAAAAAAATGGGATACAACTCATAGCACAGTTTAGGTCAACTCTTTTCTTTTGCAATCAGTCAAGGTCTGCACCCAAACTACTGAGATAAACCCATCAGATAGCTATCCGTTGTCGGGTTTTCCATCATTCTCTCGTACTTTAGGCTTCCAATTTTCTGTAAAAAAGTAAACATTTTTTATTTATGTTATGCTGCTTTTAAATGTTTTGTAATGTTACTAAGCTGCCTGCCTTCTGAAATCCATCTATATATCATGGATTACGGCATGAACTCATAGAGAAAGGTCTCCGCCATTCGTATAAACCTTTCAGTCAGATGCATTTCCCATAATTTACGTACATTAAACTAGCCTTCGTCATTAGCCTCTTCTAGATATTGTCAGAATAAGAGCATTTATGGTTATACCACGAGAGGGCGTGTAAGGGTTTTTTATATCGTGCCATTTTGACTCCTGTTCACTAGACTGAGTGAGACACTAATCAATCAAATGTATGTAATTTCAAAATGTGTCTATATATAAAGTAATGTTGGTGCATGTTGTAGGTAAGAGTGAGTGTGTCAGTAACATAATAGCTAGAAGACCTGGCCAACAGGTAGACCTGAATCTTCTTCTGTTCTCAGCGCTTGTTCAGTGCTCCAGGCAATTGTTTTAAAGCTTGGGTATCCGAGAGTATATTCTTAAGTGACGGCAACTTAACCTCTGGGGGCAACATCTTAATGCAAACTGTTCTTTCCTGAGAAAATTCAGCAACTTCTACACAGCTGTGTCGTTTTTGAAATAGACATTGGCAGACTCTGGCCTCAATATTCTGCTGTGCTGTTGCAGAGCTGAAAAGCACAGAGTTTGCTGTGCAGCTCTTTGGAAAGCTTCCTTTATTTCTCCTTAAGGCTATGAAGTAACACAATATCCTAAAATGTTACAGACTGGGCTAAGTCCTGTTGCCGCCAGTACAGACTCCCTGACTTCCACGGGAGCTTTGTCTGGATAGGGCCTTATTATATCTTTGTTCAAGATCGGGCCTTATAAAAATACAAGAAGGGTAAAGTTCAACACTTGGTGATATTATGGGTGGAAAACAGAGGAAATGAAAAAAAATACCATGGAAATGCAAGTTGTGAAAATATTTTAATGTTACATTTCCACGGTTTCTTTCTGTGGGCTGAGTCTCACTTCTGTAGAGTTATGACAGCCGACGCATACATGGTATCAATTGCAAAATTAGCACATCTTGTGCCTCCTTCCTACCCTGGTTAAGGAGCATTCAGCCCACTTTGCTTGGAAGGCCATTTCTAACAATTCAGTAGAGCTCCTGGCGTTTGCTATGAGGACGGATGGAGGGCGACAGTAAGACTTGAAGTCAAGGCAAACGTACGGCATAACCTATGGTTCAAAAGAGGAATGCTAACAAAAAATGTGCAGCATGCAGTACTTTTCCTTCTGAGATTATTACAACAAAAACATGAACCCAACCTAATGGTGCCTGCGCTATATATTACAAGTAGCTCTTTATGATCATTCTCCCTCCCCTTCTCAAACATCCTGATTAGGCCTATTTCCGAAGCTTGTTTGAACAGCATGTCACTATTTGTTTAAGTTTCAAACCTGTTTTAAATAAACACATGTCCATTTTATGTACTAAAGCAAGGAGAGGGGGAGGGAAGCATGACCCGTTACTGGAAACTATTTTAGCACAAGGAGGACCCTGAACAGAATCCCGACTGTTTCATATGGTTTGCCTCCTTCTATAAACCCATGTATTTGTCAGTGGATTTTTGTCACCTAAACCGGTCTGTTTAAAATAAGAGAATCTGCGCTAAAACAAATAAGATTAGCAAAATTGCTTGAAACACTTCATGTCCTCTGAAAGTACTCTTTATAATGAAAGCAAAGGTCCCCTTGGCAAATAGACTGAGGCAAGTTCTGGCTTGGTCAAACTTTCTGGAAATCTTACACAATTGGAAAGAAAAGGATTGTAGGCCGTTATTTTAAGACCTGCCTATTTAAAATTTAATGGAAAGTTATATCCTGGATGTAAAATTATATCGGGGCAGTTAAAAATTATATGGAACTCTTCATTCAGCACTGTAAGTTTCTTGAAAGTAATTTCTTTAGAAGTTTTTATGAAGTCAAATCAGCCCCTCATTGGTTTACAGCCTACATTCATGCTGACCGTTTCAGCACAGCAAGAAGGATGGAAGTGATGAAGGGAAGGATGCTCTGCCTAAGCTCCTCGTGGTCTCCACACACCAAGATGCCTGCCTCAGCTGTCTGGATTTACATGGCAGGCCAGGGGCAGGCCACGAGCCCCCCTGGCTGCTGAGCTGCCTGCAGGGAGGGCAGATACCACCGTGGCCCTGGTGGAGTTCATCATCCACGGAGGATGAGGAGGTGTGATGGTGTCCTGAGTCAGGATCAGCTGAAAACAGAGGCTCCCAATAGCACTATTCCTCTTGTCCGCTGGCCCAAATTTGGCAACGCTGATCCAAGAAACAAATGTCATCTTTAATTACAAAAACATTTGTGACTTGCACTTGGGGTTTATTTAGTCTCGTCCTTTTGCAGCTCGGCCTCCATCCCTGCCCGAGAGGCAAGGCCTAGTCTCTAGGCTGCAGAGGAGTAAATACTTCCCATATGCTGAGCCCAGCGAAGCATTACTGGCACGAGTGCTCCCCCTGACAAGGCCGAGGGAAAAGCCAACCTCAGCGTGGCATTCTGCATTTATGGCTGAGGGGGTGGTGGGGAGAGCAAACATGAGGAAGTAAAGACTTCCTTTTTCTACCTGAATCAAACAGCTGTTGAGGAAGTGACTTTATTTCCCTCGTTATCATTGGTTTGACAGGATATCCTCTTGAGCCACATTGTATTGAATGAAGAGCTGGTGAGCCTTCCATTTTACCGAAGGGGAATTGCCTCGCAGCTATTTTGTGCTGCCCTCTCTGTGACTCCAAAACAAACAAACAAACACCAGCTCCAGGCTTTTGAAGAAACCTGCCCAGGTCTGAATGACACGGTGCTGCCATCTGTCACGGTGCGAGAGGGAGTGACATCCACTCTAATGCCAAGATTTACCAGCTGAACTCACCCCTGCCTCAATATGAGCGACATAAATTCTCATTACAGCTTTCGTTCCTGCATGGTAACTCATTTCAGAGACGATCTGGGGAGGGAGAGAGCAGAGAGAGCTGCTTAAATCGTGTCATGTTTTCTATGCAGTGAAATCTCATTAAAATGTCATCTTGAAGCTAATGAGAAAAGTTCTTGGAACATAAAAAAAAAATGTAGGCAAATGTGTAGCTGTTCTTCTCCTGGAGAGATCACGAGTCCCTTACGCAAGCACGAGTAGTGAGGACATGCAAATCAGGACAGCTGAGCCCCTGACGGTGTTGTGCCAAGGTGTGGTGTTTCACGGTGTCTTTAGAGGGGCCGGTGTCTTTTTACGCCTGGGAGTGCTGACATGCTGGCACTCCAGCCAGGTGCACTTTATCACGTTACAATGTGCAGGAAAGGAAGGTGTCACTACACTGCCCTGTTGACCACTGGCAGAGAACTTGCCAGGGAACTGGCTTCGGCATGGGCACCCCTAATCTAATCCCCATCCCAGTGGGGTATTCTTACCCCTACCTTTGCCTGTGGTAGAAATGGATCTATTCTGGATTCTCTGTTTTCACAATACCCTACATAGTCTTAGGTGTGCAGCTTCGATTAGTTGGTGCCTGCGTATCCTTTTGTTTCTCCAGTGTTATCTGAGGTTTCTGACTTTGGACAAAACTGGTTCTCACCACAGTGGTCCCACCTAACTTCTTTGTTCATTGTTCTTGCTATTTGTTTGTTTAAATACTTGCACTGGTGATCCTATGTCTTGGGGCACGTCTTGCAGCTCTTATTGATGCCAGGCTCTCACTGAAGTCCGTGTAAATTCAAACCAATGGAAATACTATTTACATAAGGCTGACTAAACATAGCACTCAGATGGAGACATTTACGGAGTAAGACCTAATTGCGGTTAGATTTCTTCCTAAGAACTGATGCATATTCTTAGAAATACATAAATCTGACTGGTTATAGTAATGGGGATGACTGTTCCAGTTCACGCTGCTGGAGACCGAACATGTTGGCAGACAGATTTCCTCCAGAGCTGAGAGAGATGAAGGATAAACCTAGGCTAGGGGGAACAGTCAAGCCATCTCTCTTTAAACACGGGGTTAGTAAGGTGCAGATCATTCAGCCTGCATGGACAGCCATGCAGCATGCAGACGAAGCTGCATTCTTGTTAAACCAAGTCAGCATGAGAAATGTTTCAGCAATTTTGTCTTGGCGTCTCTGCTTAATTCAGTTAGACGTGGCTCTGCAATATGCAAAAACCCAGACCTAGGGGAGGCTGCCTGGTTTTCTTATTCCTGGAAAGGCCCACACTGAAGTGAGGTATTTCTGGCATCAGCTGTACAATGTCACCACAGCAGCTCATAGACGGTATTTAATGGGTGCCGCTTCTGGGGGAGCAATATTAGCATTAAGGAGAGAAAGAAGGCAAGAAGGCAGTCTGGAGAAAATCCTCCATGCTCAAACAACACGGTCAAAGCTGCTCTACTCAACCTTTGACAAGTTCTTCCCTTCTGCAGGTTGGTAAGCTGATTCAACCAATTTTCTGTTTCTTCATATTAATATTCAGCAGCCTTGGTTTTAACTTCTGGAGTTATACAACCTGGGGTGAATGCCAGAAGCTGTATATAATTCATACGTAGAAAGAAGTTGCATATATTTTCAGAAACCTCAGTTGCACCAAGACTCATTCAGTTTTAGGCCACCTTCTTCTTCTTCCAGTCAAATTTGTCAAACAGTTTCTAAAAAGTTTACATTCACAAAAAAAGGTAAACTTAGCAAACACCCACAGAGATCTGCGGATCACTCTGGAGGACAGAACAAGCATCACAGGGTTGCTAAGGGAACTCATACTGTAACATCACACAACTGCACCCTTTGCAAAGAAACACAGTGTATTGGGACCACTGACATCTTTAGAATGACCACAGAGTAAAAATAATGACAAAAAGGGCCTGAAAGACAGCACAGGCCTGATTCTCTCAAAGTCTTGTCTGAATTCTCAGTCTTGCCAGCAATTTACTTCCAACTTGAGTGCCTTTACACTGGAAATAGCTTACCCAATTTAAAAGTCCAAAGTTGAAAATTTGGTTCTGGCTGGTATTTTGTTAATAAAGGGAAATATGAACACACACAGACACACACGCACACACCCCCCATTATGTTCCCCACATGCTCCAGCTGCCAGCATCTGTCACTCTCAGGATGCGGCAAAAGAGTTAAATCATGTAACAGTCTGAGAAATGGGAACTGAAAGTAGCTGCTTGTAGACATGTTCAAAGTGCTTTGGCACAGCTTTTGTCTTCAGCCCACCGCTTCAGCAATGGAGGGCTTTGTTTAATACATTTATCCAGCTGGGCTGCAAAAGGGCACGAGGCGCAGGTATTAGCCGAGGTAAACAGGGAAAAGAAAGACAGAAAGACCAAGGGTTTGCCAAGGGAGGGCTTGCTCGGAGTGGTCTCTGCCAGAACAGGCAGCGCATGTGAATGAGGAGGGTGAAATCCAACTAGTCTGAGCAGGCTGTGCCATCAGCTGAGCCACGAGGCATCGGTCATGCATTTTTTCTGTTGCTTGTTTTAACATCTCTTAGGGAAATACTTGATCCCCTGTTTGTTGTCTCAACATTGGGTTCTGATCCCAAACCCCTTGGCTTGCCTGCCTTGCACTCAGCCTTGACACAGCAGCGCAGAAGCGTTGCTGAGGCCATAGCACTCCGGCCCCACGATGGCCAGTGCTGCAGAACCTCCGCTGAAAGTTCAGGCAAAGCCACTGGCATCGTCTTCAGAAATGCCACACATTCCTCACATGGCTTGAAGCAGGCTTTCGCTGTTTTTCTTATTTTAATCTTGTGACAATCAGTTGATGTACGAGGAGAACAAAACAATGAAGGTTACCTTATGATAAAGTAACCTGATGATAAATCTGCAATTTAATGAGTAAGCGCAAAAAAAGGCTTGAGCCAAATAACAAACGGGCAGTTAGCTTCTACCAGCGGCCGCGTGGAAAATATGAATTTGTGCATGTTTTCTTTGACAAGCTGCACTTCATTAGCAGCCCAGACCATTTTTGCTCACCTGTGAAAGCCTTATTTGAGGAAGAGACAAGGTAGTGTTTTTTGGTCAGGGGTTTCTCATGCCATTTCCCACCCCTGCCCTTGTGTGCTGTGCCCCAGTGGGTGCTGTAGGAGCAAGCTGTAAGCCCCTTCCATCGCCTGGCACACAAGGGTGGGAGGATCTCTGGCATCAGCGTGCAGATGCACTTCTGGATCACCTTCTGGGGCTGCTCTACTTTCTGCAGTTCCTGACGGCCTCTCGGTGGCTTGCTCCACATCTTCATCATTTCACAGCTAAGTGAGGATGGCAAGTTAATGTAATGGGAAGTTCCTGGCCTGCATCAGCTCAGAAGAGACTGGTTTTGATCCGAGTGCCTCCCCACCACTCCTCCTCCTCCTCCTCCTCCTCCTCCTCCTGTCTGTTCTGTTCACCGCAAAACCACAAGACCTGGGAGACCAGCGAAGGGTGACCGAGCAGGGAGAGCAGTTAGGAGAGGCTGCACAGGCTGAGGCAACTGGGAATTCAGACAAAGTCAACTGCCCAGCTAGCATGGGGTGAAAGCCACCTGTTGTCACAATGAGCTGAATCCTACTGTCAGCCCAAGCTAGCTTTAGGGTTTGCCTTGCCTGATGGGCACTCACAGGGTTAGCTGTCAATTTTTCTTTTCTTCAATTTTTCTGTTCATCCAGAAAGTCCTTTGGCAAATGTTATCAGGTAAGAGCTAATAGGGACCGTATGGAAAGAACATGGAAAATCAGAGTGTGAGGATATGGTTCACAAACAGATGAAGGGCTTTGCTTTGCTATTCAAACCAGCTCTTGAGTTCATCTGCGTACACAGTTGTAACCCATTAACTGACCGTTAGATTTATTCCAATGCCACCATGCAAAAACAGAATAAGAAGTCTTAATGAAATGCCAATAACCTCCATCCTTCCACCTCCAAAACCAACACCAGGCATCCCACAGGAGAAGTGCTAATTCCCTTTGCCAGGGCCCATCTGCTTTTTCCTCCTTCCTAGTCCTTCCTCGCACCCAAAAGCAAGTGCCATAGGGATGTTGGACAGAGACACACCTCCTCCTACCCATATGCATGCTTTAATTCCTCTGTAAAAGGTAATGATATATAGCTGATACACGAAAGGGCGCAAGGTCCCTGTGTTTCCTTTTAGTGGAAAGCTTTAAAATGTTAGCAGGAGACAAAAGGGTTACTTTGTACTACAGAGACTCTGCTGCTGTCACTGCTCTGGCCAAATCCCTAAACAGAGACATGGCTTATCCCATCAAAGGAGGCTCCAGCATGGTTGGAAATACCTCCCAAACAACGTGAGCTGCACTGGCAGAAGGACTCTGCTATCTGATGTTAAGTCTACATAAGTCTACCTAGCAGGAGGAGGAATCGTGCCAAAAAAAGTTATCTCTGCCAGCGAGGGACGTGATTTTTTCCCCATGAGATAGTTCTGCTGGCCAAACTTTGTCAGGTAGACCCTAGGAACTGTTATTTGCAAAATAAGACTGTAATTTATTTTAACCAGATGTTCAGCATTGATCTGGGTCTGTGCACTTGCAGTGCACTCAAAAGTAATTTTTACTGTGAAAGA
The DNA here is from genome assembly GCA_013396635.1 of Penelope pileata. Lineage (NCBI taxonomy): Eukaryota > Metazoa > Chordata > Aves > Galliformes > Cracidae > Penelope > Penelope pileata. Next base: position 260,559 of record WBMW01005429.1, read on the forward strand.
GATATACCTTGGATACCGGTGAGATTTTAAAAACATAATGCTGAAACTTTAAGGCTGGGGTGGGTTCGTCTTTCCTTTTGTGGTGATGTGTAGTTCCCAATGACGTCAGCTGCTGTTCTTGAGCTTTGCTGCTATCAGTCGGATCCTCTGCAGGTCCTGCAGGGCAGAATTCTCATCTCTCCTGTGTACCAGATGCTCACCTTAATGGCTGGAGCAAGTCATGCTGCTCCTTACCACCTAGCAGTGCTGGCAGCTCCAGCTGAGGGCTGAGGCAACCTAGAATATCTCATTTTTGGTAAAGAGCAGGAGGTGCGAGTGCCAGCCCTCTGAAACAACAGATCCCTCATTGTTTTCTTTGCTGCCTGGTGCTCCTGAGAGGGGGCAGGGGCTGGTGCTGCTGCAGGGTGATGGACACGAGGGTGGTCACACTGCTGTCACCGGAGCCTGAAGCACCGCTATCAACAAGTTACACATATACATCCTTGGGAACAGCTGAAATGCAGCTTAGCCTGCATTCCTATGGCCAGTCATTCAAAACAGAAACTGAAGGATTTGGTTAACTGCTTTTTTTTTTTTTTTTTTTAATACCTGCGTGTCCTTGCAGATCATTCACAAAGAGCTGAACGTTTATATTTCCTGTTGACGTCCTTTGAAAGGGAGAATGCCAATGGAAATTGGATCTCTTAATGAACAATTTCTGCGGACAGCAAGTCAGATGCAAATGCATGAGGTATTTAAATCTGTTGTTGTGACCTTGAACTAATGCTGCTAGGAAGCAGAAGGCCCTTAGCTTAGGCAGGAAAGACTGGTAATTACTTGGTGCGTTGGTGTTTCCAAGCGAGCAGAAATTTCATGCTAAAGTTCAGATACTCAAAGGAAAGGCTGAAAAACAAAATCACTAATATCAGCCAAGAAATAATAAATGCATTACCTATGAAATCAGTGCTTGAAAGCTTTCCCACTTTCTAAAATAAATAAGACTTCCCAGATTGGAAACGGCAGATCAAAACTGCTGTGAGGTCCAAAGCCTAGCCATTTACTTTTCTGAAAACTGCTACGTGCAGGTGGGTCTGTATGGCAGAATGCAGTTCTGTGGGGAGGAAGAGGGAGCTGACCAGCCCAGGGGCAGGTATACGGGCGCAAATCCTATAGGTGCATAAGAATAGTACTCCAGGCAGGATAACTGTTCCTGCTGGGAAACCTGTGCAACTGCTGCTTAGACACAGCTCATCTGCCAGAAAAAACTGATAGCTTCATTTGTGCACAAAGACTGACAGTGCTGTCTTCCCTGCACAGCAGCATCCGCGGTGACTCCTGCCCGAGCAGCTGCTGCTAGAAGGCCAGCCTCTCTCGCCCAGGCACTTCAAAGTAGCCTCAAGAATCTCATTAAAGCATTCATCTGTTGTTAAAGAGCTGCCCTTACTTAAGTGCCAGAGGAAGTGGTTGCAAGAGCTGAGGGATTCGTGTGTGGCAGAAGGAGAGGGACTAGATCTGGAAGTAGGCATGGCAGTCATCTTGAGGATTAACCACAAATAACTGCCATGTGCAACCACCTCCTGTGCCTGTCTCTCTCTGGGTGATGACCTGTGCCCATCTTGACCCTCTCTGCATCACAGTTTGGCTGTTAGGGTCATCCCGCTGCTTCTCCCACAAGCCTTCTGTCACAGATGTCTGCTGCTCCTGCCCCTGCATGGGAAGGCACCCGGGCTGCTTCCATCAGATCTGCAGCAGCAGGGGATTCCTGCCACAGTGGTAACTCTCAGCTGGCAACGTGTGGCTGGAATCGAATGAGTAAGTAACTGACACAACCCACCCAGGAGCTGCCTTCAGAAGCGCCTATAATTAACTGTTGCTGCTATAAGTTTAGACAAACCCAGGAAATCACATGCAAAATTCTGTCTGATTTGCTATATCTAATCTTCTATCTAGGTTCTTGTACCACACACACTGCTGTGGTATCTGAGCATCTTGGTGCCTGGATGCAATTCAATTAAACCCTTTTCAAGCTAGGAGTCTAAGCTGCCGTCCGAACACTCCTCCTACCCGCAGCCAACTGATCTGCTATGAACAAACTGCAAAGAAGCTTCTTCAAAGGCTCCCCCAACGTACCAGCTTCTCGTCTTCCTTTCCCAGATAATGTAAGATTGGGAAACGTGCCAAGCATCACGCTAAACCGAAAGAGACATTCAAATTGCTGCAAGTATAAGAGCCAAGGGAGCCCAGTCTGCCAGAATGTTATTGCAGCAGTCTCAAGGAGCTCACGGCATTAAGACTTCATTTTGTTGTGTGCCTGCCTGTCTCGGAGATGCACCACTGGAGGCCAGAAAGTCATTGCTTCCTCAATATTAAATACAAGGGGCTTGGATGACTGCAAAACATTTGTTAGCTTCAAGCTTTTGAATCAGTTTTCTTTCTTTTAAGATTGGAGGCATTTGATCCTGTGGTTACTGTTGCTTGAAACAGAACTTCTGCTTTCAAGAGAGTTTAAATACGCCCCTTTCTGATGAGCACACAATCAAAGCAGGAACGCAGGAAAGGACCAACAGTCAAAAAGGTGATGAAAAGAAGCTGTGTTATTTCTGGTTGAGAAATACTAGATACGGGTTTGACTGATTTAAGCCCCAGCAAAGGAAGAGGAAAGTTCAGAACTTATCTACGTTTTAACTGTAAAGAAGCAGTCCTCCCCCCAGGAGGGACCATTTATACTGATATCAAAGAGTATTCTGACTCATTAACTGAAATATGTTATGCTGGAAGAAGACAGTTATATCAGCAAGATTTTGTCTACACAGTGCACCAGCACAGTTTATATCCCTAAAAAAAAAAAGTCAGTACCTAACCAACATGGCACACAGTATAGCGCAAACCAGGCCTGAAAAATCGGGAAAAATTGGCAGGGCTGTGCGTTTGTTTTTACAAATTTGTGTTTTAAACGATCCTGTATGTGTATAATGACAGCAGTTAAAATAAAAAACAATCACCTAGAACAACACAAGCATCAAGAAACTAGAAGTAATTTAAGATCTCTTCCTTGTTTTGGGTATTTGCTCCCACAGCTTCACCCACAGAGATGGAGTTAGGAGGGGAGCGAAAAGAAGCTGAGCTGAGCCTATGATCACAGTATTATGTTGATTTGACTGTTAGATAACTTTAATTTAAATGTTCCCCATGGGGTTTCTGGTATTTATTTCCTTATTTACTTCTTGAGTCCATTTAATACTTTGACCTGAAGGAAGAAGACTTTGCACAAGCAAGAGGATTAAAGGTTCAAATTAGTTAAAGATGAAACAAATCTACTGATTCACTGAAGCCCGGTGTTCTCAGCGTCACTAAAGATACTATCATATATTGAATTGTGAATATGCTTGAAATGCAGAAGAAAGGCATTTTCAGCATAGGTTACAGGTGGCATCTGCTTCAAAAAATGTACTGTTCCATTCAACACTTTTTGCCTAACTTCTGTCCCATCCGGGTGGACATCCCATGGGATGTTCCATGGGCTCTTGTCATGCCTGTTTGACCTGCTATATTGCTTTTATCATCTTTGTCGTCTTTGCACACTCCCAAATTGTACCTCTTAACTTGCACCTTTTTCATATCCTGGAGTTTTTTGCATTCTTTGTTCAGGTACTCACTTTCCTTCTAATGTGTGCTTCTTCAGCTATTCCGCGTGATTCCTTCTTTCTGTGGCTATGTAACCTTCCTTCCTTCATTACCTCTGTTTTTACTATTCATTTTCAGGCATCCAGTATTGCCTTGCACGGTTCCCGCAAAGCATGCTTGCGTACAGAAGTTACACCTTTTCTCGCTGGTGTATTGCTTATGCCTGCCTAGAGAGTTGAAGTTAGTACAAACACCAGATTGTCATTGTGCCAGCTAATCATGCTTAAGCTGTGGTCCCAGCAGGTTTTAACTGCAGCTGGCTGCCACAATGCTGAGTGCAACTTAGGTGAATGTAATTGCAAAGTCACATGCACTGTGAGGCTGCACCGTGCTAGTGGGATTCTTCAAAGTTGTGTTCTGACACGGATGGCAACCTGTAGTGAAGAATAGCCCTGCTTAGTCCTCTGGGAGGCTGCAATGAACATTTAGTGTCTAGAATAAACCTAAACTGCACTAGTATTCCTACAGGAGCAAGCAGAGTTGGGTAGAAGTGTTTGAAACCAGGCTTGGTGCCAACACCACTTGTAGCTGGTTCGCTGTGAAGCCAGCAAAATACCATGTTGGGAAGCAGGAACACCTGGGCACTGTACAGCTGTAGTTCAGCCCACCCAGTGAACACTCAATATACAGAAGGTGAAGCACAAGTGGTAAGCTTCATGACAAAGCTGGTAGCCACCGAGCCATATGAGCTCTCTGAAGGTTTTCAGCCTCCTGGGAGGAGGAACAGCTCCTAATGCCATGTTTAGTCCTTCTCCTTGGGTCATTTTTTAAGGGTAGATTCAGGAGCAGAAAGATGAAGTTGCTCTTTGTTCAATTTCTTAGATAGTAAAATACAACCTTATGGAATGGTTTTAAAAGAAACTTCCATCATCAAAGAGATGGAAGTGTTGATCTATGAACATGAGTTGCTGTACTGAATTAGCCTTGTGGTCCATCTAGACATTAAACTTAGTGAGTCAGCTATTATTGGTTTGAGATTAATACCCAAATTAAGACTAGTTTCTTCCTTTTAGATGTCACTTTTCCAAGACACTGTTGCACCAGGTGTCAATAAATCTCTCTTCTAATATTTCTTCCTCCTGATCTACTTGGCTAAGCATACGGGTGTAACCCAAGTCCCTATTACTATGGTTTTGTTAGCAGTTCTTTTGAGTTCAACACTGCTCATTCTGTTTTCTTTTCTTAAACTGGAGATTAGCAACAAAGACCTGCTAATGCCTTAAAATGCTTTGGAATTTTTAGTTTTGCATTTCTTTGCCTTTGGAGATTCAGTTGCATAGTGCTTCCCACTTAAAGTTCATCCAATATTGCATATGCATCCTTCTATACATCAGTATCTCTTCTGCTTCTGTGGACCAGTCTTTCTTTCCTGAATGGTTTGTAGGTCAGTATAAGGCCAATGTAATGTTGTTCCACTGTATTTCCCTGCTGCCCATTATAACTGAAATCATCCTCGATGGCAAAATGCTCCAATTGTTCTTTCGCTTTTAAGCTTGTTAAATTTGTTTAAATACTTACATTTGTTCAACTCTTATATCCGCTACCTTCCCAGTTTTACTGAATTCCCTTTTATGCTTTTACCAAAATTACGACTCTCCGATGGTCATAATTGGCATCACGTTCTCTGAATTCACAAGACGCTGCCATATATACAGCTGTCTTTAATAGACATATCTGACTAATATGTTCCCCAGATCCTCGTAACTTCTGGATTATTTGCCACATCTACTTCTGTTCTGATCCTCTCAATTTTCTAGGCTCTCCCTTCCCCAAGTTTCCTCATTCTCTCTCAAAGTAAAACGCCATCTCGCACAATCTGTTTGGCCACGCTCAGAGCTGCAGAGCTCCCGCCCGCTCCAGGCTTGTGTATGAAACAAGGAACGACTTAGCCAAAGCTTTGTCTTGGACGCAGAGTTTGTCTATCGATCTAGTCAAATTAAGTTAGTTCCCAGACAGTCTCTCTTACTTATAAGAAAAGCTCATCCAGTGTCCCATGATATCCGTAGTTTTTGCTGAAAGTAAAACTCTTCCCAAGTTCCTTTTGACTGCGTTCCCTGGAACGACTGGGGGTGTTTGCCTTGCTCGTCTCATTTTGACTGAAGGCAAACCATCTTCGGTGATGTTCATCTTCGTCAGGAGGGTGATCTAACCCTTGATTCTGTAGTCAAGCTTCTTAAAACAAAGCCTTGGCCAGGCTGTATCTAAGGACCACCCACCCCTCCCACATGACCTTTCAGCCTCTGAGCTTCCTCAGTTCCTCATAGACATTTCTGGGAGTTCAGAACAGTCAAAAGAAATATTATGAGATCTAGGGTCCTCAACAGAATGTAATGTATTTTAAGCAGTTCCCTAGTTAAAATAAGAATTGCTATCTTTTCGTCTGCCCTCCTTTAACTTTAATTAAAAAGTGAACTTTTGGTTGGGCAAATAACTGTCAGTAGTAGCATTGCCCAAGAGAGTTCTTTCTCATTCCCACTATAATGTGTCCCACTTCCCTCAATCTTCAAAAAATATGTTTTCAAGTTAGATTCATAAACACGAGTAGACTCTTAAATGAAAAGACTGGTTTTCCTCTTTTGGTTGTCTGAAGATAGTTAGGTGACAACCTTTGAAAGTCTTGGACCAAGTAATGCATTTTGAAGCTACAGTTTGAGTGGAGACAGGGGAAGCTCAACTCATGATTCCAATTCTAAAATTCTAGTATTATGCATTAATAATCATTGCATTGATAATCATGTAATTAAAAATTGTTGGGGTATTAAAAATCTTTTCTGAAAATTGTTTGCATTTTCTGCACTATTTATTTAATAGGGATCAGAGTGGAGGAATGAGATGGTAAGAACAGAAAACTTTTCAATAGGGAGAGAGGGGAAACTGGAACTAGTTCTATTAGTAACCAAATAACTGAACAAGCAGCTCATCAAATAATGAGCGACAGGGATTGTGAACAGAGACTCCACACTCACAGTCCTCATACAAGGAAAAGTGGTATTTCAGTTACATAAAGAAATGACAAAAGTTCAAAGCTAGTAAGACCAAGCATTTGGATCCACAATTAGACCGCCAGATTCATTGCCACAAGATGCTGAGACAGTGAATTTAGCAAGCTTCAAAGAATCATAAAATATTTCTATTGTGAACAAAAGCTTTTAACAGTTAATCCAAAATTATGATGATGATGATGATCATAGAAACTGGGAGCCTTCTGCTTGAAGGATTAAATCAATCTCTGAATTCTTGGGATTAGTGTGAGGTCTTCATGAGGACTATGCAGGGCAGGGGAGGGGCTGGCAAAGAGATTATTCTACATCTGCCTCTTGTGGGTACATCGTGGGTGCAGTCTGTGCTGGATGGATCACGATTTTGGTGAAGAAGGTATTTTTTAATACTTGTGTATTGACTGGGCAGGGGAGGTTTGTGTTCTTCAGCGTTTTAAGAAGATTTTCTAAACTTTTTAGTGTCCATTTGTCTAAAAATGGCTTTGACTGAGACAAAATCCATGGATCCCTAAGTTAAGATTGATATAGAAATTTAAAAAATAACCAACATTGTATCATGAGCTTAAGAAAAAAATATAGTACATCTTTTTATCCAAAAAACTAGTATTAATATTTTAATATTCAAAAAAATTGCTGGAAGTTAATTGTAAGTCATCATAAAAGGCTAAAAGAGTTCAAGAGAGATTAAACAAATTCTTTAATCTTACAAGGAACACTTTCCTAAATTATATAATGAAAACTAAAAAGTAAACAAGAATGATTTGTAATTTATCCAAATGGAAGAAATAATAATTAATATATAATGAAAGTATCATGAAAGAAAGAGGCTGTCTTAAGAAAAAAAGATAGCTATGTTCCTGATATAATTGAAAACAAAGCTGAACAACCTGCTAATGGATCCTAAGCCTGTGCCAGCGCATGAAATGCTACTGTTCATGTTTGCCATCACTTTTTTGTCCAGCTGTAGATGGCTGCTGGTTCACCTGGGCTTCTCTGAAGCCCATCCTTTGGCATCTAAAGAGGCCTCCCTGCACCGTGTGTGGTAAATGGTGGCTGCTTGGGTGGCGAGCAGAGTGGGCAGAGAACTCCAGTGCCGCCTGGGTCCCCCGGGCTTCCTGGCCAATGGCATCAGTTGAGGGCACTGGGGCGGAGGAGGCTCCACCAGGCCTCAGAGGGGCAGCCAGACCCCGTGGGCCCAGGGGCAGAGGGGAGGCCTGAGTGCAGCTCTCTGCCAGCTGCTGGTGCCCTCATGGATGCCACCCATAGGATGAGGGCCCGAGGCTGTGTCCCTGCATGTGACGGTTTCTGCTACAGAAAACAACAAAGCCATGTTGAAGTCTGCAAGGCAGCATCAGTCTTTTGCTTGTTCTCTACTCTCCCAAGAGGATTCCTTGATTTATTTTTGTTTTTCGACCTTCGCTGAATCTTCTTCATATCCTCTCCTCCTCTCTTCTAAACGACTCTGTTATGTACTCTTAGATAGATGTACGTCTGTATTTTTAATGACAAGAGGTGTTTTCAGAGAAGAGAAAACTGTGCACGGCACCGTGCCTGCAGTGTGCCACAGGCATGGTGCTGGTGCCTCTCCCACAGCCGGCTGTGCCTCCCCAGCTCCCCTCCTCCCCTTGCAAGCACTTTCACTCCTCTCCTTTCAGACCACTAACCAGCCGCTGCCAATCACCTCTCGCACCCCAGCCCACCACTTTCGCTCTCAGTGACTTGCCCACCACTGTCACCCTGTCAGGGCGCACCTCGCCCAGCCCTCGCAGACGCCCACCCCTGCTTGCTCACCCCTGAAGCCTTTCATGCGGGGAGCGATATTAACCAGGAGCTCAGCGAGAGCTGTTGGTACTGTGGTAAACAGAAAATTCAAAGTGCAAGGGGAGAACTGAGTGATAGGGGCACTAGGTGGGAAATTCCTTATTCAGATGCTCTGGCTGCCTCAGAGGGACTGCAGAGGTTCACCTGCTTCAAGCGCTTCTGCAATGCAACAACTACACCCACAGGTGGGTCCCCTCCGGTTCTGTAAATGTAACAACAGAGAGCGAGAAACTCTTCCAGAAGGGGATTTAGAGAAGAAGGAGCCTAAGGCGGGTATCCCCGGCTGCCTTCTGGAGAAACCTCTCCCTCTGTTGACTGCATAGGGAAAGTCCTCGCCTACATACCCAAGTGTGAATGCCCCACGTAATCTCTGTATCTCGGTTCATCATCTGGGGATGGTGGTCATAAAATGCTTGACTGAGGCATGTGGAGGAGTGTTCCTGGAAGGTGAGTGTTACTGCAGCTGTAGACCAGCTCCCACAGTAGGAAATTACTGGTTTCTCTGCATGTGCACAGAGCTGGGAAGTCCCATGCAAAGAGGCTGTCCATGCTTGCTTAGATCGACGATATATGTGCATTTCTCTGTTAGCCTGGTAAAAAGGGTCGTCATATTTTCCTTTGCAAGTTACGTATCACAGCAAATCAATTTTATCTGAGTTTATCATCTTTGATGGTTTTGTATTCCTGCATTAGTTTGCTCTAGTTAAATAAAGACTTCCATTTGCATTTGCATATCTCCTCGTTTTTGTGTGTAAAATAATAATGAGAAGAAATTTCTCAACTACTCTTCAACCTGAACGCTGCTTATCTTTTCTTTCAGCCTGCTGTTAAATGAAATATCGTTTCAAGCCGAGGGAGGCATTATCTGACAGAACAATGGATATCTCTCAACACCTGTCAAGTTAAAGAGTAACTGGAAGGTGCTACATCCTGATCTATTATATTATGCAAGTGTTATGCAGAATCCATACATACTTCTCTGTGTAAATAAATCTAAAGACTAAATATTAGAGATATATGTATATGTATTTATATAGAGACATGCGTTTGTAAAACTCTGTCTATGTATGCTTATTGCCGAATAGTTTGAACAATTAAGTGAAAAACTGAGACCCATGTAAAGAAATTATTCTGTTACTGCTTTCCCAGGTAATGATTGTCTGAAATGGTCTGGTTGGTTATAGCGGAGCTCAGCACTGAGTGCTTCTAGATGCAATATATCCGTCTTAGACATTGTAAAGGCTGAGAGTTGAGTGCTAGAGCCTGCACTTTCCTTACGCATTTGTTTCCTCCACAGATTTGTTGTCAACAGAATGAGCACCCCTGTTTTCATGTGACTTTGGTCAGGTCTTCAACAAGCTAAAACGAATTTTTCCAGAGTTCAAAGAAAACTCTCTCATCCATGAAGAGGACCCCAGAGCTACACTCGTGTTAGCAGGGGTGTGAGGGTAACATCAGCAAAGAGACCAGGCAGATCCTGGGAGAGGACGGTCTGCAAAGCTCACTGAAGGTCTCCATTACAAAGCTCACTTAACCAAAAAGCCTGCTGCTCCAGGCAGACACGGATGTTTTATTAACCTTCCTTGAGTCTTCCTATCTCTGTGAATATCACAGAGCCACCATGCACAATACTGGTTTATTTGAGCTTCCGCCTGGGACTGTGACCTGACCCCAGACCAGTGACAAGCTCATCCAAACTAGCAATTGCCTGTGTGAGACCGTACAATCTTGTCTTTCACAAATACTTCTTAAAACTATTGTCAATTAAATTTCCCCAGTGTGAGGCAAAGAAGGATAGCAGCATTTTACATGTCCCCACATTCCCTACACCGACAGAACGCTCAGTAGATATTAAGAATATAAGTGAGCTCAGTCCGTTCACAACACACAATAAGTGCACAATTCAATTAACTAATGCAATTCATATTTCATTAGGACAGAAGCTGTTTGTGACCTTAAACGGACAACAATTTCATGACAGCATTGTAGAATTTTAATTAGATAGGAAGACAACAAAGAAAAATGAAACAGAGGGAAAAAGAGCTGCCTGGCAGAATTGTTCCAAAGAACGTAAAAACAAAAGATGCATTTGTTCTCCTGCGTCCTTCTCCTCCTTCCCCCTTACTAATGATGCAGAGAACAAAACATTATTGCCTTTCTTTGGCTCTGACTAACCATTTCTAGAGAAGGCTATCATCTCAGCATTTCTGGTATGCACCTGCTGGCACCAAAAGACACAGGAAAGAGAAATGCAAGGTCCTGGCTTATTTTTTGTTCATGGGTATCTAAGTGAAGAGCAACTCCTCTTAAGAAGAAGCATTTCATATCAGTTTTATGTCAGTTTTTCATTTGTGAAGGAAAGCGGTAAACCAGCAACAACAGCAGATGTGATTAATAAAATTAATAGTTAATATGGCTAGTACAAAATAGCACACAAAACCATCATACATAAAGGGCTGTGATTAAAGTAGAGGTGGATTCCAAAGTTAAGCTGCAATTGCTGCAGTATTTCTTTTTGTGATAATCTTAAGAAAAGAAGTGATTAATAAGGTTAGTTATTACGGTCCTGTAGTAATTTCATATTTAATCCAAAGTATTCCCATCTATGCTACCCCTATGTGAAAAAAAAAAGGTTCCCTGCAGTCTGTAATTCAGTTTCATTAATTATATATTGCCAAAACTGTGCGTTGTGTTACAGAAATATAAAGGGAAGGGATCCTTTTTGTTTTATACGGTGCATTTAAAGAGATGGTAGAAGAATGAAACTACCAGGTCAGAGTTCGTGGTCTGTCAAACACGATCCCTTCCCTTGCCCTTCTCCTGGACTATGACTTTTGTTTTTAGGATAAAATCAGTAAATACATTTTGTCAGATTTTGTATTAAAGGCAAGATGCTGCAGTAGGAAGCAATTGGATACGTAGCAAGATATGTCTGTTTAATCAGGGTATTTGTCGATCTGGGTCAGTAACAAGATGGTTATTTGTCCCTGACCAGTGGGTGGCAATGGCAGCAAATGGCTTAGAGTAGACAAGGATTCATTTTGATAAACATGTCCAGATGGGTATGATTTAAATCAGTAAATATATTGCTTTGTAGAAAGAGAGATTTTTAAAAGTAATTTTAAACCAATGTTTACAGTAAGTTGTTTACATCTACCAGTCACTAAATGCTACATATATGCTCTTAAAATTAAATGTAAGCCAGCAACGTGATCAACGAAGAAAAAAGAAAGTAGCTTTGCCTTCTCCAATCCTAACATGTTTTTTTTCTTTATGGTATATTAGATCAAAGTCCTATTGTCTGTACCAGTAAGTCACAAATACCAGCATTATTTAGTAGTGTTTTTCTCAAACTTACTCTGAGCTAAAGCTAATTTTACTGGAATAGATTCAGTTATTTTATTGGCAGTGTTGTCAAATAACTTTTTAGTGCAATGAAAGCATCAAAAAGTACAGCTGCTAGATGAGAGAGATTGTGAAAAGGGAGTTTCCAGAACTCACTGATATTAGCTGCTCACCCATACATTCCCTTCCTCTCAAGTTTCAAGATGAGATTATTATTAAAAAAAGGCCGATTTGTCAAAAAAAAAAAAAAAAACCCACAGAAGAAGAAAAAAAGAAAGAAAGAAAGAAAGAAACTGTCTGAACAAATCTACAAATAAACCAGCTTGGGGAATTCCCATGTCTGTGCCTGACCTCCATGATCAAAATAAGGCATCCTCAACGCGATAAAAGATTGAGTTATTTTTTCACCCTTAACTTTTCCCCGATGCAGAATCTGACCACCATAGCTCATGCTTCACCAAAGCTGTGGGCAGTCCAACCTGTGCCAGACCCCTGGCTGGCCTGGGGGACACCAGCAGGGCTCGGCTTGGTCGGGGCAGCTCCTCACCTGCTCCCAGCACTGGGCTGGGCGCTGGCCCCACGCAGAATCACAGAATCACAGAATCACAGAATTGTAGGGGTTGGAAGGGACCTCGAGAGATCATCGAGTCCAACCCCCCTGCCAAAGCAGGTTCCCTACAGCAGGTTGCCTGGCCAGGAAGCCTGGCCCAGGCTATTTATTCGTAAGGAGAACTGCTGTGCAGCCAGATTGCTCCGAACGCCTCCCTTTTGATCTTTTTTCCTGTTAAGTTTTTGGCTTTGCTGGTGGAGGAAGTGCGTCCCAGCAAAACCGCCTCTCTACGAACCTGCTGGCTGGGGCTGACCACGCTGGAGACACCACAGCAAGCTGCCGCGTTTACCTGGGTAAGAAGTCCTGCACAGGCCCACCAGCACTATGGAGTTCAAGTCTTATTTTGTTATTTTTGTGCCTTTTGTAGACTCGGATTTACAAATTCAATGCCTGGTTTTTCTTAGAGTGCTGCAAAACAGGAGTCCTTCCCTGCTGCGGCACTGGGATCTACTCCCAACAGCCACTGATGCCACTGGCAGCTTTTAGACAGAAGGAAACTGAGGCTAAAGAGCAAAGAATATTTCTTGCCATGCATTGTTCTTGGAGACTATTTCTGGCACACAGGAAGGACTCACAAAATCACTATCACACTCATTTTAGTTAAGCCCATACGTGACTTGAAGTATTCCAGAGGTGGGCGTCAAGCTGCTGAGAACTGATGGCAAATTTAATTCCCCGGTTAGAGGTAGAAATAGAAGTATGGCACTCCTGGGGAAGGCTGGAAGTGCTTTGATATAAATGGGGGGGGAAACAACCTACAAACACTACACGAGATTATTAACGGGAGTGGGTCCAAATGCTGTAGTCTAAAATGAACACTTTGATAATCATAACAATGTGGTTTGAAAAGCATCACTTTAAAAGGTCAGCTGTAACACCCTCCGACGGCACATTGAAAGCATAGCGGATATATTGAGTCATACATATTGTTCATTGTCATTTGCATTTGGTGAAATCCCTGCATTTTACCCAATTTAGCAAGCAAGCACCGCCTTGGGCTCCCTTGGCAATACTGAGTCTAAACGTAGTGACTGTTTGTTGCTCTGAAACAACATCTTGTCCTATCCCACACCAATAAATCACTCAGTTCTTTTGATAAATTTTTGTCATTTAGAGCGTGTGAGTCATTGTGCATAAATGGAAAGAGGGGCAGCAGCACACTAAAGCAAGATGGGTATTTTGGGATTCACCTCTGGGATACTTCTGCGCGTGTTACTCAAAGCGAAATGGCCGTCTGTGGCAGCCTGCAGACAGCCACCAGTGCAGGACAAGGTGACCATCTAACTTAGCATCTGTGTGGGTAAAGACCTTCTGCCTAGTTCTACAAACACCACATAGCATCGTCGGGCTGCATTTCAAGAAAAGGCCTCACCAAATTCAAGTAACGCTGTGCATTCCAGCATTTTTCTTAAACCGTATGCAGGATTTTACCTCATGCCATTTCCCTAATTTTCGCATGCTGCCACAACTAGGGACTGCCTGACTTTCCAGTCATCATATGAGCGATGTTTCCAACCAGAATCTGGCGGAAGCTGCCCTCACCCTTCCGGGGGCTACACCTGAAGAGTAAGCAAATTTTGTGGGTGTTTAAGCCTTTTTTTAATTTCTATGAGCAACGTGAAGATGAGTCATTCCTGCTTGGGCCAGAATGTATAGTTGGTAAACACTGGTGGCGAGCAATCCTATTTCTAGATGTGTAAATAAAAACAGTCCTGGCCTTCTAGATGTGTAAATGAAAACAGTCCTGGCTGCAGACCTGTTACTGACGGGAATTTTGGGAGCGTTGGGTGGCACACACGGCTGGGCAGGACTGCTAGGGCACCGGCCCTGAGCCATCCAGCCTCAAGGAGGCAGGGGGGAGAGGTGCTCCTCTGTGTCATTGCACTGACACAGGCTGTGACACAATTCTGAATGAAGAGAAAGATAAAAGGGCTTGCGCAGACGCATGTATATGCAAAGCAACAAATGAAGCCAAAGGGAGACTTGCATTCTGCACTGAGCCTTGTGCAGTTAGTTAACCCTCCATACACATTGTCTTGAACTGATGGTTTGAAGAAGAACTTGGCCTGTATTGTGGAAAAGCACACGTACCATGAGGAAACTGCTCGGGAGAGAAATCACCTCCAAGTGCATCTCCTTCATAAGGCTTTTCTAGCACCCTGGAAAGCATAATGTTGCTTGCAAGAATTAAGCGAATATGCTCCAAGCACAAGTCATGTGTCTCAATATGGACAGAAAGACCAGTGCTAAGAAAATTTCATGTGCATCCCTCACCCAAGCTGCTCAAGCAACATGGAAGGGAAATGTGGAAAGGGAACCTGCTACCTTGTTCCGTCTCTCTGCTTGCCTACAGGAGTGCACAGGAGTGGAGTTGGGAGCTGGAACTGGATGATCTTTGAGGTCCCTTCCAACCCAAGCCATTCTATGATTCTAAGCCATTCTATAGAGTCCCACTGCAGCAAAATGCTGAGTGCAGCTGTGGAGCCTTCCCATTTTCCTGGCTTTGTTGGGTCGGGGCTACTCCAGGCTGTCCTGCCTAGCCAGCTGGGTCCCCATGTCCCCATGCACTGCTCTGCTACTGCCCGGACACGCAAAGCGCAGGTGAGACCCGGTGCATCCCTTTGGTGATGCTGGGTCGGAGTTACCCTGATGAGTAATAGTGTGTAAAAGCCAATTACGTTCAGATTCATAGGCGCCTGCTACTTCAAATGTTAACTATGGGGAAACTTGCCCTACAGGAATGAGGATGGAGGCAAAACATTTATTAGCCTCACGTGGGCTTTATCTGTTTTAAATGTTTCATTGTCGCAGGGAGAGAAGTGCCATCGTTAACAGCATTACAGGCAGTCAGCTGCACTCAATTTAGAATTAAAAGGGGAAGAAGAAAGGAACGAAAAGAAAAAAAAAGGGTCTGCCTGACGTACTGCAGTATGGCAGGCAATGGTAACTTGCCCCAGAAACGCTTTATTGAATCCAGCCCTTCTGTACAAAAGAATTTGTTAACCACTTCATGATGCAAAGTCTGCTAAAGATATTACAGCAACTGGCCCAAGCTGCTCCCACATGCTGTAAGTTCTATGTTCACTGATCAGCATTTAGTCCAAGGTGGCACCTACAAGTAAACAGCATCAAGCCGTGCACACAAACTGCGCATCCCCAACAGAGGCTCTGGTGGGATCCCCGCCACATCCCTGCCTCGGGCAGCAAAGCTGGGAGCAAAGCTCAGCTGAGGCCAAGGCACCAACTGGACACGTTGGGTGCAAGGATAGCGTTTGGGACTGCACCAAGGCCACTGACAAGGCAAGAGAGCCATTCTGCCTTGGTCCAGCACAGCGCTGGTGCCACACACAGACGCCCGATCCTGAGAGGTTGGGTGAACCCACCCCCAGGGACCCTAACGCCACGCAGGTCCACTCCAATAAAGAGAGCCCAGCGTAAAGACAAGCAGATGCAGCTGTGTTCTGCATGAAAAGTAATACTACATGAGTATAATCCTTCTGTTGCTTGGGATCTTTACTTTTGGAAATGTGATTTTACTGGGCTTATAAAGCCCTGCTTTAAACAGCCCCTGGGTCTGCTTCGTCCTGCAGTGCCCATTCAGCTCCGCTGCAGCCCTGGTGTGAATGAAAGAGTCCCTGCTGAGCAAACAGATAAGGGTTTGGAGGAACCGGTCGATATATTTAGATAAGGTGTGACAAGGATACGTGGCAACCCGCGTCTTTGTCGGCGCCCGGTGGAGTAAAGATTACAGAGGGGAAAATAAAATCCCCGTGTTAGCTGCTTCAGGCTGAGTCCTTCTCTTCTGCACCGCTGTTAATCGACACCGCCGTAACCATGGAGCCGGCGTACGGTCCGGATAACATGGTGGCATTATTCGGAAACTCAAACACAGAGATACAGCCGGAAAGCCCTAAGCCTCCTCAGCAAATGAATCCTCTGAGCTCAGCTCAGCCACCTGCCCCGTCACGAACGCTGTTCTTACCAAGGAGATGTTGGAAGTTTAAAAATAATTCAAAATGTGTTAGTCATGCTTGAAACGGCCAAACGAAGATTAGAGCACAGCAGCAAAAAAAGAAAAACAAAACACCAACAGCTTAACTGAGCATAATGTGACATTAAAGGGTATGTAAATATTTATATGTAATTTTATAACAGTATGCTATATACCACACTGTTGGGTTTTTTTTTTGTTTTCTTTTTTTGCCCACACAATGATTCCAGCACTCATTAACTGGAATTTCTTGATGAGGCCAAGAAGAAAAGACCTAGGACGGCATCGAATATGAAGCAGCTTTTGAGAGAAGAGCCACTTACATGACGAAGGCTGTATTCAGTTGCCTCTGCTGTTTTCTTACAGGGAAACAGCTGAGCAGTTTTAAATAATGGAAAAAAAGGGTCTGTTTACAGAACAAACTGGAAATGAGACTCTACCTGCATATGCAGAATACATGGCCAAAGTCTCCTCTGGCTACACTTGTGCTTGAGTTTATTATGAACCTAAAACAGACATGTTTCATAGCCGTCTTCTCTCAGCTATGTATACATAAATATGTACACACAAAGGACAAAAAGAGCGAGTCAGTCTATGTAAAACCTATCTTTAGCATAAAATTTTTCTGTTGTGTCAAATTCAGAATGCAGTGCAAAAACAACATGTACAGAAGAGTATTTTGAGACCCATTTAGTTTTCAGGGGATTTTTTTCTCATAAATAAGCATGAAATTCAGCCGATGAACTTACCTGTCTCTGGTGTAACACTCTATTACCCATCTTTCTCTATGCATTTGTAAGACGACGCATTTAGCACTGGAAATTCACCAATTACACATTATAAAAAGACTGTTGCTAATCAAATTTTACAGAAAATCTTATCAAATTGCTTATGGGGAAAAGAAACCACTAACATCCTGTAGCATCCGCGCTTGTCCAAATGTTCTTGCTGAAAGAGCACGCCGCGCTATTATCCACCAGCAAAATGCCCATCAGCCTTCATCACAGAATCACAGAATTGTAGGGGTTGGACGGGACCTCTAGAGATCACCGAGTCCAACCCCCCTGCCAAAGCAGGTAAGGCTTTGCAGGTAAGGCTTTTGCATCCAAAGGCTGACATGTGAGGCACAATGACAGGTGCCTCTGTCTATTCAGTTCCTTCAAAAACAATTTATAAAAACTTCATTTATAGCCTAGGTCAAACATCCAGTTGTGGTTTCGCCTTGGGTTTTCATCCACTGAGTCCACCAGATTCTGAGTGGTGTTTTGGCCTGAGGTGCGCAGCCCATCCATTCACAGGAGGGCTTTCCAGTTGCCTCCCACAGGTAACACCGAACCCTTCAACAGCCAGAGCAGGCATGTAGAGTTACTAGAAGACCCATGTACCCACACAGATCATTGTCAAGATCAGGCTTTACAAAAAGAGGATGTTTATTATCCTCATGCTACCACTCCTCTTCTGGGAGAACCAAGGTTCATTCCCCTCCTTGCTCACTGACCGACAACACTACTCTGTTGGAGAGTGTCCCTTTGTAAGTCAGTCTCTCTCCTGTTGAAGCTTTCCCATTTTCTTAAAAATATTTAAAATTAGGCACTGGAAGAAGATGATTCCACATCTCCCACCCAAGGCAACTCAATTTGCAGTGGTGTCCAACACAACTACAACCGGTAAAACAAAATGGCTTCCTGAAGAGACAAGGTAGCTGAGGAATCACTACTCAAGGGAAGATGCCTTGGAGGCAGCTCTCGGCCAGCTGCCTGTGAAGACCAGTCCAAGGCACATGCGGATAATGCCTGCAGGTTGCAGTGTGCGATATTCTCAGTGCTTTGCACCCCTAACATTTGGACTTGTATCAGAAAGAAGCAGCTGATGGCCAAGTACAAGTGTAAATGCCACTTACATTTTAGCAAAGCCTAAGTCAACAGACAGATCCCTACAATCCAGAAAATGCTGAGCTTCAATCTCCCTGCTTTGTCTGTGAGAGCCAGGGATACCGTAATAACCACAAGCTTAAAAGGTAATCAAACACTTTTTTCCCTCTAATATCTGATTTAAAGACTCCTAAATTAACTCTAGATGTAATAATGTCATAAGTGGTCTTGTGATCACCTAGGACAGGCACGTGTCAGCTGTCAGAATGTGACACTGTGTGCAGGTCTTTTTCCCCCCAAGTCAAAAAAACCCACTTTCCAGCACAAAGTCCTGTAGAGTGACCAACAGCTGTGATGGAGTGGTAGCAACACCATCTGATTAACAAAGCCTAACACATAGCTTTAGAAGCTCTGTTTCCAGCAAGGTGGAGATTTCTGGGGCAATCCCCACACTGACTTTGAAACACTGGCACTTCAGAACGGAAAAAGTAGCATCTTGCTTGCGAGGTATCAGAGACATGCAAGAGCAAAGCTCCTGCAGAGAGGACCAAGTCTTCTGCTGTCCTTCTGCCTCACCTGAAACCCCACGAGCATCCCCAGACACTCGTGTCATAGGACAAACCCTTGAGAAAAAAAGGAGGAGAGCCCAACAGCATCCTCAGCTACATCTGAAGAGGCAAAGGGGCAAATCCTGTTCAGAGAAACTGAGAGTTCAAGCAAGCTCCTCTGCCCAGGCTTTCAGTGGGGCTGCCCAAGTTGTTGTGTTACTGCTTGCTGACAGAGAACACCATGCTAAAGAGTGTTTTACCTGCATATCCCAAATGCTCTGCATTTGTTCAGCTTGGATGGGTTCAGTGGTTCAGTTCACGTAAGCTCAGGCTAGTCTGAACCTGTTAAGTGCTCAATTACGCCTGATTCGCTGCACCTCTTGCTTTATTTTATGTGTCGCTGGATTCTGCTTTTTTCCATGACACAAGCATTTCACCAGCCTTTTGGAAAAGGTGTTTAGCTGAAAAGCACGGAGCGGTAGGAAATTGTTTGCTCTCAGTTTGCTTTGACAGAAATAAAGTCAACATGATAGATGAGTACTGAGCAAGTGGAAGTTATTTCTCCCAAGATGTCACACTTGTGCTTCAGCAATGAGTGATCCAGAACTTTGAATAAAGTACCAGCACCACCACCACAATA
Source organism: Penelope pileata (assembly GCA_013396635.1). Classification (NCBI taxonomy): domain Eukaryota; kingdom Metazoa; phylum Chordata; class Aves; order Galliformes; family Cracidae; genus Penelope; species Penelope pileata. Next base: position 280,047 of record WBMW01005429.1, read on the forward strand.
TACATCATTTATAGCAAAATAAATGCCGTAGAGAAAAGTGTTATAAGCTCATGCTGAGCCATACAAAGCCCAATAAATGTTTGCTTGTCACAGTGCAAAGCACGCAGAGGAAATTATCTCTACACCACAAGAGTATGCGTCTGGACTTGAAACTAGGTGGACGGATCAGATCTTCATCTGGTGTAAGTCAAAAAAAGCTGCAGAGATTTCAGTCAGGTTTTAGATGATTATTCCTAATGAGCTCCTGCTCCATAAATTCAGCAGAGACGCTTGGTTTACAAGGCCCCTGCTTTGAAAATTCATAATCTTCCTTTTAGGCTTCTCCATAAGGAATTCCTTATACAGATTTTTTGTTTGATCCTCCACAGGAGGAAGAAAGCAGAATAACTCCCTTCTTGTTTGGCTCCCGCTGACAAATTGACATAGGCACCGAAATTAAAATTCTGCTCAATTCAATTTGGAAATGAAGGAAGAACCTGACTGGGGAGGGGGGAAGAAGAAAGCCCCCACAGCAGATTGCCTCCAGCAGCTCTCACAGGTCCTACGAGCTGCTGTGCCACAGACAAAGCGTGCCTCCAAAGCAGCGGAGGTGGGGGAGCTTCCCTCAATGGCTGTAGCTGTAGTTTATAAACGTGCAACTTCATTAGCAGCTGGTGACCCCATTAGATGGGACTCTTCACGGAACAAAGCTCCCCAGGGACCATCACAGCTGAGTGCCATGCAGAAAGACATCACGGCTGCAGTGATGGAGGTGGCTTTCAAAGTCACCTCCAGGAAAGGCTGTGTAATTCAAATATCATCCTGTGGACTTTGGAGAAGAAAGCATTTTGGTTTGCGGGGTTTTTTTTCTGCTGAATACAGCTGCCCTAACTTGTAGAGATACCTATTCTGCAGAATATAACCTCTCAAAGTCCCAGGTGAGGAGCTGACATTGTAAATCACACCTAGCCTAACAAGGCTCCTCTATATAATTAGGCTAGATGTATAAGGGTCCTTATTTATATTGTGACTTCATATCCCTTTTTTTCTTCTTTTCTTTCCTTTTTTAAGAAAAAAAAAAGAAAAACAAAGAAAGAAAATTCGTAAGCAGCTGATGACCTGATGGGCGTAGATCAGTTACAGAGGAGGAACTGTGCTCCTCACAAAGGACTTTTGATATGATGAGCAGGCAAGCAGTGATTTAAGAAGGGCTGGGGCTGAGGGTGGTGATGGCAGGGGACATTTGCGGCAGGCTTGAACTCTTTGGTGATTAGCTCAAACCACCACAAACCTCAGAGTGGGACTCTCCAGGGAATAGGGTGTTTGGGAAACCGTGACTGCATCCAGCCAGCCAGGAGATGCTGCCAACACCCAGTGCTGCCACCTCATCCCTTTACAAAGAAGAGGAGAGGGAAGTAATGATGCTGATGGGATCCTGGTGGTCCTGGTGGGAAGGATGCAGAGAACTGAAGGCACCACAACTAGAAAGATGGTAGAGGTTCAAACCTCTGCTTACAAGAAAGGAGCTGTAAGAGCAGCGGGGAAGGAAAGGTCACACTGAATGTCACTTTTTTCTCTATTCAAATCTGTCAGGTCACAGACGCATTCAAGGAGCCTGTGATGCTTTATGTTGGCTTGTTCAATTAAGCAGTGCCAAAGCTTTGACCCGAGTTTAAAACTTGGTCAGAGACATAAGCAGCAGCAGTAGCATTCAGCAGAAGCCGACAGTGACAAAAAGATGTGGCGAACACTGTGCTAACAGAGTTTCAACAAGATGCTCTGGATGCTTCTGTAAGCTTCCTACATGCATTTGGGAGAGATAAAGATGTTGTCATCTGTACATGCCGTATCAACTGCTATTCCTAATGCGTTAGTCTGGCATGATTTTCTATTCCTTTCCTTCAAATTTCCTTTTATGGCTGCCATGCAGTAGATCTGTTATTTTTAAACTACTGCATTTTTTTCTCTCTTAATACTCATCTGATTGTTCAAAGCCTAACCATGGATTCTCAAAATACGTCTGCGTTATTCCACAGTTTCATGCTGAGTTCACTCTAGATTTTTATCAGAAGAAGGATTTCAGCCTGGGAGGTTTTGCTGCGTTCACTTGGTGGCTACAGGTGGGAAGTGTTGATTTAGCCATGAGCAAGTCTGAGGGCTGCAAAACAACCTTCTGCCAAGGCACTGGGGCTAAGCAGTAAGCTAGCTGACGTACTGGAGTTTCCAAAGCACGGCGTGTTTCAAGAAGCATCAGCAGTTTTGAATGGCTGGTAATAGCGAAGGGTAGTTTTTAAACGGTCCCATACTCGCCCCTCTTCCCACTTCTGCATCTCTGTTCTACTCTGGAAACTTCTGTTGCTGATCTCTTTGCGACGACACTCTCATGTATGAGAGCTGCTCTTCAAGGCAGGGCCATGGCTGAGGTGAAGTGGTTCAGCTCCACTGACTTCTCCTGGAGATGTGCCAGTTTGCACCACCTGAGATGGAGCCCTCTGAGCGCTTTCAGAATCAGATCTGCTGTATTTAGAAACAAAAATCGATTTCAACAGTTTCTTAATCTTGTTAGCTCTATAAAATCACGCAGCAGGGCAGCGAATGGCAGCTGGCAGGCATCTGTTACAGAACAAATTTTACCAGTGAATGCAACATCTCCTTAACCATCTGTTTGTAATGTGTAGAAAGAGGAATTACCATCACTGGTGACTTCAGCCTCAGAGATATTTACTGGATATCTCATGTGGTCATTCAAAAATACCTTAGACGGTCATGCACCCAGCATGCTTGAGATGAGTACTGACCTCATTCAGATGGGCAAAAAAAGAGTTTACAGATTTAAGAATTAGCAGGTGGCTGTACACAAAGATGACCATATTAGGATCAAACAGAATGAAGCATCAACCAAGGAAACATATAACAGAAACTTAAATGGGTCAGTATCTCAAATCTTGAAGTATTATCATGACTGGCAACATGCATTAGCAATAGAAAGAATTAACAAAAGCATGTTTTTATAAAAAGATATCCACAATTCCACAGGTAAGTTCAAAACAAAACAAAAAACCCTAAAACTATTAGTCTAGATAAAAGGACACTTCTACTTAAAAAAGAGATACAGAAGCAGTGATAAAACATACACGTGTAAAAGATGGTGAGGGGAAAAAAAAGACAAATTCATTTAGAAAAAGGATTTAAAAATCAACACAGCTCTTGGAGTGAGAAGTCTAATGCTTGCTTCCATGGTCCCAGCCCAGCGCAAGCGATCACAGAATCATAGAATATGTCGAGTTGGAAGGAACCGACACAGATCATTGAGCCCAACCCCTGGCTCCACACAGCACCACGCAACGTTCAAGCCCTGTGTCTGAGAGCATTGCTCAAATGCTCTTTGAACTCTGGCAGCTTGGAGCCATGATGACAGCCCTGGGCAGCCTGTGCCAGGGCCCGACCACCCTCTGGTAAAGAACCTTTTCCTAACCCCCAACCTGACCCCCCCCGACACAGCTCCATGCTGTTCCCTCGGGCCCTGTCGCTGTCACCAGAGAGCAGAGCTCAGCGCTGCCCCTCCGCTCCCCTCGTGAGGAAGCTGTGGGCCGCCATGAGGCCTCCCCTCAGCCTCCTCTGCTCTGGGCTAAGCAAACCAAGGGACCTCAGCTGCCCCTCATATGTCTTGCTCTCAAGACCCTTCACCATCTTTGTAGCCTTCCTTTGGACGCTCCCTAACAGTTTTATGTCCTCTATATAGTGTGGCACTCAAACCGAGGAGGCTTGTCCAGAGGGGATGCCCCACATTTGGGAGTCATGCATGAGATGGCCCAGGGCAGCGCAGCACTGTGCGGGTGGTGCTGCCTTGCTCCAGGACAGGAGTGGTGAACCTCCTGCTCAGCTGTTTTGTCTCTGTCCTGTTCTGCTTGTGTTTCTGAACCTACAGCTAGCCTTGAGCTCATACAGCTGCCCCACACATGCATGATACACAGGCAAGTAGGGTAGATGAGTTAACAGCTGCTATGCCCCCAGCCTATACAAACCTAAGAAGTTTACTCTTCTGCACAGATCAGAAACACATGTATCTGCCCTCCAGCTAGCTCTCTCTTGGGCAGTTTGCAGGTGGCAATGCAAGACCTCCTTGTCTTCTCCTAGCAGAAGTCACACAAAGCCCCACTGTAGTAAGTTCAGTGGCAGAGGAATTGTGCCAGCCTCAGCAAAGCCCTAAGGAACAAAGGCTGGAAGGTATACAACTGCAGGTATCACATCATAAACAAATAAGTCTTATTCGGCTGTGTTGCAAAAACAAAGTCCAGTATTTACAAAGCGCACGTGAGCTAACAAGCTCTGCTGCCTCACAGTCTCTGCAGGGAAAGGAGGCCACATGCTCTTGAGGAGAAGCATATGTGCGTCAGAGGATCTCTTGGAAAGCAGATGAGGATGTTTATCACCATCAGAGTTTCCATCAGTGGAGCTGAGCCCCTCTACACCTGCAGGTAAAAAAATCAATGGCAAGAGAGTTTGGTTGTGGCATTTCTGTGAGGAGGAAGAGGCCAGCAGATGCTGTAGGAGAAAGGGCATGGCTGCTGGAATGGCCTGAAAGTTTCATTTGGAGAGGGGCAGAGTAATACATTTAGCATCTGAAGGCTAAAAGGTTTTGCAATGACAGCCCCAAGCCTCACACATCCTTCTCCAATGGGGTAGACCCTGACCAAACCCACACGTGGTGTCAGCACTCCTCTGCTCAGAGCACAAGGAGCCCTAAACGTCTAAGAAAGGACTGGTGGAAATCAGCTGGCTGAGCAAAGAGCTGCTTGAGCTAGTCCAGAGAAAACGCGGGAGACAAATCATCACTCCAAGGCCACAGGGTGTGAAGTTGGGATTGCAGAGTGATGCCTTCATCTTGGGGATGCTGATACTCCTGCATTTGGAAGCAATTACTTTCTTCCAAAGAAACAAACCCAGAGGCCTGCACATTCCTTTTCCTTACCCCTCTGATCTAACCAAGGGGGCTGGGCTCAATCCATTCTTAGGGCTATGGGAAGATCCGGGATCATTCTTCTCTCAGCCTGAAGGGACAGCAGCCTGCTGCTTCCAGCTTTGCTTCCAACTCAGCATCATGGGTTATCCCGAGGTGAAGATGTAGCAAGCTCCTCCTGCTGTAGAGTTTCCACAGCTCACAGCTAATGTAGTGAGACAGAAGAGCAATCCCTGTGATCCAGCAGCAGATTCCCTCACCCAGGAAGAATCTGGAGATCCATCACGTACAGCACTACAGCAGTAATTTTAGAAAGATGCTACCTCTCCTTACAAATTCTGCCCTCCTCTAACATGACCGTTTATCAGGGTAAGCAGCAAATTCCAGCTCTCTGCACACCCTGCATGGGACCTTAGGCTATAGAAATGCCATATTATCACTGGACCGGTTCCTTTAGAGGCGTGCACGCTGTGCTTTCCTTCCTTTCTTTGAAAGCCGGCATGAACATTTAAATGAAAATAATTCCTTTATACTTTGTTTTTGGAAATAGGAATTAACTTGTGTGTCTAAAACTTCCTGCAGAACAAACATAAGCCCTGATTCTTAAAGCTGTGAAGTGAGAGAGGGAGGTAAAGGAACTAAAGGATATGGAAACCTCTTGAAAAAGTGAAACCTCTTAAAAAGTTAACAATTTTCATGCATCTACGAGAAAGATCGTTTTATGTGCTTGTTTCTTGGTGGAATGACAAATGTGTTATGAGCCAGTAGATCTGAGCAGCAGGGTTCACTTAGGCTTCTGGTGTTTTTTTTCTTAAACAAATGTTCTGGATTTGTTAGGTCTCATGCTCCCCGCTTCCTATTGCTTCACTTGGCTCAAAATTGGAGCTATTGCACTTTGACCTAGGACTGATTGGTTTTTCTAGACTGCTGCCCTAGATGGTCGTAATACAACAACCCAGGTTATCCAGTATCTAATTAAACACAGGTGGAGCTTGAATTTCTTAACAGGAAAAGAGCAGAAACCATTTTAAGCAGCCTGAAAGAGTCAGGGATACATTAGTAGGGAAGTGTGGAGAACATGGGGGAGGAAGACAGACCACTTTCCCACTGAAGTCACTAACAGTGGTTCTAGCCTCTTCAAGAGCAACACACAGCAGATTAATGATGTCTTCTACTAGCAAATATATGCCTAAATATTAAAGTGGTCTGCATCTGATTTTTTTTTCTCTAGTATCCGCTGCACTAAGAATTTGTGTCGGTAAAAGGCTTCGTCTGAAACCTGCAAGCATCCCGACAGCCCTCACTTAGAAGACAGAGCTAGCTAATCCTCAGCAGCACCTGTTTTTTGCTGAGCCTTGAATGAATTTTGTATTAGGTTACTGCTTCTTGTAAAAAGCATTGTTTCCCACCTGCCGCCTGTAACTTCACCATCCGCAAAGTGAATTTTGAGGCCAATGGCAGAGAAAGCACAGAACCAATGAGTTCTCCCAGCTCTGCTTGAACATCCAGCTACCTCGAAGCCAGCGGCAGGGTGCTGGCCTCCAACAAGCCTGTCCCACGCCAACCGTTTCACTCTCTGGCTCCAGACGCATCCCCCACGACATCCTCATCAACACGATCCCAACTGTCCTCATGCCCTTGCTGCCGCCATTGCTGGGGCTGCCTCCTGCAGGCCGAGGGAGCAGCACGAGGTGGCCGGTGGGAGGCAGTGCTGCTGACAGGTCCTCAGCCAGCCGACAGGCCTCCTGACTCGCCATCGCGATGAGGACAGAACATGCTCACGCCAAGCGGCTGCAACCCCACAAGAAGGACGTCGGGGGACAGGGGCAAGGTGGTGGTGGTGGCAGTGGAGGTTTCTCTGCTCGCACTCCCCTCCGCCCGCCGCAGGAAGCCTCTCGGATGTGACAGGGACGTGGCGCCCGCCCCCGCTTCTCAGAAGCCTGGCTCTCACCACTACCGGCCTTCTGCGAGGCCGGGCGCCGCGGCTCCGCCGGCGGGCACCCGCCCCTTCTTTTCACTGGAATCCCCGGGTTTTGGCTATTTACAGCCTTTTCTTAGAGAGAGGCAGGAAGCTGAATGAATCAGAGCCATCTATGGTTACCTCCTGCACCACGTGCCTGTGCTGCTGCTACAGGGCTGAGGCAGATCAGAGGGGCGACGCAGGGAAGCCTCCTCCATCCCAGGGCTGAGAACTGCAGATCCTTGGAGCAGGGAGCAGGGTGGGCCCCCTCGATGTCCCCCACATCCTGTGGGAGAGCAGTGCCTTGTTGGCTTCTCCAGTGGGAGACAGAGCAGGGATGGAGGAGCTGCAGAGCGGAGAGGTCCCAGGACAAGCCTGCACGTCCTTGCCACCAGTCGCGTGTCCTAACGCTGGGTGCATGTGAGCGCAGGCGGGGGGGAGGAAGCACTTCAGGGTAAGGCGTTTCCACGGAAAACTAAAAAGCACACCACTCCTCAGAACCAGCGCACCGTATACAAAAACACCGCGCATCTCGTCAGAGGAAGCGTATCCTTTGCTCTTCTCTCACAACACCTGGTTTACATGCAATGTGAAATGCTAGCGAGCCCTGCTGCGTGTCCCCCAGGGAAAGGTCTTTTCCATGCCAAGACCTTGAAGGATACGTGAAGGAGGCAGCGGCAGCTGAAAGCTACTCCTCACCAGCGAAGACACAAACCTGCAGAGCAAGGACCGTGCTCTTCCTCTGCGCAAGGGAATCAGGGTTAACATCTTTGCTGCCCATCAGATAGAAGAGGCCCCCTTTGAACTGAAACGATGTATTTGTGAGTTTGCTTCTGACAGCCCTGCTGTCCCCATTTCACAGATGGGAAAAGCAGGAAGGGAAGGTGAAATGGCTGGCTGGTGTCTGAGCAGCAGGAAAGCTGCAGGTCGCCGCTGTGAAGGTGCTCAGTCCCTGCCACCCAAGCGGGCAATGCAGAGCTACTAGGAGCCCTCTACCAAAGGTTCCAAGCCCAGCAGGGAAAAAGAAGCCTTCCCAGCTACACAAGTGCACAGGCCACAGTCCTCACGCCACCGTAAGTGGCAGCTTGTGCTGGCTGCCCAAGCTCTTGCATGAGGAAGCAGGAACATTAGGACTTCAGAGGGCCAGGTCCTTCGTGCCAACACAAGGAGCGGATGGGTGTGCTGGGAGGACGAGAACAATACAACCTTTGTGCGTCTCCTTTGAAATTGCAAAACGACAGTGTATGTCTTCTCTTTTCCTTAAGGGGAAAAAAAGTATCTGCCAGTTATAGCAACAGGACATCCAAAAATGCTTCTCCAAACAGGAGGACATTAAATTTCCAGAGGCCAGTACAACAAAGGTAGGAGATGCCCAAACTGAGGTTGCCTGTTCAACCTCAGAGGAACCAGGCAATACCAGTGAAGGACAGATGCTGTGCCCCACTGGTGGAGGACTGGATTCTTGGGTCTCCTCTGCCCACTGGGCACCGCTATGGAGTAAAGAACAAAGGGAAACACTTCCTCCAGCAGCAGGGGACCAGCAGAGAGAGGCGAAGCCAAGCAGCCCCATGCCAGTGGGCTGTGGTCCCTCTTGTACCAAAGCTCCATGCGATCCCAGCAGGAAGGAAAACAAAGCTCAGCAGCCAGTTCAGAACCATCTTGCTCCAGTTTTAAAGCAGTTCAACTCCACTATTTGAAAGCAGGCGAGCACATGTCCATTTTTTTTCCTTTTCACGGTAGGGAAAGATAGAAAATGAAGTAGTCTCTACTGATAATCCACTATGTGGAGGCATTTTATGGGAGTCACACTGGATAAAACATAGCACCGAAGCAACGTTTTGGTCTTTACTGAACAGATGCAGCAGAAGATGCTTTTTATTAGCACCAAAAATATCAAGCTATATTACTTAGAACTTGCACTCATATATTTCTGCATTGTGAATGCATTTGTAATAGCTTGGGCTGTCAACTGCTCGGCCCCAATACTAATTGTGAAACTAGATATCCGTGCTTACAAACAAACCAAAATATTCTGGCAACCCAAACTTATGCAGCTACACGGAGTGTACACCCTTTATTTTCTCAATCTAGCCTGCCTCACAGTAACCAACTGCTTCAATAAAAAGGTGTCTTGTTTGGAAATTCAACATGATCATCCTTCTGGAAAAGTGTATGTTCCATATGTGGGTCAAAGGAAAGGTTTTGTTTTGAAGTTTCATTTCTGTGGTTTCAGTTTATCAGAGGGCGTGATTTATTAGAAAAACACAAATGGCAATAGAAATTAAAAATCCGGTGACCTTTCACTGCAAGGAACAGCAATTTCACAATGCGCTCCTGATTAGAAAAGAACATCAACTGGCCCACATGCTGGTAGCAGAGCAAATGAAAAGCTGACTTTTTTGCAATCTACAAAATCATGGGATTTCTTTTTCTCTTAGAAAAAAACCACACACAAAAACATAAACAGTCTACACTCGTGTTCCCAAGTGGAAGGCGTCTGAGGACCTTATTTACTGACTCAGAAGCAAAGGCAAGATCCCTTAGCGTTGTAGCCAGTTTTAGGAACTTTCAGGTTTTTCTTGGCAAATGCTCAAATGCAACACCGATGCCTTGCTAAGAGTAACTTTAGTCAACACGATTTCTGTTAGACTCACCTGCTCTGTGAATTGGGCAATTGTTTGGCCTTATTACTACCAAACAGTTATTTTAAATAGTAATCCTTACAGTTAACAAAATGACAGCAGAGGCTTTGGCTTAGATATGCACCAGGAAGAGAGCATTTTCTTAGAAAAGCATAGTTCTCAGTAAATGATAAACCACAGAGCTACTGCTGTGCACATTAAACCACAAAGCTACATTCATATAGAATTAAGGGTCTTAAATCCCACCTCCACTCGTCTCCTAGCTTCTGCCACCCAAAAGCAAGGATTTCCAGATCCCCATCTAGTATTCTGACTTCCAACACAACCTCCTGACCCACCCTATTAGCATCCACCTTACAGCCACTTGAAATACAAGACCTTTTTCCATAGGCTCATTTAATTTAAGGCATCTGAACTGTCTCCACCATGTATTATTCCTGATCTTTTGGGTTACAGCTGGGCCAAGAAGCCCTGCTGTGCTAGCACTGTAGCAAAGTAAGAGTCCCCTCGGCAGGGCAACAGCCCCGCGTGACCACAGAGACACCAGGAGTTGGCCAGAGGAAGAGAGTGTTATGACCCCAAAAACACGTGGGGGAAATAAATAATTCCCCAAAGCATGAAAGCATCCCAGTTCAGAAACACACTTGGCTCTCAGCAGATCTCCTCAAGCCCTTGTTTTCCTCAGCTATGCACCGTGCTGCTGCCAGGCTTGCCAGGCCACCTTGAGCTCATGTGGTTTTTCCAGTGGAGAAGCATGTACAGCATGTACAGCGTGCCGGCATCCAAAGCCAATTCCCTGTGAACTGAGCAGTTACAAAAAGCATTTAACAAAGCAGCTTCTGTCCTGGGAGAAGGGCAAGGCTCATCAAGCGGGACAGCAAAACAACTCATGGAGATGTTGTAACAAACTGCCTGTAATGTTACCTTCACAGGCTGTTCTCTCTGTTTCAGCTACGCAAGAAGAAATGGGTCTTAATAGCACTGCATCTGCACAGAGTGGACTGTGCTATGGAGACATAAACACTACTCAGGAGAAAGAGTCTTGTGAGGTGCATCCCACACTCCTCCAGACTCATGTATTTCTGTCCCCTTCCCATGGAGAGCTGGGGGAGGAGGAAAATGGCACACGTCTTGCCCCAGCACAGCCTTCAGACACTGCTGAGAATCTGCTAGAATATGATAGTACCTTAAGAGCAGTGCAGAGCTTTATAGGTGCCTTCAAATCCTTTTAGCCAGTCTGGGTTTAAATCTGCTTTCACTTAGGAAAGGTACCTGAAAGCAAACAGCACCTTTCAATGAAGCTTTTATTGGCAGGGCTTCTTGGCATGCAAATAGCAACGTGTTTCACTGAGCAAGCTCTACCATTACTCTAAGGCTGCAATGACTGTGTCATCCTCCACCTGACAAAGGAAACTCTAAGGAGCCCTGTCTGGAGGAAGACAGGAGGTGGTGGCTCCAGGTGGTGACAGTTGGATAGTTTCTGGCCTTCACCCTTAGCTGAGTATCAGGATTTGGCCATGAATCCAACAGAATTGAAAGTTGTCTAAGTACTTCACCAGTAAAAGCCAAGACGCTCTTTGCAGGGCGAGGTGACCACAGGTTGTTCCAAAGCCTCAGAAGGACTGCTAATTTCCCTGAATGTATTTGCAGTTTTGGGCATTATCTGCTGTGAAGTGACAACTGCCTACCCCGTATCGGTACAGAGTAACTCAGGATATCCAGGCAGATTGTATCAAGTTCACTCAGTTCGCAAAGCAAACAATGATTTTCCTCCTCTTAACCCATCTGATTCAATGGGCACCTGTTATCAAGTGAAGTCAAACACGTGGGTCTGGGCTGAAGGTAAAAGTGGTTGTTTGACCAAGGTTGAACAAGCCAAAATGCTACGTACTGCAATTTCCAGACTGCTGAGGAGAGAGGCAAAGGCGAGTTAAAAGTACTCAAGTGACCTGGTGCGGAAACAAAAAAATATAACTCTGGTACTGATGACTTCTGTATTAATAGCGTATTAACTGGCGGGAGGAAAGGAACATTTCTGTCACATATCTAAGGAAAGTGGGAATGCAGCGTTACGCTGGAAATATAAATGCTGCTTGAATAACCCTTGCTACACTTGAAGGGATTTCTGTTTGGGCTAATTAACTGACTTTCCCCCCAGGCACTGACTTATGTAAGTGCTTTCAGTAACACAGAAGACAATGAGTGAAACAGTCATTGTGCTCTGTAAGCTCATGTGCCCTATAACCTTCTAGTATGAGGCATTTTGGACAGGTTTTACTCCCCTATTTGCACATGCAGCTCCCACTGAAGTCAGTGAGAGCCCCGTTTATGCTACTCAGAGAAGATTTTTCCCCGTAATGTTTAGCGTGAAACAAATCTGGTGACTGGAAAAATGCACCAAGTATTTTTAGAAGGCAGTTAGGAGGTCGCTCCAAATCTCTGGGTTTACAGTGGCTCAGCTCTAATTCATGAAGCAAGAGCCTGGCGAGAAGAACAAAAGCACGTGGATTTACCTATTGCACATCTCATGATTAGTTTTTAAGTGGAAAAACAGATGAAAGATACCTGATTTTGGAAAAATAACTATTCCAGTCAGGGGTTTAGACAAACACTTGAAACACTTCAAGGCATTACTTAACATGAAGGTACTGCTCTAATGTTACATATATTAGACAATTACTATTGAAAAAGGAAATACCTCCCTTCTTTGATACTGCACAAGGGAACCCACGTGGCCCCATTTATTCAAAATAAATTAGAAGAAAAAACACCAAAAAGAGACCAGCAATTAAGAGGTGGAGAGAGGAAGAACAAGACCTCCCACTGGTGGCTCCAGCACTGCATGTTGCACAGAGGGGGCCTTGGGAGCAGGCCTGGCTGCTGAGAGCAGCCTCAGATGGTGGAGTAACCAGTTAGTGCTTGCCACTCTGATGAGCCAGCGCCCAGGATGAAAAGTTTAATTGCCGCATAAAATTAGGGGAGGGTCTAGTTTGTGTCTCTAGGCCAGCTGCTGATGTGCTCTTGGCATTTCTAAAATCTTGGGAACTTCCAGATTTAAACTCAAGAGTGGCTTAGATCTGCAAAAGTGTCAAAATGCAAGTGCCTGGGTGAGAAGAAGTAAGGAGTCTCTTCGCAAGAAGAAAGGTCTTAGGCAGAAGACATGTGAAGAAGTGCAAAACAGAAAATACCAATGGAACTGTTAATGAAAATCCACCTGACGAGATCAGGTTAGCTGTAGAAAGGGTAAAATCACTCCCACTAGGTGCAGACACAATTTCACTAGACTGTCATAGATGTCCTGTACCCTAGCTCACAATCATTTCTGGTTAGAGCTTTCTCTGCAATAAATGAGTAGACAGGAGGGAGCAAAGGACTGGCTCCCAAATGCTCCTGCTACCAAAAGTTAGGACATAACACAGCAGAAGAGTTTTACTTCATTCTCGACGGACGCAAGCGTAACAAAATCCATCACACCACGAGCCTTTCGTGAATGGTGAATGAATTTCCCTTTTGCACTGAGCAGAGGAGGTGATTTCACCTCTCTGTTCAGGTATTAGTAGAGGGGGTTTCTGGGAGAAGAGCTACCCAGACATCTCTAGAAACCTTAGTGGCTTGGTTTTATTCCACCCAGCACTCCTGGCTCTGAGCACTCCTTTAATCATGCCGCTGGGTGTTTGATGAAAGCTGCATCTCCATGAACTGCGGCAACCAAAAGCACTGTATTTGTATTCCTCCCCCCGACTCCACTTTGCACTGAGAATACATGGCTTCAAGAGTGTTCACGAAGGGATTTTTTTCCTCCTCTGGCTTACACAGTGAATGGCAGAGCTCCGAGTCTGAATAAACAGTGTGGGTGGTGACTGTTCTGTGAGGCCCATGTAAAGGATGCAATCATTTTCTTACTCTGTTCAGCATTAAATCATGTGAAACTAGCTTGATTACCACACACAACATTGACTCTGTTACAGACTATAACATACCGTGTATCCTCTCCTAACTTTGCAGGGAAAAAAATAACAATTAATTCTCCTAGCTTCAAGTGTTTAATTGTGTATAAAGTTCATTGACCTCACTAGTTGCTGTCAGATGATCTTGCTAAGGCCTGTGAAAAACATCCCAGGAATGCAGTGATGTGGGCAGAAACAAAGTGAGTTCATGCCACAAAATGCTTTAAATGGAACAAAATCAGCAACCATCCAGAGAGGCTGCACTGAAAACAGGACTTCGGAATAATCACTGGTTTAACCTCACCTAAGCACTGCTAGTCCTTGAGAAGGGACTGTTATAAATCATACTCTTTGAAAAATAAATCCTTTGGGGATCCTGCATGTGACTACATGAAGTAACCTTGTTTACTGGTGAATCTCTGCAGCTGACTGGGAGTCAATGTTTTGGAATGACTGGAGAAAGTGGGACAGGCAGGAGATAAGCTGGGAACAGGGAACCTGTTCTTATGCTCCATCCAGTTCCCACCAAACCTGACCATAGATAACTCACTTGGCCTCTATGTGACTCGATCTCTTCCTCTATAAAAATGGAAATAGGACTGCTTATCTACATGCGTATTTGCGATGCTTTTTTTTTTTTTCTACTCAGGGAAACCACTGTCAACAGGAGGAGTTATCACACATTTGACACATACGTGAGTTTTTATACTGCGCTGTTTTTAACGGCTCTGCTGAGCTGTAGCACAGGAAGCCTCTTCCTGAATGGCTCCAAAGCAGCTTGTTGCAATGCCTATTTCATATGCTACTTTTCATATGCTACTAAGGAACAAATAAAACCAGTATGAATTCTGCTGGCCATGCCCACTGTGCTGCTTCTGTTACATACTTTTCATGTTGACGTATGCAATTTCAGAAGGATGTCGCAGCCCAGTTTTCTTGGGAAGCAGTACATGATTAGATGATAGCTTTCCTTGAGCCTTAAGTCTTAGCAAAAGTTGAAAGCAATCTGCCAAACCTCTATTAGTGACATCTTTGGGACAGAAACTGAGACTGCCTATGGGCTTGGATGGGATCCAGAGGCTCTCTGCTGTGCCTCAGGTTGATGCAGGCAGAGGAGCTATGCATCTCACTGGGCCTGCCAGTGCAGCGGTCAGTCAAGGCTGCTGGCCCTCGCTGCAGAGCTCATGGTGCTTCTGGTGTTCGCGTTGGTTGATCATGAGTGCACTCGAGTGAGCCTCACGGCAGAGCAATTCTTCAGTGCTGTCTCCCCATTCTCTTTTCTTCCTCCTCTCCAAAGACTCATAAACAGCAACAAAGTGGCTGAAATGCTGGTCTGAATAGATGAGCTAGGAAAAGGACCTCTCTATTCTTAAGGACACAGAGATCCCGACAAATTAGAAGGCTGGGCAATCACCAACTGCATCAAGTTCCCAAGAGCAAGTGCTGGTTTCTGCACCTGGGATGGGACAACCCTGCACATACGTACAGACTAAGCGATGAGAGGCTGGAGAGCAGCCCCTCTCCTGCTATTTTGCATTTCTGGTGATGGCTACAGCAGATGAGCTCCTGAACAAGTAATTCTGGTGAGATTATTTTCCATTTGGTTTTTTGGTTCATTTTGGTGATCATAACAGGCTTGGATTATAACTTCTACCATCTGGAATTTAATCTTCTTCACAGACAGATAAAACCAGATAATAGCCATATTAAATTGTGGATTATGACTTCTCTTGGTATTAAGTTCTAAAGTCTTACCTCGGAGGGGTACAGGATTAAGACAATTTATACTATTAAGTGCATTGGAAAAGATGTAGTTCATGATTTCTCAGGTCAATTCTATCCACTCACTATCAATTATAATAGTGGCCTTAATCTTTTAAGAAAATACTCCAGTCAAACTCTATAGTCAAAACAAAGTGTTAGTGGGAGAAGGGGGTTTAATCAATTTTTGCTTTTGTTTCCCCAGTTGCAAGTGTATGGATGGGAGGGGGATATAGAAGGAAGAAAAAACCCAGAGTGTGATGCAACTTGATGTTTATGGGAAAAATATTCAGAGGACAAGATATCTATGAAATCAATGGGTTCCAGGCCGCAGCCAAGTGTTTCATGCTTTTCACAGATGCTGACATATTGGAATGTTCTCCCAAACAACGAGACGACAAAATGGGGTTTCTGCAGCTGCAAATAAGTAAGAAAACTGTAACCAAATGCCTCAAAGACCTACAAAACGCAAAAGCAATTTTAAAGTACATTTTAGAGAACATTTGAAAGGAAACTGTATCAGATGATGACAAACCATCCTTCTGGGTTGTATTTTTGGTAATAATAAAGCAAAACACCTAAGCAGCAATAGTAAGAAATAGGTTTCTGAGCAACACCCACATATTTAAAGGTACCACAAAGACTTGGGTTTAGTTCAATCATTTCCAAAGTTCAAGATAAATATCGTGAACAAAGGACTTAATGTAAGTGCAACTCTATTTTATTACTCAGAAAACTGTGCCCCACCAGAATAAACTGAGAAAGAATTCCTGGGTTTCGCAGTTCGTCAGAAACTGAGGCGACATTCAAGTTGCTTTAGGGGAAATACACACATATGTACATACACATATACATGCACGCACACTGTACAATAGCTGGGCATGGAGATTTCTTACCTGAAAATGTCATTCTCTTTTGTTCAGGCCCGAAAAATACGATA
The DNA here is from genome assembly GCA_013396635.1 of Penelope pileata. Taxonomy (NCBI): domain Eukaryota; kingdom Metazoa; phylum Chordata; class Aves; order Galliformes; family Cracidae; genus Penelope; species Penelope pileata. Next base: position 296,236 of record WBMW01005429.1, read on the forward strand.
CTAGGAATCTACGAACAGCTGGTGAAAACCAAACAAGGCTTGCAAAAGGTCTGCATATTGATTCAGAAATTCCTGCCACATCACTCCCTTTATTTATTTCAGGAAACTAACCGACCCTGGAAGCAGGAGTTTTATCTCAAAAAACAGTATCCTTCAGTCATATTTGATGCTAAATAACACCTTGTGTCGTATCTTCCCACCTCCTGCCTGCTGTAAAAATCCAAAACGATCTTAGCCGCCCACCAGCTAAAAGTTCACTGGACTAAGCAATCTTTGCTTTGTACCCTCTGAACGCTACAATTCTGGGCTGCACGAAGAACAGGCTGTTAGATCTAATTGTTCCTGACAAAAACGACAGCAAAAGCATGCTGAAATTTGAATTAAGATGACAAATACTATCTATATGTACATAGATAAAGACCTTTATTTATATAAGGTTAGTACCCTCAGATATGACAGAGCTAGAACATTGTTTGGATACTGTTGCAACAGTATAATCTCGGCGTTCCCATGGGATACGGCATGTGTTTCTATCCCGGGTGATTTATGAACTATTGGACCTTAAAACTCTCACTGCTTCTTTCCTCTAGCAATGTTTTACTGGCACGGGTCCAGCTCTGAATATAGCAAGTCCACAGCCTTTGACTGTAAAACATACTCCATGCCTGCTCGTTTTGAGGTAATGGACTCGGAAAGTCCGTACAAGGGACTCTGCAAGGCCAACTTCTGGATGTGCCTGTGCTGATACAGATCCACCACGTTCAACAGTGCTGTACTGCTTTAGACCCCTGGATTATCTACGCCACAGTCCCATATTACGTTTTGTTGCTCCTTTGACATAGTAAGACCAAACAAACAACCCAACCCTGAATTCCCATTAAGATAAAAACGCGAAATCACCATGAAATGAAGGGAGATGCTGCTGTCACTTCCAGGAGTGAGGATTAAAGGACTCCTGTCTCATCAGATAAGACTCTGGATTTTCTTGTCTAGCACTCTTGTTTTAATCCGTTTTCCAGTTCTATATGAAATGAGTTATAGCTAGATCTGCATAGTATTTAAGGACATAAATCTATCCTACTGTGTATTTGAATTTAAAATACACACAGCCTAATACCTTTCATGCCTGAAAAAATGGAAGCAAAGTCTCATGGGGAACAGAGCAATTACCTATTTCAGTCAACGTGTGAAGATTAGTCAAATAAATGGGCTAACAGGCCCACCAGCTGGAAAAATTAAACTGAAAGCCTACTTCTGAATATATGCATTATATCACCCTTAGCCAGAACGGCTTTAATTATTCTTAAATATAGCAGCAGAATGAGAAATAGGAAAATCTTACAGACCTTTTCTCCCACAATGGGGAAAGAGATGAAAAAAATGCCATCATTATAATTTTTATTGCCTTTAGATAGATGGGTAGTCTTCTCAATCACAGTAATCCTTCCTGGTTTCATATACCACCTATTTTGCCCAAGGATATATTTTTTAATGCTCACGAATTCTGTCACTCATCCATCATCTGCCGGGTATGTAAATAGCACCGGGCCCATTTTGCAGGTGGCCATAAACACCGCTGCGTCAGTCACAGAGCGTGATCGCTGGCCGAGCTGTCACTGCCAGCTCCCTGCTCTGTTAGGCCACTTGGAAACGTCAAGAGATGCAGGGTGAGATTCATTTCACCCAGCCTGAGTTGTCTTAAAACTACAAGTCTAGACTAAACTAATCACGTAGATTTCTTCCCTGGATGAATCATCTCGCGTCACCCTACCTGTTTTAGGACAAGATGAATCACTTTCTGAAGGTGTCTGCCTGCTGGAAGCCTAAGCTTCAGATATCTCAAAATCCATCCCGTGCAGAGAAGCACAATCATCTCTAGCTACTGAACAGTTAATAAATGCTATAATGAATCCATCTCGGGCTAATGGCGTAACAGCTTATCTTTTATTCTTTGAACGTAATTACAAAATACTGAGCTCTTAGTTTTCATAATCTCAAAAATCTCTCTTGAAAGAAAACAAACAGAAAGCCACTACATTTCAACATAATATGCAGCAGAAAATACTACTTTATAAGGCACTCTACACAACTGAAATGACATCTCTCAGTCGAGATGGTGAGGAAGGGAAAACATTGTCAGACTTCACAGCAAGCTTGCCTTCCTCCCTAGTTCCAGTTTTTTTATGTACGTTTCTTCTCCCATTTCTAACAAGGGGCTGAACTTCCATTTGTTTTTTCTTTGCAGTCATCTGCTAGATGGGTTTGTCCTTAAATATATGTTGTCATGAGAGCTAGTTTTGCCTGAAACAATAGAGGAGTTCCTGGGTCAACTACACCTTGATGCTACAGCTGGACACAGACCTTTGCTGTCCACACAAACCTGTGCCTGTTGCTCACTTGCTCTTAGTGTCCAGTCCCAAAGAGGACTGCAGAGCTCAGTACAAATCTAGCTGTAGGAATTAACTGCTTTAGGATGACAGAGTTTCCCCTCTCTGGAGAACTCCCTAGTGAATTCCCATGTGAGAGCTAAATCCATTCCAAGCCATCAGCTTAAAAATAACAAGTTGGGTTCGGAAAAAATGTAATTCTGGGGGGTTTGTGCAGCCTCTGTTTTTGACCCTTTAAGGCTGCACGGAGGCTGAGCTTTCAGAGAACTTCTCTGCAACCAAGAAACTTCTCTAGAACCAGCTCCAGGAGCAGAGACCTTAAGAAAATCAGTCAGAGCGAGACTCAGACCTTTAAGATGTAGTGATACTGCCAATGTAAATGGCAGCCTGAAAAGGCTCTGAAACCCAAGAGGCCCATCTGAGCAGAATTATAGACAAAATGTGTCTCTGATCCCACAGTGACAAGTGCCCTGGAGAAACCAAAGGCACGTACAGCAGCTAGTCAACAGACAGACTGCATCAAATTCAAACTGCTGAGTCTATTTCACAACCGATTTCACTCTTACGGGTAATCCCCAGGGTAAAAAATTCTCCCTGTTTAATGCCAAACTGCTACCAACAGGTTTTAGGGAGGTTCTGCATAGCTTGGGGATTTTTCTTTAAGTATTTTAAAGCCTATATGATGAAAAGACACAGTGACTAAAACTGAAAGCATGGGCATTCTACACCATATGCCATTGCCATAGAAAACGTAGGGGTCTTAGGGTTCACAGCTGGTAAATGACGACCTTCGTCCCATGAAGCTGCAAGCATACAGCACACTCCCACTGCTGCACCATTCATACTTTGATTTCACAAGCAGAAAGAACAGAGGTGTCTTTTTTTCTTCAACCTGTTTCTTAAAATTTTTTTTTTTTTTAAAACCTCTGAGCAGAAATGGACTTAGTGGATGCGCAGAGATCATAGAAGGACATCACATCTAGTCCCAAAGTGCAGTTTCCCTGCCTTGAGCAGTCGATCAGCTCTTAGATGTCTCAGTTGCAAAGAAAACCTTCTGAACGTGACCCGATGCGACACTACCACCCTCGAGCCTCCCAGCCTAGCAGCAGAGAAGAGATCGATCAAAGTATTGGGAACTGCTCCTGTTGAGCTATATGGATGAGTTAAATAGTAACAGCAGCAAATTATTGCATTGCTGACAACATGAATGGAATAATCACCTCTGCACGTGTAAGGGCAGAGCAGTGGTTAGGGGTGAGCTTGACTATAGCCGTGCTTTTTCCAGCTGAACTCTAACCTTATAAAATCTTCTCTATATAAACAGCTGACAAAAATACCGAGGCTCTTAAATTTTCCCCTACTTAAGCACTGAAATCAAGGGGAGAGATGATATAAGGAAGGGGCTTATTTTACCTTAAGATGAACTAACTCCACCTGAGCACGTCCATGCTGGTGCCAGGCTACCCCAACAGTTAGAAAAAAGCATAGGAATACAGAACATAACTTACTGCCAAAGAAGTTATTCATCTAAGAAAACAGCAAGAAGAGGGTCAAAAACCCCAAAATATTGTAATGCAAGTTCTATTAAGATATGTATGGAAGCAAAAAGCAAATAAAGGGTGGTAAAGTTGGAGGCACTTTCTCTATTCTGGGTGATGAGATTATTTGGGATTAACTTCTGTATTGGATGGATGACTCTGAGTACACTGTGGGTAAGGAGGAAATAATACACATTTTTGTGGCTACAAACACTAAACCAAAAAAACTAAACCGTCTGGCTTTATATTGCTGAAACAGAGTTGTGGAAACACTGCTCAACTTTTGTTGGTACAGACCATTGTACTGCTCTCATCTCTTTTGCAGTTTCTTTATCTCACGCCTAATCTTCCATTTGCTTTCCGTTTTCCCCCCTTTTCTCTTTTCCTCCCCCTCCTCCTCTGCCCCATAGCATTTATTTTCTTTCTGTCTCAGGTAGATAAAGGTCAGTTAGCGAGGAAATCCTGATGCAATCGTGATGCTTTCCTGTCACCCTTCATTCTTCACTACAGCTATAAAACCATAATGAACGATACCACAATTACTGAATAATTTCTGCACAGATTAGATTCAATAGCGTGATCTTCCCCTCTTGTTTCATTTTAAAAAAAACACTTCATTTTTTTGATACAACACACAGGGAGCTCAAGAACACCTCAACACTCAGCAGATCTTCGGCCATCCTCTATTTTTTTTTTTTTTTTTCTTTTTTTTTTGCAGCCAGGCTGCAGAGGTGGCACAGGATGCTCATGAGATGTCCCAGTGGGAAGCTCACCCTCCTGCACCCCACCAGCACTGTCCCCTCTGGCAGGACACTGGCTATCAGGATGGGCAGCTGCTTCCTGGAGGCCCTTTAGAAGACCTCCTGCATCCTCTTAAAGGATCTTTTTTTACAATAAGAGTGGTGAAGCACTGACACAGGTTGCCCAGAGAGGTGGTGGAAGCCCCGTCCCTGGAGACATTCAAGGTCAGGCTGGACCAAGCTCTGAGCACCCTGATCTAGCTGTAGGTGTCCCTGAACATAGCAGGGGAGATGGACCAGATGACCTTTAAAGGTCCCTTCCAACTCAAGTGATGCTATGACTGTGATCCTCTGCCTCCCCATACCCACAGAGGAGCCGGAACCACAGCCCTGCTGCCAGCAGCGGGCTGCCGACACTCAGCGGTGATGCCCCTGCCCTGGGATGCCGATGGAGACAGGCTCAGTGCACTTCCCTGAGTGTTTGGCAAATAACCCCAACCTAGATAACCCAGACCTTAGAGGGAGCTGTGGGCAGAGTTTTGAAACTCAAACTAGGTTTGAAAAAGCAGCTCCTAGCTCCTTCTTTCCATTTGTCACCCGCACAAAGCTGTAGCCACAGCAATACTGGTACCGTGCAAAGCAGTGAGATTGCTTCAGATAATTTTTTAGTGATCCCAGGTGAAGTACCTGAGGGTTTAATAGTCATAAACAGGAGAAACAGAAGTTCTGGACTCACGTAGCAGTGATTTCCCCACCAAGACAACAACACATCCCCAAGGAGCAGCCACTCCCACAAGAGATACACTCCCCTCAGTGGCTGGCTCTTAAACGAGCCCAGGGCAGCCCCACCCTGGGTCCATCCTCTTCGGTCACCTTGGGGGGCACAGGTGCAAACAGTTTGCCTGTGCTCCCCAGGCAGCCATCGCTCTTCACCAGGTGCTCCATCACTGATTCAGCCATGACCTAGTGTGCCCCTTACAACTGGTAAGATAAAAGAAAGGAGGCATAAACAGACTTGGTTTACTGATTCTTCCCTGGCATGCTGGTATCACGTCCATCCTCATGTGCATCTGTGCAACGTGCATGTAAAACAACTTAACCCCTTGTCAGCTGGGCACATCACCATGGGATGTGGGCTATTCCAAGCTTCTGTCCCTACTGGCATACGCAGATGCTGTGTTTGCACTTCAGGAGCTGATGGATTGGAGCTGCTGTGTGCTGTGCATGGGTAAATGCAGCCCTTCTGTGGCCATGTGCCAGCCTTGGCCAGAAAAGATCTGGTGTTCTTACCTAACGAAGTCTGTGTGGCTATGGAACACACCGAGCAAGTTGCCAATGGCACATCCAGGTTGTGTGTGCACTAAAATAAACAAGTCCCAGTTCCCTAAGAGCCCAAAACACACAAGACAAAGACCTGGAGCAGAGAGGCCAAAACCTTCAGAGCATCCTCGAGTGCTGAGTCTGTGAGCAGCCTCAGCCACAGTGGCCATGGGACGAGGAGAAGGGACAAACAACGGCAAACAGTCAAGAACAACCTCAGCCCCACATATCCCCCCATGATAATCAACCAACATCAATGCAGAGCGGACACACACACCTCGCTTGGAAAGCCGTCAGGAAGGCAAGGCCGGTGCCTCAGACGCTTTTTCACGTACAAATCACCAAATGCTTCCATGGCAAATTGTTATGCAGACCGACGCTTGATGGAGTTGGGACTAATTAAGCAGTCTTATGTCAGAGTCAAACTCACAGAGGAGCCTTATATGGGAACCAAGCACTGCCCTAACGAGCCCGCACCCTGCCAGCACTCCACAGCTAACAACTGACAGGGCTGATTGGATCAGCCAGGGGGGCTTTGGGGTGAGGGGCTGCCGTCCCCCACGGCGTGGGGCTGGACGTAACGCAGGGAAACACCACAGATGTCCCGCAGTGCTCCCGCTGCGCCCCGGCACAGAGACGCGGGGCGGTTGGTGCGCATTCAATGAAGTTGTTTTTGTACACAAAGAGGATTTCAGCTGCTGCAAGGCAGATGGAAGGCGCTTTTGGCTGCGCTGAAATGTCTGGTATGGCCTGCGCTCGGAAGCAGGCACGGGGCAGGAACAAAACGCACTACTGTGCGATGTGTCTGGTAAAAAATTAATTCAGCGCAGAGCTGATGAGCTACAGGAAAACAAGGAGAAGTGGTGGCCCACGCTGCTGCTCCACTTTTCCCGTTCCCTATAGGAGGTAGCTGCTCACCTGGCGGGTCAGGAGCCGAGGAGTGCACAGGAAGGTGAGGGCAGCGATGACATCGCAGAGCACAGACACGGCCTTCAGAAAATCTGAGAGCGTCTTTGCTGGAGCAGCGAGCTCATCTGGCGAGGGTGATTGCTTCACTGAAATATCTGGTTTGCTCAAAGTCTTAATTGGGCAAGTGTTTTTCTATTTAAACTTGCAGGTCTCCATAGGTTTACCTTGCAGAACCTCAGGCCTGTTAAAAATCTCTCTCCCGGTCCGGTCTTGCATGGTGCTAACGTCAATCCACATCAAAGTCCACAGGAATGCTGCACATGCGAATCCAAGTTTAACCAGGGAAAAAAGGGCTTGGATTTTTATTACGTGAATTTTATTGGAACATTCCCTTCATGTCCCTACGTACAGCCGAGCGTCTGGATCCAGTTACAGCTGCATTCACTCCCACACATCTGCTCGCTCATTGTTTTAGTTACCTTTTCTCAGGGGATTTAAGAAACTCCAAAAAAAAAAAGCCCTTCACCTTTAGGTAGGCGATGAGGAAGATCAAACGGCCTCCGGCATTCCTGCACCGTGACACTCAGCGTGAATTGTGCTTTGAAGCTGTTTAAACACTGCCCCTGACTCCTGCTTTTCTGGCTGGGCTGCTGCTGCTCCATCTCTGGCGTTCCCAACACCCGTACGGACAGCAGGCCGAAGCCGTGGGAGGGCTCTCCCTTCCTGTCCATAGGTGCACGGCTCTTACAACACACGATGAGCCCGTTTCACTCCGACAGCCACAACACGAGGTACAGTGCAGTTCCCTAGCAACAAATGCAGAAATACCGCCGTACGCTCATGGGGCTCCGCGTATTGCACACGGGAGGACAGCCCTGTGTAGGGCTGCGTCTGCTGTCCGTGGGACTACAGCTACTCGGCACATAGAAACATAAGGAGTTGATGGTCTCGAAATCACACTGTAATGTATTTTGCTCAAGTTTTACCAGTTGCTACGGTATGATAGGAGACCTGCCCCTACTCTGAACATGGCCCACGCAGCCCCTCTGCAAGGCTTGCGTGTCCGCCTCTGGCTGAAAGCACGAGGGAAGCTCTGGTTTCTGTCAGCACTAATGAGGGTGGGCACTTGAGGAACCCCACGGGGAGGCCAAGGAGGATGCCAGGGCTGTGGGGCTGCGGCAGTGCAGCAACATGCGAAGCGCATCCCCTGGGACAGGGACCAGGACAGCAGGGGGTTCTTAATGGTGGTGAAAGGATGAACCACCGAACTACTGCGGTGATGACAGAAGGCATGGCTGTAACTGGCATGGGCACAAAAACACGACAAACACAGCCTATACTTGATGTCTCGCATCAGCCGGTTAAGGCCAGCTAGCATGTACTTGGGGATGCAGCTTGAACTGTTCTGGAGACCAGCACCGGCCACATTTTCTATGCAAGAAAGCACGATCGGGGCCCCAGCAGCAGTTATTTGCACAGGGGGTGGCTTAAGACAATTTTAACTGCAGATGGACACAACTTAGAAGAAGCAAACTGGTGAATCAAGAAACATCTCCATGGCCAGGATAAAGGCTAAGAGAAGAGGAAACTTCTCCAAACCATCGCTTCACCAAACCATCTCCTGATAACCCCAGCACAGACCACTGGGTCCCACCACGCCATGGTGGGCAATGCCGGCTGCAGGCTGCCCCACTAGCAGGTGCCAGCTGCTCCCCAGGACAACGTGCACTGCCATCCCATCGCCCCGGCTGTACAGTAGCAGACCTATCCGAGCCCCGTGAGCAGGGAGAAACAGCCTACTCCCCAGCTTGTAAATTAATTTAATTCCTGGAGTGCACTTACAGAGTAATGCCTGAGGCTTACGAACACAAAATGGAGCGAGAGACAGCACATTAGTCTCTGGAGAGACGCACCAGCTGTTTCACGTCCCGGCTCCTCGATGGGGGTAGGGTGGAAAACAGGGCTGCGTACAGGCTGCACCGTTCATCTGAAGCGAGAGCGTTCTCCCCTTACTTTCCCACACTCTTTAATAACCGTGAACCCGAAAAAATATAGGCAATAAGCAACTTAGCGGATGTGCGTAACGTCCAAATCGCGCCGTGCACTTGCGAGGTGACGTGCTGAAATAGGAACAGCAACCTTTTCCTCCTGCAGAGCATTACCGAGAAATAATGATTCTCTCTGATGAAGAAACAGATTAAAAGAGAAATTAAACTACAGATTTATTTTCAATAGCAGTGCACCCCCGTCAGCCTGAAAATAAGCCAATCGTACTGTCTAAATTAGGCATCGGCAGAGAATTAACACTGACCTCCAGGGAAATTTGAAGCCTTAAGAAAAGTAAAGGGTAGATGACTGTCCCCTTTCCAATGTGAATCTATCATAAATACTCTCAGAAATCTAAATGATGGGCGGCAAATTAGATTTAAGAAATACGTAAAGGGTTTTCATCTCTACTGAAGGGGCAGGGATGGGATCCCAGTGCTCCAAACTTTTGCAGAGCTTTGAGTTTGCGTGCAGGCATTGTGAGGAGCTCCGTGCATTTTTAATAAGTGTTACCAAAGGCCTGCATTTAGCCACCTTACCACACTGGTGCACCCCAGGCTCAGAGCTCTTCCCAGGCCTTTCCAAAGGCTTACGGTAAGTGCTGGGGGTTCCTTCCTGCTTTGGCATTCTCATTTCTGCCTCCCAGAGAGCGGTGGTTTGCACAGCACTGGTGGGAATACCGCGGCTGCAGCTCGGCTTCAATCAGCCAGGTAAGGCACAGTGCTGCTGATCGCCCGGAGCACGTAATTACAGCGTCCCTGAGCTGCTCAGAGGATGCTGGCACTGACAAAGTGGGAAAGGCTAAAAGCATCATATTAAAATGTCATAAAACATTAATTGTGCATGATTAGAGAAACTGGTAATTAGCATTTTTGTTTTAGTGCCTGACTTTTTATTCCAGCTGCTCTAATCCAGCTTCTTTCTGCGGCAATTATTGCCAGGAAAGCTGAGTTTGGCATTCTTTTCGTGTCCACTTTAAAACCTGCTCTGTAATCTGTCAGCTAGGCAGGCCTCATGCGCAGTATTTGAAGACAAGCGAGGTTTTTTTTCCCTACTCAAATTATGTTCCTAGTAAAGCTTCAATTGCTAAACACTGAATTGTAGGAATATGTCCACGCTGTATTAAACAAATCACATAAATATGTTTCTCCTCTGCTAGACTACATTTATCTTGCCAAGGCTGAAGCTTTGTGTAAAAGGACTGACCCCAGGGGTGCGTGTCTCAAGCTGAATTAAGGAAAAGCAAAAAAGAAAAAAAAGTAGAGCTGTATCTAAACTTCCGAAGAATCATAGGATGTTGATTAAACCGTTAGGAAGTTAAATAAACAAGCAATTTTTTTTAACTGTCCTTTGAACGCCTGCGACTTTCGCTGTCGCTGAGGGTAAAGAGATGACACAGCCCATTGCTAGAGGGCACGCAGGTTTTGGGAGGCAGTGCTCTGCCAAAGCCTTTTGAGTGAAGCTGGGCAAGCCACTAAAGCCTGGGGCATTTTGACATCTAATTTCCATCCAGCTAATTGAGCTGTAACAGTAAACACAGAGCAGAGTGGGAGATGCTAGTGGCAGAAGGGCTTCAGCAGGAGAGCCAAGGGCCATGGTGCTGCTCAGCACAGGGATGCCCATCGCCCGTGTGCCATCCTCTTGGAAAGCAAATGCCTGCATGACCCTGTTAGGAGCACGACTAGGAAACGAGGGTTGGAAACTGCTGAATAACATGAGCCATTGCAGGGCTCTGGCTGTGTATCATTGCTGCTAGACGTATCAAGAGAAAAAGACAAAAAACGGCAGGTAATCCCACTTCTGGTGGCTGCTTGTGGCCACGAGAGGGCCAGCCTTAGGTGACACTGCCATGTCGGTACCACAGGCTGGGAACCTCTGACCTGAGGTGTGGAGAGGGTATCTCTGCCAGCTTAAAGCAATCATCCATCCCTCTCCTGCCCCTGAAGGTTTTTCATTTGGGTATCACTTTTGCCTGGCTTTAGAAGAGCAGTACAACTTCACATTTGTAAACATTTGGCAGGAGGCAAATACACACCCTAAAACCTCTTAAACTTCCAGAGAAAGACATTCCTGGCTTTTTCAATAGCACTCTGCCCCTGCCAAGCCCTTGGCATCAGGCCTCGTGACGCAGGTCATGCCTACCTCGGTGGCTCAGGCCACCTATGAACCGAACTGCCTCCATGCTGCTGGAGAATCATGTAGAATCATAGAAGCATGAAATGGCTTGGATTGGAAGGGATCTTAAAGCCCACCTAGTCCCACCTCCCTGCCATGGGCAGAGCTGCCACCCACCAAGTCAGGCTGCCCAGGGCCCATCCAACCTGGCCTTGAGCACCTCCAGATGCCGAGCTCTCTGGGCAGCTGTGCCAGGGCCTTACCACCCTCTGAGTGAAGAATTTCTTCTTCCGCGTGAACATAGCACAAGACTCCAGCCACTGCCTCCAGGTTCTCAGCAATCTTGGGGCCAGCCTCATGCTCATGTTTACAGAGGTTTTGGACAGAAACGGGCTCAGCCTCCAAGCTGGGTACAGTGGGATGAGCACTGGGTTGTCCACACCCCTCCACTGCAACCCACAGCCACTCAGAAAAACAGCACACATCTTTTCTCTCAAATGCCTTTTTAACATTCCTCAACTAACACTTTTTGTTCTTTCCTGAATCCCTGCACAGCTATCAGTCTCTTTCTGCCAGTAAGCTTCAATTTTTCCAGTTCTAGCAAAGCCGGGCAGAAACAGAATATAATTTCTTGGCTCACTCATAACTTCAGAGCGGTAACCCCATTTTTCCTCTGCTGTATGATTTACAAATTGGTTTGTCATTTCACATTAAATATTATAGATAGGCATTAATTAGCCGATCTTATTTCCCTGAAATGATACGTTAGATATTTTGTTAGATGTTCATTATTACTCAATTAAATATTCAAATCACTTTTCTGGTGATTAAATTCCTAATAAAAACAGTAACTAATAAATGTTCTTCTATAAATGCCCATAAGAAACCTCAGTACGTTCACACATTGCCAGAGCTCCTTAATATCAGAGAAACTTAGAAAGTTGCTTTTATTAGTTTTGTTTACCCACAAATGGATCTCATCAGTATTTGAGGAAGAAAAACATGAAAATCAATAGCAAGAATCATAAACACAAACAAGGAAGATATTAAACTAAGCCACACTTGACAAGTTTCCTACTCCAACGAGTACATGGTGTCCAGCCAAAAACCTATTTATATACTACAAAATTTGTGTGTGCACATCAGCAATAGGCTTCTGTGGGAACATATACTGGGGCTCTTGTTTACAAAACGTACGCAGGTAAGGTCAGGTCTAGGCAGCCAAATGAGCACTGTGAGACACCCTTGCCTGCTGCCCACCTTCCCCGTAACACACAGCTTTGGGAAAGCGGTCCAGGCCGACTTGCCAGCATTTCCAACACCTCCATACATACAGCTGTGATTCGCACTATTTTCTCTCTGCTTTTGCTGGACTGCAATTTCCAGCACACATGTTTATCCCACTAGTTCACCGCAGCAGGCAGGCAAGAGCATTTCTTACTGCCCAACTGCACCTTCAGCCTGGCAAGCCTATCTGAGGCCACCCCCTGCCTTTTTGGGAGCCCTCACCTCCTTCTGGCAGCTGGGGGCACCGACTGGCACAAAGGGCCCTCACGCTGCAGGTGGCTTCCCACCTCTAGTGGAGCTGACTCCAATGCGGTGCCCATTCTGGGCAGAACCACCTCCTGTCCTCACACGCAACAGCACAGTACTCTCCTTTATCCAGCAGGTGACAAAGTGAAGTGGAAAGGTGACATCAGACCTCACAGGAGGAAAACTGGACCAGCAAAACTTTCCCGGGGCTTAGGTCTGAGCAAAACCAGCCCTTTCAGTCACTCTTCTCTTCAGCTCACAGAAATGGTGAGTTCTGTAAATGGTTTCAATAGGCTGCAATTCCTTTTGTGCAATTATAAATATTTTAACATATGACATCAGTACAATAGGTTTTCAATGTGTTTAGATCTCTTTAATTAGGATGGGGCCTGAGTTCTCCTTGCTGCCTTTGGTACTTAGACTTGGCAACTAAATTTGTTTTGTCTCAACTTACTGTTCTTTCTTCCAGTGCGGGAGGAGCAATGTGCACTTCTTTTTTATTTATTGTTCTTGATAATTGGCTTCATTTTTAGTCAGAACTGATCTGATCATCATGGAAAAAGAAATAAAACACATAAAAAAACCATTAAGGAATATTTATCTCCAAGTTAGAAGGGCAGTGAAAATAACCAGAAGGATGAGATAAGTGGTATTTCTAATCTAAAGGATAAAATCCCCACTTAAACATCTACAGACGACGATACAGCTTTCAAATGCAAGTATTTATGTCCTTTTATTTCTGGACTTTGCACTTAATATGGTGGCTAATTTATAGCGAGCAGAGGCTTAATTTATGGGATTGCAATAAGCCAGAAGCACAACCCCGATATGGAAGAAGTCAACGACACACCATCCGCTCCCCTTCCACCACACGGGTGATGGCCGCACACATGGCCACACCTGGGCAATGCCATTGGCCATCACCTTGGGTACAGATCTCGGGGCATTCCAGGAACCCAGCATCCCTTCCCTTTGGGCTACCATCAAAAAAAGAGAGCCCTATCCCATCCCACCCTAGCAAAAAGCCCTCATCATGCTCCCAGCACCAAGTCCTGCCTCCCTGCCCCAATGCTGGGAAACGCAGGGATTGTTCACTCCGCGGCTGGAAGGTCTCCGTTCTGCTTCGTAATGTGAGAAGTATCTGTGAAGGGTGCTTTCCATCGCTTATTTAATGTTTACTGGCAATTGCTCGTCACGCAGCAGGGGCCAGAGGGGCCCAGAGGCTCGGCCTTGCTGGCTGAGTAGCCAGGGGCTTGGCGAGTGGCGCGGCGCAGGCGGGAAATTTCTGTTTGGGTACATCCAAGTACCAGAATTAGTCTGCAACTTTTGCTTGCTCATTTTGTGGTCATCGAAATTACGCTGCCACACCGCATTATTAGTCAAAGCAGATACTAAAACGACAGAATCGCTAGAACATGGAAATAAGCTAGTTAGAGCGGAAGATTACAAATTACTAAAGTACATGGAGTAAGAATGCAACTCCCTTTGTAAGCCAATATGGCAAGGACAACCGTTTTTTTCCCCCTAAGCAAGCTAATAAGGAATGTTAAGCAGGGCTCCATTTGCTCCCAAGAGAGAGTCTTTTTAAGTAGATTTAAATGTATTAACTAACATACCAAGATGCTTTATGAGAAATCCTGGCAATGGAATTACAGAGGTTGACAGCAAACTCGAAGTGAAAAATTAAATCATAACTGCAATGTCCTGTCTAATCCCATTCATTTCAATCAGCGTCAGAGCAAAACTTGTCATCAGAAGTACGAGGGCTAAATGAACAAGATGCTCAGGGACTTTCTGGTTCTTTCCTTGATGTCTGCCAGGGGCATGCAGAGTGGGTTTCACCCTATGATTCAGCCAACTGGCCAAAGAATACAGCCTTTAGGCAGGATACGGGCACAGCAGGTCTCTGCGAGGCCCACGGTGAGACCCACGGGGCCCATCTCGGTGCTCTGGAGCTGGGGGAACTTGCTAGGTCACCAGGATTTTATTTTCCAAAGCTGCCCAACTCAGGCAGGTAGGGACCTATTACCTATGGAGTCAAACCAGCAGAGCATGCCTAACCCACGCAGAGGTGCAGCCTCTCTCACGTATTGCTGCTCCTCTCTTTTCTCTAAATGCACGGTGCTTGCTTCTCCAGGCAGTGAGCATTTACCAGGGAGTGGCTTTCTCAGCCTTTAGTCTGAAGGGTTTCAAGGTTTCGACTGCCATGGAAGGCAGCCTAGCCACCTGAACGTGGGCTGTCCTCGGTGGGGGCCAGTCCCCCATGCCTTCTGCTAGAACTGCCCCAGTGAGCAGGAAGCTCCACAGGAACCAGGAAGACAAGGAGATATGTGGGAATGGGCTTGGGAGTTAGGCAGGACACAGTGCCCAGGTCTCCATACCAGCATCACAATGCTTTGGTTTTTAATCCAAGATCAGCTGGAGGTACAAAAGCACACGTGGTTCTGGTGGCAGGGATCGGGTCCCAGACAAATGAGTTGGCCACTAAATTCACGGGAGGTACCCACAGCACCAGGCAATTTTGTGATAGCAGTCATCTCAGTTCATGGACATCTGCCTGTAAAAAGCAGTTTGTGCTGTTGCATACCTGAGTACAGAGGCATTTAAATGCAGGCTAAGGACCAGATTTCAGGCGCGGGAGCTTACACTCAGTGTTAGAGCAGCAAACCGAGGTAGTTCCCTGCACAGAAGAAAGACTCTGGAGATCATCTCCCTCCCAACGCAGACGCTGAGCTTCCAGAGGTACTGTAAATGATGCAGGAAAAATCTTTAGGAGCGTGTGTCTTTGAAGTGCCACCGGGAAGGATCAATCCTATTACAGCCCTCCCGAGGAAGTGTTAATCTTCTAGACAAAGAAACCAAGGCTCACTCTTCATAAACTGGCATGTAGCTTTGATTGCTTCTGGCTTGCTTTATTTGTTTTGTGAAGGCACATCAAACCCAATCTTCTTCCAAACAACTAAACCTACGGCTCAAGTCAAAGGCAGATGGAAGCTACCAGCAAACATCAGGCCACTTTTTTTTTTAGGAAGGGTGAATTTATGGGCCTATATTTAACCATTATTGATGAAATGCTGCCGTTGTGGAAATCAGTAAAATTAGACAAAACTGGCATTAGGATTTAATTCTTGATGTAGAAATTGCTGGCTATGATAGAAAGACAAGTAGAGAAAAAGCAGGTTTTGAATGCTCAAAAAATGAAGCAAGAGAAGAGGCAGAATGCTAGGAGATAAGCTACATTGATAAAATGTAATCCTTTTATGTTGGAATTAAAAAGGATTCAAGGTTTATATACCCGGTGCTTTAGAGTACATTTATCATAAATAAGCCTAAGTTCGTCTAACGCCGTGGCATAGTCTGTTGGGAAAAAATTTACAAATCAGCCCCTTTATAAGGATTACCGTTACTACTTTAAGGGAGGGCACTCAAATCCAAACTCAGGGCTTTTTTTTATCTACCAGAGACAGATGAACAGCTTTTGGTTGGGGATTTTTTTTTTTTTTTTAAGTATAAAAACCAATTACTGGTCTTGACTGAAGCTGAATTCAATTCCTTTTTTGATGTTCTGCAGTGCACTTCTGAGCAGCTTGTGGAAGCTATGACTAGCGTACAGCCTTTGCAGTCCCTCCAACAAAACAGAAAATGTATTCGTAAGCTCATTACTACCAGCACAGACACGATTCACAGTTTGTTCTTGCAGTGACGATGAAAAAAATTCCTAGTATGAGCAAGGGGAAAATCACAGCCATCAGCTTCTGATCTATTTAATCACAATTTTTTTTTTAACGCTTAGGTGTGGGTTCACAATGTTGGATGTTTTCCACCACTTGCACCTTCTTGCTGTCAGGTCCCAGAGGGCAGCATCCTATACAAGCTGCTTTTCCATCTCAGGGCTCATGGCACATTATTTGCATGCTGACCCTGGCTCCGGCTGACCAGGGCATGGGTTGCCTGTGGCTTGCCTGCTGATTTCCCCCGGGCCAGCCCTGCTGTCAGCTAGCCCACGGAGAAGGGGAAAGATCTGCCACCTCCAGATGGGTTCCATCTAGCATCCAGGAGCGGGATTGGGACTGAAAACGCAGTGCCCGCATTTGTTGCGGAGATAACGCTGCTCTGCTAACGCACCGCAAGCTGCTCCAGTTGGATATTAAGAGGGAAAAAATGCTCCGTGGAATTGAGTTATTACATTAATTTGATTTTGTTGAACGGAAAAGGGGAATAAAAAGAGACATACTAGAGCAGCTTCAGACATAAACAAGGAGCGTATCCCATTTTGGACGGCCTCACGCGCTGCGTATGGCACAACATGTAGTTTTCTTCTTCTTGTTTGTTGTTTTCAGTTTAGGTTTTATCCAATTATATATCTATTGTGTGACAGGCCTGGCATGAGAGATTCCATTTACAGGAAATATTTCTGAGATCACGGGCCCTGCAGGCTAAATGCAAACACTGGAGCAGATGGTAACTGATCCAGTAGAGCCGTACCTAGGGGTGCTGGAAGGGGAAAAGACTTGGAAAGTAAAGCTGCTAACAAAATAGCCTCACGTTATTAAAACCTACAACCACATCGGTCCAGCGAGCAGCAAGGGACCTCATTAGGGGTGCCTCTCACCACCACCCGCAGCGAAGGGCCACGCTCAGAGCAGAAGCCCGAGAGCCAAGCACCAGCCCAGCCTCTCGGGCAGCTGATCCCAGACTCTCCCCTGGGCATCCCACAGGATGCTGGGGCTTGCCTGTCCGCTCAAGAGGTGGATGACCAGTGCACCTGTACTGGGGGGCTGCATGGCCAGCTTGCGTGGGATGGACTGAGGTGATCCTGAGAGAGGGTGGAGATGAAGGAAGGAAGCTTGCATCGATGCGCTCCCCACCATTTTCTTGCAGTAAAAACACCCTTTGCATGATGTTGGGGTGCTTACAGTTATAAAAGTGACATGACAAGACATCATGGCCCTAATGAACTGTGCAGTAGCAGGAAAACAACGCAATCCAGATCTGCAAAAGTAGGCACTCTGTCTCCCCATGTATGTAAGTGGCATGTATTGCACTGGATTTCCAACCTTGGTGTTATGACAGCATCGCAGTGTAAAGATGGTAAATACAGTTTTTAAACAAATGAGTGGAAGTTCAAGGAGACTGGATGATAGAAGTGAGATTCCAGACCAGTAAACGGGAACAGCTGACCAAAACCCTTGAGAAACACTGAGTCATTCATGATCAGTATTTTAAAGGTTGGTAAAAGTTACATCACTTCATAAGGCGGAGTGCAAAATAGCAGCTCCAGTAATTTTACCTACTCTGTTTGCTGCAAAGAAGGAACAAACTGTTTCTGTTTATCTACATTACTGGTACTGTCTCATCTTTACCAAATACCTGCATAAGCTTCATTACCCAAGAGGTAACGCCTATGTCATTTTTGACACTCCCACTCTTGTCCTACCCTGTTATGGCTCTGGGGCTGCCATAAGACTTGCCCTGTCAACCTTCAATCTTCTGCACTTTCACAGACCAAGTGGAGTTTGCTCTGATTTTCCCCATGGGCTCTGTCCCCCGAGCCACAGGGGAGGCCTCTGGAGATGGGTGACCTCTTTTCTGTCCAAAACAGAGCTCAATCTCCAGTTGAGACTTCACCAGCGTGAAGCCTCTGTACCATGGTTTCTTCACACGTCCTACAACTCACTCCTGTCTATACATCCCTGCAAGTGACTTCTTTGCCCTTTGGAATGCAACAACAGGCCTTGATTTACACTAGCCATCCAGTTTTCCAGGATCCTCCAGCGCAAACCCCCGTGCTGCTGCAGAGCCCTGTTTAAATCAAGAGGCCTTCACATGGGTGAAGACATCTTAAAGAAAGATTGGGATGTAACTCTGTCACAGTTATTATGATTTTGTAACATTTAGCAGCTGTGATTTTTTGCTGTAGACATCAGTTTTACAGCTGAAACTGTTCCTTTAATTTTTTGCAAGAATGTTTAGCTATTTTTTTGTCTTTGTTGTTTCCTGGACTCCTAAATATAGCCGAGTGGAATAACTAGCACCTCTGTAAACTGTTGGTTAAATGCCACGGCAAGTTTCATTTTGCACTCTGGAAGGCCATTTAAAACACATCAGACTTGTACAGCTCAAAATTTAGGAAATTACTTACATTCTGGGAATAACTTCTAACCATTTCCTCAGGCTTTTTCTGCCTTTAATACATGCTAATGCTATTCCCACCAAATAAAAATGTGGCTTGAAAAATACCAGGTGTCAAAATAAATGGCACTTCAAAGTCTAAAAAACACAATGGATAAACGAAAAATGTGAAAGGTTGCTCTGCTGTCACGAGGTGTTTTGTCGCTGTGATGTTAAACAGCAAGTTGACCACTTTGGACTTTACGGATAATTTCAGGCAAAGCTCAAGAGGCAAACTCGCTGGCAGCAAATGAAGCCGCTGTTGCACTTAGGCCTATGGAGCTGAGTTCATTAATATCATCCCTATTTAGTATAAAGGCATACTATTTCAAAACTAAAAACATGGAACTAAGTGTCCCATTTCCATCCAAAAGGGAAGCAAGATTTCCAACCATTCAGTGTCTACATGTCACAGGGCCTAAGATGGCAAACAACGTGGCCACTGGAGGCAAGAGATGAATCCCTCACTCCATCCCCCCAAAAAACCCTCACACGCAACAGCAAGGTAAGGTACAAGGGTCAATATTTGAAAGCACATGAAGCCCTCGATGTCCCGTAAGCCCTTACTACATCCCTTGACTCCTAAGGCACTTGAATAGAAGCTCTGGAGTTCCTTCTGCAACGAGAATGCCTGACCCACAAAGAGTAAAAATTACTTATTTGTTCACTTTACTGTCAACATTGAAAAGGAATTGTTATCCTCTTTCTGCAGAAATTAAGCTGCCTGCCTAAGGTCAAAGAGTGAACTAACGTTAAACTAGATTACAGAATACCGTGGTTCCCATTCCTGCGGTCAACCAGCTAGCATTTGATTAGGTCACCCCAGTACATTTAATTTAAAAAGAATGTTGAATCTAACACTCTGCCTAAGTGCTCAGGCCTTCAATAAAAAGTCATATGAAAGTGAGAGAGGGAACAATAAACAAGAAGGCTGCCTAAGCCTCAGTAACATGCAATCCAAGGAGACAAAGAGTAATGCAAAATAACTGTACTGCATTTGCTGCAAAAATATCTACAAATACCCTCAGTTTTGGGGGCAGAAATGCATCCTGCAGGATCTGCTGCAGCACGGGGTTGGAGCAAGCAGCACTGGGTAGGCTCAGGTGCTGTTCTCGGCTTAGCCCGAGCAGTCCCGTGAAACTGCTGCCTCCTCAGCTTCTGCAAAGGTATCGCAGCCTGGCCAGGAGGAAGGCCTCATGAGAATTCGGTATCATTAATAGCCAGTAAATAGCTACCTACCCCCGCCAAACTGCACTGCCTCACATAAGAGCACTTGTAACCTAGTACATGTAGCACCCTCAAATCAATTCTCATCTCTGAATCTGTACTTTGAAGCAGTGGGAAGCTTAAAAGATTTTGCTGAAAATATATATTCAATATTATTTATTGACAATTTCAAGCATCAAATAGCCTTCTGTACCTGTTTGGTTACTTAAACAAAGCTCGTTCAGTTTGCCTGCCAAACTAAATGTTTCTGAAGTTCCCATTCAGACAAGCACTAGCTAACATAAACTGTCAAGACAGGTCTTCAGAAAAAATAATCAAAGCATCAGCTGACTATCAATCCAAATAAAATACCATTTAGCCCAAACCCAAGCCTTGCAGCACAACCACGGAGCTAACTGAAAGAATAGAGCTCATGTTCATGTGGGATTGCTGAGGAGCAGCTATTTCTGAATTCCTCCATGAGTTGACACTCTTGCTCTACAATAAGAGTGCTTTGTTCCTCTTCAGCCAAAACCAATTCCGCAATACACTAAATACAGGAGCAACACGGCCTCTTTCCAAAAAAAGGCTACTGGTTCACAGACTCCTTCTGGAATAGCTGCTCCTCCACACCTGTTTCTGAACAACACACAAGGAGACAAATCCTGGGAAATCGGTGTCACCAAACACGTGAATCTGTGGACTCGTGTGACACGCTAGCCACCTGCATGCAGGTTGTTGGGTACCAAATATGAACAGCAGATGTTAAGCTAACTGTCTTGGATCAACTGTATGAAAAGCTGCTGGCAAATCAGAATGACGGTCACTACAAAACCTTAAAAATCAAAAAACAGAGTGTCTGCTGGCAGAACCACTGTGGATTTCCCAAAAGACTTCTGTGGAGCTCTCCCTGTGGTACCACATTCCAGCTTGGATGCAACCACATCACTGGCAAATTTCATGGCTTATCACTCTGTGTACACATAATCAATCATGAACATGTCTTTTGGCACATAAAGCGGTATTCTCACATGGAAAATAAGCCATTTCTTTTCTCAAATAAATTCAATCTTCATGTAAAAAAAAGGCATGCAAACAAGCCCATGAAAACTAGTTTCATGTTTTCTAAATTTAATTCTAAAAGCACATTGCACAAGAAACAACAAGAAGACATACTGAAGTACAGTTCACATATCTTAGGATACTACTTTCTTTTCATACTCTTGCCTCTCCAGTGATCTCCCCTAACTCAGTGGAGTTAACCCACTTTACTTCAAAACATCCCACAAAGGCTTGTGAATGTGTAATAAACGCACGAGATCTGCCTCCCGTGAGATGCATGAGTATGGGTATGGCTGCATTTCAGTGAAAGGAATGATAATTATGAACTAAAGAAAACTTCCTTTATGAGCACATAGCGGTGAAAAAGAATGTATTTATTCATCTGTGCATGGAGGTCTCTGTCCATGAAAATCCAGTGAGGTTCAGTAGTCGTATGGGGAGGATGTGGGGTGCCTTTCTTCCTTTCTGCTTCTCCTGGTCAGCACACCTCTAGAACTACCAACACGGTTCTACAGCTGTGCCGGTAATTTCACCAACCAGTTTTACCAGCCCTCTTCCTTAACTCCCACACAGTAGAAGTATCCAGCTTGCACCCAGATCTTGTATGCAAGCATGGAAGAAAGCCTGAGAGCTACTGCTACACCCACAGCTGTTTTCCACGAATCTGAAGAACGCCATCAGCCTAATTGTTTCTTTGAAGATAGACCATCCTTTTCCTGTGGCCTAATTTAGACTGAACATGAAAAGTATATAAAGCTAAAGATGGAAAAACACTCATAATTGAACTTGTAATGTAGAGTCCATTTTTCATGAAACAATTTCGAATTCTATTTTTTTCTCATATAGACCGTTTCCTACCCTCAAACAGAGAACACTACACTGATGGCCTACTCCATTACAAACTCCAGCACTTCTAACCTGTAGCAAGCAGGACACAAGACACAGTGAAAAAGGAGAGCTCTGGATCTGCTTCAAAGCATCCCAAGGTCAAGTGGGAATCTGCTGGGACTGGGATCATGCCCGCAAGAAGGGCAGACCTTCTGAGACAAAAGCAGTACATGACACAAGAGCACGGAGGCAATTGCAGGAGGCCAGCGTTTATTGGCCTTTCCCTGAAAATGAGCAGCTGTTGGGTGTTATGATAAGCCATTAAAATAATACTGTTTACTATCAGTGAGTAAGCAGTTCAGAGTATGCTTACTAGCAAGGAATGTTAGAGTAGCAATGCTAACCATTTTGAAACACAAAGCACCTTTGACTCAACAGGAGAAGCTGAGGTTGCAATGCACTCAGTCATCTGTTTCGCTCAGGCCTTCAGGCCTGGGTTGCGCCCAGCTGGCGATACGACCTCCAAACAAGGGCTGGCGTGCAAGGAGCCATGAAAGTGACCCCTCAAGAAGAAGTCCTCATGGGTTCTCTCAAAACCCAGGAAGCATGCTATCCATTCTTCAGCACCATCTACCGGCACCGTACCTAGCATCTACCTATTTAGTCGCCTGCAGGCCACAGCCAGCTGTCCCTTGCCTGTTCCTACGAGAGAACTAGGGGCCCCACCAGGTCTAGGATCCCTCTGTCACTAGCAACAGCCTTTCCCTCACGGCAGACATGCTCCAATTACACTTCTGGGGCTTACCAAACTCCTTCTCATGCTGGTACGCCTACAGCTTAGAGTTGATCCAGCTCATACAGCACCAGGGGCCTGCCTTAAGGCTGTTGCTGCTCAAGAAGTGGAATGACATATTCCCTCAGCCAAGGAGTTGCTGCCCATATCTGCAAGCGTTGGCCTATAAATACCCTCAGATCTGCTGACTGGCGTGCTATTGGATCTTTGTCCCTCTTCATGCCTCTGTCACCTTCTGCTTCTGTCGTGTCCAAGTGGCATCCTCACTCTGCAGCGCCTTTGACAACACTCTGCTCAGTCAAGAGTGGCTTAGATGAAGCATAAGGCACAGCAGCATCCCAAAGGATTGTTTGCATGCTGTGCACACACAAAAAGGCAATCTTAGCCCAGGCGAAGTGCAGCCACTCCCAGCTGAGCCTCCCTGGAGCAGGAAAGGTGGTTGCTTCCCACCATGCGAGCTCTGAGTAGCACTCACAAAACCAGAACCCAGCAAATACTGGCAGTGCAGCTCGCAGCTGGTTAGGCTGCTTCTGGAAAGCAAAGGAGCTGAAGGATGTGCTCTCGTTAATAGAAAGAGGCTTTCTGGGACCACAGGGGCAGTTCTGGAGACCGGAGCCAGCACAATGCCCAGGCTCCCATCCCTGCTTCTGAGACCTCAAGCCCTATTGATTTCACTGTTTCAGCTGAATGTTGGGAAAGTGTTGACAGGGGCTTCAAAGGGGAGTTTCGAGTCTAACATACAGTTGAATCCAAGCCCTTGGTAGTTGTTTTGTTGCACAAGAGAAAGGAGGGAAAACATGAAGTAAGAAGCCCAGGGGGGCACCATCCCGGGGCACAGGCGCAACCCCACAGACAGCTGCAGCTGAGTGCTGGGAGCTGCCAGCACCGTGCCGTGCCCACCCACCAGCCCCGCAACACCAACACCACCAAACCAGTCTGTGTCGTTCCACTACGTTAGGCTGTAATTGCACGGAAGCCGTGCGGCACCACCATTCGCCAGGCAGCAGGACAGACGTCCTGTGGCACCTGGTCCCAGCCCCACTGGCACCGCGCAGCGCATCCCACACAGCACTGGCAATAATGACAGGGTGCTGCCAGGGTACTTGGCAGGGCACACAGCATTAAAATCACAGCTGGCAAGGAAAAACAGCCATGAGTCCCAAACGGAATTTTTCACCCTCCTCTGGGAAGATGCAGCACGTGCGAGGACAAAAATCATCTTTCTTATCTTCTTGCATAAGGCAGCATCTTTGGAGATTCAGAATGAACTAAATTTGCCAGTGGGAGGAGGACTCAAATACAGATGATAACTACTGACGTTCCACTTAAGCCTGAATTTTAAGTCTGAATGCGAAATTTAAATGTACAATACATACTGTAGGCAGAAATTAATTTCACCCTCTGCTATCCATGCTTTTTTCCCCATTTGGCTCAGTCATTTAAAGGAAAGACTTCCCCCTTGAACTCTAATCATTTTTGAATGAATTATTAAAAAGCTTGACTTTACAAGCAGTTTTCCTTTTATATAAAACAGTGCACAACTAGAAGAGGAAAGTGATTAAACAGGGAGCATGGCAGCACTCACTTGACAGCGTACTTTGTAAAAAGCAAACGGTGCACGTGTGGTGCGTGTGCGTGCATCTGCCTGGGTGAGGAGGGGTGGCTTTTTCCACCAGGCTTCTCATTTAGAAGGATCACGGGCTGTTCTGGCACTTCTAGCATGAACACATCGAGTTAATTCTGATTTTTTTTTTTTTTTTGGAGTTGGTAGTGTCTTTTTAAAGAGCCCTTTTTAGTAGTATTTATATTTATGTGCCTTTTTTTAGCTTGTATTTATGTTTTTTTAACATAAATTTATTTTAAATTAACAGAGTTTACATTGCATTTTTGAAAGGCTTGCATTGCATCTCTAAAAAATCCTAATACCTCCAGAACACCTGACTTATTTCTTCTTGTTGCAAACGGAGCCTAGATTATATTCATCATAAAGAAAAGGACGCTGCCAGCTCTCTTTTGAAAAGCCATGGAAATAAGATGTCTACACTTTGCTACCTCATGTACTTACTCACGACTGACAAAAGACTTCTTTTGAAGTAAATTACAAGCATGCAGCACCTTGAAGTGATTAAAAAGAAGTAAAATACTCAAATATGCCTACTTTTCGTGGAAACGGCCACGCTCATAACAGCTCGGATGCAGAATGAATGGGAACAGCTTTCCTGTAGCTCTACACGTTAAAGCAAAACCTTTCTTGAGGTGAATGGGGATGAGGGGCTGCGAGCCCACTGAAACACCCAGAGGAGGAGAAGCGAGAGGGGAGGATTTGGAGGGGAACATTTGGCTGCTGTTGCGCCAGGGAAGATGCCGGGATCCTCCTTTCCCAAAGCCCCAAGCAAAATGGGGGACTGGCCATGTCTCCATGCCTGGCTGAGGCTCCTGCCTGGGGCAGGGGCACAGAGCTTGTGCCCTCCTGTTGGCTCCTTGGGCACTTGGCAGCCTGCTGCCCTTCTACCAAAGACCTTGCCAAAAAGAACACCCGACCCCAGCACGCTGCCCGTGAGCCAGGCAGAGCTCACACCACTTTGCGCTTTCTCTGCAGTGCGCATTTCAGGTCCTTTCTGCTCATTTCTATGGAGGGTGTGCACACCCCACAACTTGCACATTTGTCTTTACTAGATACTGTTAGCTTCCCACATGAATCTCATGTAAAAAAATAATAATTAGGAACATGGGCCTAATTAGGTTCATAAATAAGAACAGAAAATTACAAATCCTAGCAAGAACATGGCAACAAGATGATTTTGAATGAAAATAAAACCAGAACAGCCTGAGCCTACAGAATGCCTCCTCTGATATTAAGGACACAGAAAACCAAGGCTGACATTTTGGGTACGAATTGGACTATGCATCTCAGTCCACGTGACTACCCAGAGTATCACTGGTTACCTCTGCAAACCTCTCCTGCTCTTCAGAGGACCGGTGCAAGCCCGCACATCATACGAAGACCAGCTGAGGCTTCTTAGTGAGGAACCACAGCGCTGTTGACGATGCCTTGCGCCAAACCTTAACACTGAGCTAAGCTCTGCACTGCACGAGTGAGTGGAGGGACACGTTCCCAAGCGATACGCCAGATAGGAACCAGCCAGGTCATGCACCCGGTTAAGCGCTAACATCACAGGGGAGACGGCACGTAGCCCCTCCAGCGTGCGGTCCTGCGACCTCCGGTGACGCCGACGTCCAGAGACTCTTCGCCAAGATGCTGACTGCCGCACTGGGCCCTTGGGTCGTACATCAAATGTTCACACACACTGACAGATGTTTATGTTGGTCATCCTGATTTAACTCCCATTACATCATTTACCAAGCCACTGATGTTATCATAAGTGCTAAAACAAGCCAGCAAAGGAGACTTGAATACAAATCTGATTCCCTCGTGGGATGAGGGCATTACACCCCAGGCTGCATCTTGCTCCTGAATCAAACTGAACAACTCTACTGATTCTTTAATTCATCTGAATTCTGTATGTAAAAGAGCTTTCTTGTTTCAGAAGACTGATTTCATTCATCATTGGGACATCACAAGTTGAATGAAAGGTATTAAAAGGTGATGGGAGGGAGTCAGACCTTGAATCGCAAACTACTAGGACAGAACTAAAATCTGGTTTATATTTTAATTCAGGAGCTATTCAGGCTGGTATTCACTTTAGCTACGTTAATTCCTGAGTGCCTATGGCTTAGCACTTCCAGCCACTTCTGTTTTGTGTCTGACCAGACTATTTTAACACACTGAAAATCAGCTGAAAGTAGTGAGGGAGCAAAATTAATAAGCACAGGAAGTCTTCAATCTGTCGTGCATGCGTGCATAGCACGTTGGCTGCCTACCACAGAAGTACAGCCTTATTATCAAATATAAGGGGTTAAATTTAAACTCCGTGACAGCCTCTCTGTTCGCTTGGTTGTCCTAAGTGTGGGGAGGGAAGAGGAAACACTTCACACATCTTGTTTTCCGCTTCTAATACATTTTTGACTTTTCTGGTGCAGTCTTTGCTTGGATGTGTAATCACTGTGGAATGGCTACTATACCCTTGCTGCACTGCCTAATACTTTCCCTTCCTCCTTCTGTAGGATTCCTCATGAAAATAGGCACTTTGTGCTTTTGGCCCTAAGGACAGAACATAACGTACTGTCTCTAGGAAAAAAAAAAAATCATTAAAACATTTTCCACTACTTAAAAAGAAAACAACACACGAAGTACTACTGTATTTCTTTTATGCACATGACCTCATAGATACATGTGTGCATCCACACACACACAAATGCATTCAATTTAGCTATTTATAGAGCTCTATAATTTTTCCTGGCTGAAGTTTTAGTGAGCTTCCCCTGATGGGGTTCGGTTCACACGGTTGCACAGCCCGTTCACATTGATGGAACATCCCCTCCCAATCCCCGCCTCCTCCCAAGATCCCATTTAGCGTTTCGCCGATTGCACTGGCCAGTTGCTTCACTGAACTCATCAGGGAAAACAAGGTTTTCTCTTTCCCAACGAGCCACGTGTGTTTTGTCACTTTTCCTTACGGTCTCCTAGTGGCAAAACCCATGGATGCAGCCTCAGCCTCAGGCAACCACCCCTCTTTTGCTGATGACATTCAACACGCTTCAAGAGGGTCTTGGTGGAGTTGCATGAGCCATTGAGCCCCGATGCGCATCCATGCTGCACCGAGTGTTTTCTTGCTCCACTTACAGTGAGATGAGCTCAGATATCTCAAGGCAGGGAAAACGTTCTCACCCTGGAGCTAAATTGCTGTTTGGCTCCCCCGTATTTCATCAGACAGGCTTGCCCCAGGGTGAGGATACCTCTGGCTGATGTGGGACAGTGGGTTCTGCCGGTACTTCATCTCTTACCATCCCTCCACGGCTCAGCCCAGAGAGGCACAGCCTGCACAAAGGGCCGAGAGGCACAGCTCAGCCAGTAAAAAGCCATTAAAGCAAAAACCCATGAGGCAGATAACAGCTTATGCCAGACTTCTCAAAATTTAAGTGTTGATTGTTCAAAATTTATGCCTAGATTTTTCTTAAGAATGCAATTTCCTGGCACATGGTACAAGCCGCTCTAGACCTGCATGTCAGCACAGCAGGCATCCTGTTGCAAAGGTTATTATGGAACTATTGAATGTTTTCATGCCAAATTTGTCCAAATTAAACCGAAGGGAATGGAAACACTTTCCCTGGATAGGTGGTGGTTGTGTTAGGTGGGTTTGTTTATGAGGAGAATGAAAGTTACAGCTAAATATAACAGCAGATATATCATAATATTGTCTGAGAACTTGAATAACATGTCATTCAGCCTGTGTGCTGTGGAAAGAACATTAAGGTCAAGTCTAAAATAAGACCAGCGACTGTTTGACAATAGAAACATGTAGGAGGTAGAACAGGAGAATTTTCCACATTTTTTTAAATGACATTTTTCTGTAGAAAAATATTCTTGCCTGTCTTGCTACAGGTCTGATGCAAACCTCATTGAACTCGGTGCAAAACACGCTGTTGGATTCAGAATGTTTTTGCTCACCCCCCTGACAAACCTGCATTAGTCATTTGTGCCAACTGTTTACTTTTTGCATTGTGCTCAGTTTGGAAATAAGAGGAGGCTTCTCTGTTGCATTTTTTGTTTTTAGAGTTTCACTTTCTGCTTCAGTCCTCTGATCCTGCTCCCCTGGAAGTCAGTGACTTCAGCGAGGCTCCTGCTATGTTTTAAAGGTAAGCATATCTGTGTTTGCAACATTGGGGATCTAGCAGAATTCCTGGCAAGGTCAAAAAGAGGGGGGAAAAAAAGGGAAAAAAAAAAACCCAACTACTACTTTAAGTACCTCATAAAACACAAAGAGTCCGTTTTCATTTTATTCATCTACCCAAACCTGGGCTAAAGATATGACTTCAGGCACCTGGCATTCCCCAAAATGAAACTGCCAGTGGGATGCCAGCTCCCAGCCCTGCAGCAGGGCAGCTCCTTCTGGCAGGAGCCTCCAGGCAGCTGGGAGCCCTGGGCCCCAGCCTCAGCAGGGACACACAGCACGCCCTTCTCTGTCCTCCCTTGTAGTCTATTCACTTTTAAGTACAGTTACAACCACCTAATATCCCTCCCTAACCACCACATTGGCAAGGGCCCATGGAACTAATCCATGGCAGAGCCAGGATTAATCCAAGGCCAAGGGCTAATGGCCGTGCCCATCGCCACCATCTCACTCCGTGGAGTGCTCCCAGGGCCTCCAGGAAGTGTATCTGAAGTAGAAGAGGGAGATGGGAACACAACAACCTCCCCATGGCTTCCCCAAACCACCCGTGGGCCCGTCTGCAAGGCCTGCGTCCCGAGGAGGCCCTGTCCCCTCCGAGGGATGGGGCTGCAGGAGCAGCGAGGAGCTGGAGGCCACCTCCAGCCTGACCTCCCGGCCTCGGGGCAGACACGGCCAAAATTAGTATCACGCTGAGGGCTGGCACGCGATGGCTTTGACCCTTATCTATCCCACTGGGAGCACAGTATTGTTCTGGCCCTATTAACAATAATTTGCATGTTGTCTAATGGCCCCGGGAGGAAAAAATAAAAATAAAAAGGGTGGCAGGCCTTGAGGGAGGAGAAGAGGAAATGGGAGCGCTGCCATTTTCTCCTGAGAACTGGCAAAATAAGAAGGCTGACTTTCTTACGGAGCCAGAGGTAGAACTAGTCATTGCAAAGTTATTTAATACCTAACCAATTGCCCACCCTTCGTCACTGCAGCGCAGGGCTCTGAGAACCTGGGCCGCTCAGCTGCACAGAAGAGCTCTTGTCCAACCAACCTGGCAGGGACCTTGACCACAGGAAACTCATTCCAGAGGGACCCTGAGCCTCTCCCACGGCACTGGTGGGGCTGATGAGGACTTACTCTGAAAAGAAGGGCCTGAGCCACAGGGAGAGAGAAACGGGACCTCTGCGCACCGTGTTCCTTCACCTCACTCAAAGCCTTGTTTCTCAACAGCAGCCAACAGCACTAGCTCGCCCTGGTTTCAGCTGTTTTTGCTGAGAGGTGTTTCTTTAGGGACTGAAATGTCCTCAAAAACAAATGCTGGCTGTCCATTCCTTCCAAGGGAACAGGTAGTTTATTCCAGCTGTCAGGGACGGCAAACCAAACAGCTCCTCTCCCACTGTCAGTTTTAGCTCTAGGCCAGTTATTAAAATTAAAGAGTTTCATTTGTGAGAATGATGCATTTGCGTCTGCAGGGGGGAGAGAAGGCAGCAGAGACGGGAAAAAGAGAGCGAGCTTTCTAAAACAAACCCTAAACCCATGTACACAGCATAACGGCGTGCCAATGCTGCGTCTTCACTCAGCCCATTAAACTGTCACAACAGCCCCAGCCTGCAGGATGTGTTACCATACCCCAAAAATCCTTCTCTCTAGGTTGGAAAAATGAAAAAAACAAAACAAAACAAAAAACTTTCCCCATTGCTCGCAAAACAAATTCACTACTTCCTAGTGAAACAACCACCCTCAGAAGATAAGAAGAAAGGTACAAAGAGATGCCTCAGAGGGTTTCCCCACCACTTGTGCCACCCAGACCGGAGAGGAGCAGTGCCTGGGGTCTGCCCACGTGCTCCCTGCTGTATGACACTCCACAACACTTTCTCCTGGGGGCAAGCTTTGCTGCACTGGAAAAAATATCTATCAGCTGCAGTCGGGCCGGGATGCCACGCACCCAGTCCAGAGCCAAGCAGGTGATTTTTCTACTGCAGGATTTTTTGCAGACAGCCGTGAGCTCCTGCAGAAGCCTTAACATGCTCCAGGCTTGGTCGTTTATTTGCAGCCTGATTGCCACCTGACATCCCAAATGAGGGATTTTATTTCCTCCCTTTCCGGTGTGCCCTGCTGCTGCATTCCAGCCTGGGAATGAGGAAAGCATTTCCCTCTGCAGGCTTCAGAGCGGAGCTGCTATTTATTGCTGCGAGTTAATGGGTCTGGACAAGGAAGAAGGGAACGGGATAAACCAGAACTTGAAAGTAATACGTGCATTAGGTCTCCTCCTGGGTTATATTTGGGACCATTTGCATCAATCAGCAGACTAGGATTAGGTATTTAGACAGCTTAATTTAGTGTGATTTGCCAGATGACTTCAGTCAAGGGTCTTTGGATGTGTCTAACTGAACTTAAATTTGCAGACACTTGGAGCACAATGTGGGATTTGCTTTCATTATGAATGAGGGAAGTTTTTTACTTCAGTCTTTTCAATGCTGTTTTTTACATGAGCTGCACATACATTCCTGGTCAAGGAATTTTACTGATGTTTAACACTGATGGTCTTATTCTGCTAATCGAAATGCCAACACATTAGTACTGTATATGAATTCAACTTTGAATGTTAACTTTTTTTTGTACTTAGAAAAAAAGAATAGAAGCAGGGTCCTCTCCTACATTTTATGTTACACACTCTGAGTTTTCTGTAGAAGCAAGTTCTTTCCTTAAAGGACAAAGCTGACAAAAGTTGCTCCCTCCTGAAGACACAACACAGGACTCTGGGTACCACAACGGGAGGCGTTTCATCAGCCTCCAGCCCAAGGACCTGTCCTGACTTCCCAGTGGAGCGCTCTGATGGAGCTCTCCCCAGAGCGCACACTAGGAATTTTGTCTCATAAGCCTCAATCCAGAAAGACAGTTTAAGCCAATATTAAGCTCATGGTCAAGCCCAAAGGTTTGATTACTTTTAAAAAAAAAAATGAATTGTTTTAAAATTGCTTTTTCTGCCTATTTGTGAACACTTATTGAAGCCTATGAGTGCAAGCAAAGGAACAAGCGTGCACAAAGACACTTTGCATCTCTGTACGTAACGTAGCTTATTGCTCCTTCCTCTGAAGTGCCATATCTGCTGTTACATGCACATTTCATGGGAATGGAAAAGGAAGGAAAATTTCCCCCATTAAACGCCTGACTAACTGTGCTGATACACAGAGGAAAAGCTAAAGTTGCAAGCTGCCATTCCTCACGTTGTTTGTCCTTTTCCTGAACAGAAACTACAAATCAACAGCTGAAACAGATTTTTTTAATGCTTGCTTCACAAGCACTGCTAAACACATCCAAACAGCAGATCAGAAAAAGTTTAAGTCTAACTTCCATTTCATTTTTTCTTCTTTCTTCTTCCTTGCCTCTGCAACCAAACCTCACCACCAGGGAGTTTCACCATCCGACTCACTGTGGTCTTTCCAAGGCTAGTGAGCTCCAGCAACAACAATGTTCAATGCTATCTGATTTGAATGCTGTCATTCAAATTATGTTGATTCAAATATTATTTGAAGCCCGAAGTTACCATGGCAGATGTTTTGTTCCATATTGTACCTTCTATGACTTTTTTCCCCCAACACATGATACCATGGTGGTCAACACCAAATCTCCCAGACCTGTACTGACGTATAGCTAGCAAGGCCACCCATTTCATAGCTGGGCTGACTGAAAAAGAGAGCTCTGATCATCACATCTGCCTCAAATCACACAGTACATTCAGTGCTAGCACCAAGCAGAGGCAGTTGAGTTTTGACTCTCAGCTGCCTTCTCTAACAACTAGGCGACAGCTTCTTAATCACCGCGGGGCCTTTTCTTTTTGATTGTAGCTGGCACATGTACTTAAATGACTCACTGAAGTACCCTGAAACCCACCAAGTTGGCTTTGCAGAAAGCAAAATGGAATCATCCTTTTCCTTCCTCCAGCAAAATAAACTAGCAATAAAATGAAAGACGTTGACCGTTTCCTTTAATTAACTCTAAATGCGAGAATTGTCTAACAGATTCTCAGTAAGCTGGTGCAGGAGTAAATCCAGTGATGTGGCATGGTTAACCAACAGATAACCATGAAAGAGCATGCCCTGGAGAGAGGCCTACCCTCAGCACTTAGTGATCTAGTTTCAGCAGCTTATGTTAAGTATATCCCCCATTTCAGCAAGGTGTATGATTGCCCTTCAAAGCAGTTTTCTTTGAACAGAACAGAACTTAAGACTTTCCTCTTACCTTTATAAATATCTAAACCTTCCCTGAACCTGGCTTAGTACTTCCTCCCAAAGCTCTCCCATGGAAACAGCTACCAAAGGTTAATCATGCATTGCAGAAAAGACTATTTTTTTTTCTATTAGTTGAAAACCTGTGGCTTTTTCATTTGATCTCATTTTTCTTGCCGCATATACAAAGTAAACATAACTACAATTGTCCAATTAAGTGCCTCTTCCTGTTCCTATTGAAGTCAATGGCAACGCTTTCTAAAATCAGATTTGTTTTCTTACTCATTAGCTGTAAGATCCAGAAACCTGTAAGGAACTTTCCAGCAAAGGGAATTTAGCAAAGTCTACCAATATGCAATCATTGTAACAGCAAATCAGCATTAGTATGGAATAACAGAAAATAAATTCCAGACTTTTAGATGCATTTGGAAAAGTTATCTGGTCTCACAGTCTTTATGAGCCAAAAAAGAAAAAAAAAAGAGAGAGAAAAAGCAAAGCCATTAGACTGTTAATGAAACTGAAAGCCAGAGTAAAATAAAAATCCCTCAAATATGTCATCAGCATTTGTGTTTGCCAACAAGGCCTGGATGTTATCTGGCTGCGGAAGAGAAGATTTATGGCACCGCACACCTTCATCCATCCTATTATTACATATGAAATGGGAAATAGAACAGGCCAGCACTGCCCTCAGAAATAATCAGTACTTTGCTGCCACTGAGGAACACGTGTTATCATCATTGCCAGGTCACTAGGTACGAGCTGCTGCGAGGCGCTCACACATACATTAAAACAAAACCCAAATGAGCAGGGCTGTGCTCCATCCTGCAAAGGGCGCGGAGGAAAACAGCCACGGGCAGGGTCCAGCCCCATGCAGCTTGGCAGGATGGGGAAGGAGCGGGAGCTCATTAGCTCCAGGAGGCTGCTGCAGGATGCTCCTGTCAGCACTGCTTGGGTGCTGGGGCAGCTTCATCCAGGGCTGTGCCCAGGGCTTGGCTTCCCACCACTGGGTGCTCTGGTGACCACCTCACAGGGACACAGCGCTGGTGGAGATGGCAGCTTTGCATCACCAGCACCAGTAGTGTCCATGGGAAGGGAGAGTGGGGAAGGCCTGGGGGACGCTGGGGGCCACCAGCTGCAGATGGAGCAGAACAACAGAACGGACGGACAACCAGAAACCAGCCAAATGGAACTGTGCATGGGGAGCGGGGAGCTGGTCCGGGCAGCTTGTGATCAGGCAGCTGTGCTTTCATCAGCGCAGTCACATGCTTCACCTTCACCTGGGTTACTAAGAGGGATGAAAACGCAATAGTCAGAAGGCTCAGAGATCTTCAAAAGCCACCAGGGCAGCCTGCCCTGAGTGGCCCTGCTTGAGCAGAGGGTTGGACCTGATGACCTCCAGAGGTCTCTTTCCACCTCAACCATGCTGCAATTCTATGACAAGCTCACCTTGACATTGGAGATTTATTTAACCTCATCTATCACACCGTGTGGTAGTTATGACTGCCCCATTGCCAACCCATACAGTAGGCACCCATGCCCTAGGCCAGAACGTGCAGCGTATGCCACCACCAGCAGTGGCAGGGCCACCAGCAGCATGGCCAGACAGCCCCGAGGCCTGCAGGCCAGCCCAGCCGGGTGGCAGTAAAGCCAAAGGAGAACAAGGACGCAGAAAGGCTGGACTACCTGCATGCCAGAGACCAAAGCCACAGCAGAGGTTTCAAAACAACACCCAAGCATTGCTCCCACCTCGCCATCGCCACTCTCCACCATCCCAGGTCCAAGAGATCTTGGAGTAGTGCAAGCCACGGGGCTTCACTTTGCTCGTAATGCAGCACACAGTCTCTGTGTTGCATCAGAGTCCAGGCCCTGGTCCCTGGCTCCTGAGAAAAGGCTCCTGCTCCACACACAGATTTACACACTGGTGCATCGGCCTCAGGCCTCTGCCCACTCCTCATTTCAAGCAAAAGCAAAATGAAACCACTTATTTTTCAGCAGAGCCAAGGCAGGGGGGCCTGCCCTAATGTGGGCACAAAGCTGACTTCTTTCTCAATACTGAAAGTAAAGCAGAAAATTTTAATAGGATTGCTGTTTGGACTTCAGGGTTCTTTGCAAGATCAAGGCAAATGGCATCACCTCCATAACCGAGATCAGTGGCTCTGAAATTGTAAAGGTCATGGTCAATACCCATCCAAAAAAAAGGGGGAAAAAAAGAGAAAAAAGATGAGACTTCTGAAAAAATATGCAACCTAACATTGTCACAGGTTATGCAGAAAGCTGTCACAACTCTCTTTCTGTCCTGGTTCTTTCCTCCCTTCTGCCACGCAGCTTCTCTGCAGAATGAATTTCTCTTCAGCAGCAGCAAAAAGGAAAATGTTTTGATAATATTTTGAGAATTCGATTATAAAACCACAAAGCCACAAAAACTGGCAAAAGGACGTAAAATGTGCAACACTTAAAACTGCACAGGAAAAGCAAGACCGAGGTGCTGGAGACCCAGGAAGGGACACGGGGTCATTGTCCACACGTGGGCACGGGCAGGTCCCTGTGTCCCACCAGCACCCACCTGTAGCTGTCCCACTGCAGGCAGCCACCATCCCTCGCTGGAGCGAGTGGGCTGTGGATTGCCACAGGGCACACAAGTGGAAGGGACCAAGGAACACCAGTCATTCTCTCTTTCTCTCCTGGTCTTTTCCTCCACACAGCTTCTCCACAGAACGAATTCCTCTCCAGCAGCAGCAAAAAGGAAAATATTTTGATAATATTTTGAGAATTCGATTATAAAACCACAAAGCCACAAAAACTGGCAAAAGGACCTAGAAGGTGCAACACTTGAAACTGCCAATTCATTTATTTCACTCGGTGGATTTCAGATCGCTTCCTTTCGACAGTCAAACAGCAACTTGGGGTTAGCCCCAGAGGGGATTCAGCCGTGGCAAGGCCTCTCACTGCCACAACCCGTGGCACCTGCGCGGCCGCAGGGCACCCGGCTGCCGGCACGGCCCTGCCACGTGCCAGACAAGGTGACACCCAGGAAAAGCCAAGCCAAAGTTCTGGAGACCAGGGAAGGGATGCAGGGTCCGGTACTCGCTTGTGGGCACAGGCAGGCCCCTGTGTCCCATGAGCACCCACCTGTAGCTGTCCTGCTACAGGCAGCCACCATCCCACACTGGAGCGAGTGGGCTGTGGATTGCCACAGGGCGCAGTTTCTCTCAGCACTTCCTTCTCAAGGCATGCCACTGAGCCAAGCAGAATATGCAAAAAAAAAAAAAAGAAAAAAGAGGAAGCTCAGTCAATCCAGGAGATGGGAGATCTAGGGCCTAGCTGCTGGTCCAAGATGCATCGAGGCATTTGGCTGTAGGCCGTCACCTCGGAAAGCACAACTGAGCGCGGGAGTTGGACACCTGGCTTCTTCCTCTTCCACCATATGGAATCTCACCCCTGCAGAACAATGAGCCCCGTTGCCAAATAGGAGGACATCTTAGCAAAACCACCAGCCATCTGGCAGGCAAGGCCTCCTGAGCTGCCGGAAACACAGGTAAAATCCTGCAGGCTGCAGGAGGACTAACAGGAAAACCTTGGGAGAGGGCTTTAACCACGGAGCCATTAGGCAAAGCAGGGGCTCATCCACGGCCACATTTGCGAATGGTGACGGCAGGCAAGTGATTAGGGCTGAGCCCTGAGGATGCCTGCTGGGTTTGGGATGCGGTGGGTCTTGGGAACGGCAACCCCTGCACAGTGCCAAGTGGAATCTCCCCTTCCCGCACAAGGTGGGGGCCATTCCCCATGGCTTGGGCAAGGGCTCATGAGAACTTGGGGACTCTGCCCCTGAGGTGGCTGGGGGCACCTAGAGGAGGCAAGCCCTTATCTGCCACCTAAAGCCCTCTTCAGGTGTCCAAATCCTCCTCTGTATCTGCCCTGAACTGTGGAACAGAATAAAGAGCCGCACTAACAGAACAGGATCAGACAGAAATGTACAGCTACCATATCCCTGGTTCAAATACCAATGTCTTCATTTAAAATGACGTTCTTTAAAGTTTCCACACTGATTCTCTCACTTGGGCCCCTTTACATTAGCATCAAAGATTTATCTGCCTACATGCACATGACGGTGCCCATGTCTCATAGCTCCCACATTCTTTGCTGAGTCCTTCTTTTTCTTGCAAAGCTCATGGAGGAGGCCATGTATTAGACCACCAGACCCCAGAGCATGGCTAACGTAACTGAAGTTGTGTGCCCAAAGTGGGAACCTGTAAGTGCAAGACAAACGCTGTTATTGCCCACTACACCGGCTGCACCACACTTCGTATTCCCTTCATCCATGGTGGAAGTCACAACACGTGCCAGCCCACTGCAAAGCAAGTTGTACTGCAACAGGGAATCTGGGAACTGCAAAAGGAAATGAAGCCATTAAGGTGTCAATCAGAAAGTATACATTATCCTAGGGTCCACAAAATTTCGGAGATGAACTGGTCCTCCTCTTATTTCTCTCGTAACACAATGAAGATGTTATCAGGCCAAAGTACAATACTGTGGTATCCGGACCTACGTGAAAATCTTTGAAAGCTGCAATTATTTGCCACGAGAACCACAAGCTAATAATGCAGCCTTCCAACAGGCATCCTCTGTGTATCGCTTCTTCTAAGTTTTGAACAAACCAAACCCACGATGCTGTGTATTGTCAGGGCATCACCAGCCACCGGGTACCAGCAGCAGTGGATGTCTTGTGACTGCTGCACTCCACCAGCAGTATCCCCTTCCAACCTGCACTCCGACATCCTTCTCCGTTTTCATGGAATCGTAGAATGGTGCAGTTTGGAAGGAACCTTAAAGATCATCTATTTCCAATGCCCCATCTAGTTACTTGTAAGGGAAAGGATTCACATCCTTCTAAAAACGACACGCAATGTGCAGCCAGAACGGATTCAGAGCAGGCAGATTAACAACAAAGACACTTCAGCCCAGCCTCAGACCTGGGTGTAAGCCCCAAGCCCATACAACACCCTAAAAGCACGCTGTCCAACTTGCTCGCTGCATAACACGTGCTCATGACTAACTGCAGTGTTCTCTCCCAAAGCCACGTACTGCTACCACACAGCCTCTCGTAACCCCGCTGCTCCAGAACACGCCAAGGAGCTACCCCGTGACAAAAAACTGGATCCAAAAAAGGTTGGATATTAGGAAAAACTTCTTCGCCGAAAGAGTGGTGAGGTATTGGAACAGGCTGCCCGGGGAGGTGGTGGAGTCACCGTCCCTGGAGGTGTTCAAGAAACATCTAAATGTGGTACTGAGGGACATGGTTCAGTGGGCAATACTGGCGGTAGGTGGACGGTCTAGATGACCCTAGAGGTCTTTTCCAACCTTGATGATTCTATGATTCTATGAAAAGCGGATGCCTGTGTTGCTCCAGGAATCTGGACAACAAGGAGATATTGCGGGCAGTTACGCTGAGGTCCACCAAAGCACAGCCACCTACAAGGTGAGCAGCTGCTCAGGAGGAGCCACTGATACACTGCCATGAGGTTCACGTGCGGGATGCGGCACAAGTGCCAAGCTGAAGACCGAGCGCTTCGTGGAACTGTATTAAAGCATGCTTTCCCACTGACGTATCCTGAAAACTAGAAGAACAAAAAAAAACCCCACTGTTGTGCCATCCTTGATTTCTTCTGGCTAAGGACAGGATCCCAAAGGCTGCGCTTGGAACTTTGTTTTAGTCTTTAACCCTTTTTAATGAGCTAGGAGGCGTTGCAGGTGCTTAGCAATGGCTTGACTCAGAGGCACCAACCATTCAGGGAAAAGCCACCGCAGGGTACCAACCTGCACATCTTCTTCCCACGTAGGCTGCAAACAGCACACGGCAGTAAATGGCATCGCACACACCCTGCATCAGGAGCCTTTGTTTATAGGAAACCTCAATAAACAACTGAAGGGCTGCCGATATGAAGCGTCGTTGCCTTTTAAAGGCATTTCATGTTTCTAGTCTAAGTTACTTCTAACTGCCGAGAGCGAGCTCCAGCGTTCGCCTCCTCTGGCCAATCATTTCTGCTAACACCTGTCCTTTCATGTTCTCATTTTCGCTCATTATTTATGTTTCCCCACAGACGCTGCACCCACAGGACAACGCATCTCCAGCCCGCTCGCAGATCGGATCCAGAGCTCGCTGGAGTCAGCAGGATGACTTCACTGGCTCTGCAGCGAGCCGAGGGCCCCAGCTCCACGCACGGGCTTCCAGCCTGGAGTGGGACTTACGCACAAGTCAGGCATCCCGGCCCAGACGCGCAAGCTGAAAATCCCTAACCCTTTCACTGCTCGCATCTTAACCAGCGAAGCTCTCTGGCAGCCTCAACTCTTTACAGATTTATTTTTGTTTCCCCCCCAAGCATCCGCTTTGTGAGAAAAACAGCAGCAGCAAACCCTCAGCACGCTGATGTCCCCAGACACCCACACCTTGGCTCAGGTGGGCTTGGCAGAGGGAAGGCAACGCCTTCGGTTTTAACGAGACGGCCAACGTGGGCAGCACGTCACTGGGCGTAACACCCACCTAGCACGGAACCAAGCAATGCAAACCGAACGCTTTGCAAACAGCAGGCGTGCAGCCACGCATACCGGGCCGCACGCACCGTATTCCCCATTTCTTCACACACGCCTCCCGAAGGCGTGCCGTGCCACCCCTTCCCCTCACTGACCGCATTCCACGGGAGGAACCCACACCTCCAGTGCCAGGGGACCGAGGCTCGCTCCGGCCGCATGCCAAGGTTCTCCTCCGGTACAAGTGTTGCTCATCACCCCCCAGGGCACTGACATCGTGCCCACAGCAGTGCTGCTTGGCCGGAGAGCAGCTGGGACCAGGTTTTGTCACAGTGTATCAATTAATACAGGAAAAAGGAAAGAAATACCCTCCCACTTCCAATGGGGTTATTATTTATTTTGGAAACAGAGAGAGAAAAAGGAAGAGAGCTTGATTGACCACCAGCACAAAAGCTGTCCATTTTCCACACGTGGAAACCCTTCCGTTCTGGAGGATGCTAAAACCAGCCCCAGCCAGAGGTGATTTCTACCCCGGAAACACCGCGGCGTTTGACTCCACAACAAACAAACTCCAGTTTATCCAGAACCGTCCCACCGACACGTCTCCCAGCACCTCTGTCTGGTGGCGAGACAAAGCCAGGTTTTAACACCAGACACATCCTCTGCCCCTTCCAGCTGCCACCGCGGCACCAGCAGTCCAGCACCAGTCCCCACGCTTGTTGCACATCAGTGCATCACCCCCAGCGTGTGGGGACGGCTGCACACCCGGTCCCCACACCAGGGATCTGCCATGTCCCAAGTCACCGGTGGGCAATGGGAAGGGGCTGGGAGAGCAGAAATCATAGAATCATAGAATGGTTCAGGTTGGAAGGGACCTTAGAGACCATCTTGTTCCAACCCCCCTGCCATGGGCAAGGACACCTCCCACTAGACCAGGTTGCCCAAAGCCCCATCCAGCCTGGCTTTGAATACTTCCAGGGAGGGGGCATCCACAACTTCCCTGGGCAACCTGTTCCAGTGAAGGAACAGTGAGGAAGCTCCGACGGGGCAAACCTTGCCTCCCCCCACCGAGGTGACCACAGAGCCCACCGAGCACCGTCGGAGGAAGCGAAGCGTGGGCACGTACCCATCCTCCGTTCTCCTGGATCCAGTTGTGCAGGTGCCGGTTCAGGTACTCGGTCATCCAGGCGGCGATGCTGTCCACCAGCGGGGACATCTCCCGGTTGACGCTCTCGACGCACATCACGCCGCCAAACTCGAAGAAGGCGACAATCCGGCCCCAGTTGACCCCATCTCGGAAGAGCTCCTCCACCACCGCCACGAAGCGGCCGCGGGCCGTGAAGGGCGTCAGGTGCAGCTGGCCCGACATCTGGGCAAAGTCCCGCTGGTAGCGGCGCGAGAACTCGTCCCCGGCCTGGCGCAGGGCCAGGTGGACGCCGGGGGGCACGGGGCTCAGCCCCTCGCCCGGGGGCCCCTCGCTAGCAGCAGCCGAGCCGGGGGGCTCGGGGCGGTGGCGAGAGGAGGTGCCAGCAGCAGCCACCGTGGCCGTAGCAGCAGAGGGAGCGAGGGCCGGGGGCACGGGCGGCCTGTCCTCACCGGCGGCCCACTCGTATCCCCTCTGCGAGAGTTTATAGTGGATGTACTTCAGCACTATCTCGCGGTGGTCGTAGCCTCTTCTCCCCGGGTGAGCCATGGTTTCCCAGGGGGAGGGGGAGAGGAAGGAGGGGAGTGGGGCGAGCCCCCGAAAGTAAAGCAGCCAACGGTAATAAAATTAACGACAGCAACAATTATAATCCAGTTAGGACGCGGGGCACGGATTCATTCATGGCGAGGCGGGGGGCTCTCGGAGCTACGCGTGTCGTCCCGGCGTCGCCTCCCGGGACGGAGATGCACGGCATAAATAGGGATGGAGAGGCGGGGGCTGCCTGGCTTCCAGACGCACCTTTATTAGTTGTTAGCAATCTGCTTGGTGCCGGGGCACACGCTAAGGAGCGTTTCACCTATGGGGAGCCCGGTGCTTCCCCCCCAGGCGCTGAGCTCCCACTGACACGAAGGGGTGGACGAGCACGTCCTGTCCCAGTGCCAACCTGGAGAGCCCGGCACCGCTCGGCTGAGCGGCACCGACTGGATTTCCTCCGTAAAAAGTACTTACTCGGGGCTCTCAATATGCTCCTCTGTCAAGTTTCCTCTGAAAAAAAAACCAAACCCAGCGACGCGAGAACCCAAACATCCCAACTCTTCGCACAGGCGATGCTCCGGGTCACCGAGGGGACGGGAGCGGGACCCAGCGGCGATCACCACGCTCCGCAGCGCTTCTCCCCGGCCTCCCGCGAGGCAGCCATGGCCGGCGATCTGTCAGAGCTCGGCTCCCCGCCTCGGAGCCCGGCCAGGCGAGCGGCCCCGAGGAGACGGCAGATCCTGGAGGCCAGCTGAGGCGCACCCGAAGGCAGCAGGCTCGGGCCGAAGCGCTCCGCTCTTCCCTCCGGCGCGAGGCGCGGACATCTGCATTTACGTAGTTTCATTCAGACCCCGCTCGCAGGAGCCCAGCGCTTCCACGCACGCACACGGGGGAGGGGGGAAAAAGAGAGAGATCTATTGAAGAAATTAATTCTTTTTCAGCGAGGAGAGCCGACTTGAAAAAAATAAAAAAACAAAAGGCAGATCGCTTCCGACCGCGGCTCCGGGCAGCGATGCCATTTCCCGAGCGGCTCCGGTACCGCCGCGCCGAGCGGGGCCGGGTGCGGTGCGACCGCTGCCGCCG